>JAXQQM020090151.1:0-362514 GCA_034641835.2 Pinus albicaulis
GAAATGATCCTTTGTTGTGGATCTTTTTAGATATTTCCTAGGGAAAAAAGTGAACATAATTCGTGATATTTATGATAGATTTGATTTAGATGATTAATTGTTTAAGGGATGTTATTAAGCTAAGATGATATCTATGATTATTAGGATTAGGTGAGAAAATATGTCATGATTTTGAATATTTCACATAATATTCATTGTATAAAGTAATTCTTATAAGATTGATATTAGCTAAATAGATAGCATAACATCAATTATCACTTTATGGACTTGTACTAGGTAATCAATACTTTGAGAGAGGTTACTCATCCAAATTTCTCTAGCTCAAGCTCACTTAAGTATGGAGTTTTTCTCACAATCAAGCTCACATAGCTCAATCAAGCTCACTTAACTTGATACCTAATTTGCAAAACGTCAACAATTATTCTGCCATAATATTCCATTTTCAGTCTTTTCATTTAAGCATGGGGCTTTACCACTTCAACATATTAGATATCAAAAATTGGGTCAAATTTTTTTATTATTGGGTGAATATTTTAAGAATTTTACTTAACTAATTAACTAATTCATTAACAACTAGTTTTCTTCAGCTAATGCCGGACAATGATGCATCCCCACTATTTATTCAATTAGATCGATTGACTTTTCACCTTGTCCCGAGGATGAACAACATTAGTTCGTTCGAAACTCGACCAAATCCTAATGATGTGGTTAATCCCGAAAGACATTTATCTAATATTAGATATCATTTTGAATTCTCAAGACATCACCCTTCACAAGACTTTTTTGACTGAATTACACTTAACTATAGAGTTTTTTTTTTACAATAAGCCCACTAAGTTTACTACCCATTTACAATGCCTCAACAAGTATTAGGCCATAGAAATTATAACCAGCCTATATCCATCATAAATCCCAATCTACAAAAAGCCCCATAATTTTGGAGTTAAAGATTGATATTGGTACTCTTGCATTCCATAATGCATTTCTTCAATCTTTTAAATAGGATTTATGATAACAAATACTATAAACCAATACCATGGACTATGCAATACAATATGAATTTGTATACTAATTTTAATAAACCCATAAAAAATATAACTCAAACTTATATATAATAATAATTATTTTTAATTTAATTTAATTTCTTTTTACTTTTTAATGTTGACCAAATCAATATAATATTACATTACCCCTTATTTAACATCTTACAACATCACTGTCATACTGAGCTGGCTATCATACTGAAAGTAAGAAAATAAGATAGTTAAAGCTCCATTCACTATTTTCATTTAAACATGGAAATAAAATAAATAATCAAAATTATTTTAAATAATTAAAATTATTAAATATGAAAATTAATTAAATCATTTTTTTTCATACTCATCGTCGTGAATTGCGCATCACCAAAACGAGAAGTCACTGTTCCCATGTTAAACAATAGCTAACAGTAAAACTGTGCTTCAGAGATTCCCTGGTTTGTCGTTTTATTGATTGAACAGATGTACAAATAACTTCCTAAACTTTAATTTGACAACAGCATTATTATTATTTTTTAACTACAGGTACTACACTTTTCACAGATTTTCCTCAATTAACATGAGCAAACTATTACACTCGAAGTAAATAATATTTTAGAGTAATAAATATATGTTATCTCACACATTTTCATTTTCTTTTAGATGGATTGTAAGCAATCATTATACTTTATAGTTTCTCAAGGAAATTATTACACGTTTAAGCAAAATAATAATTTTATAATTATAAATATATATTTTTAGGCATATTTTTCTATAAAGTTATTATATTTTGTTATATTTTATTTTGAATAAAATTTTTAAATTATATTATTATTTTTATAACTATAGCTTTTTTTTAAGACCATTTTCACAATTATCACGACGAAACTATTATAATTTATGTAAAATATTTTTTTTAATAACTGTACGCATATGTTATCCCACACATTTTCTATGAATCATAACGAGTTATTATGTTTTATATTAAATAAACACATTAAAGATATGAAAGTGTTTGGATTATGATTCTTTTCTAATTGTATTTTTGGATTATTATAAATATTATTTTATAATATAAAATATATTAAATAATTTTTTAAAATGTTTATGTCATGCGTTTAATGGTTTGGCTTATTTTAAAATTATTAAATTATTTAAATTTAAAAAAAAATAATAATTTCAAAATTTATATATTTCAAAATTTTCAAAATGAAAATTTATATAATTTTTCAAGTATAAAGTATATCATTCAATAAATTTAATTTTTTTTTATGAGGATAAAAATTTCATGATAATTTTTTTATGATAAAATTTTGAAGTGTATTTTTATATTTTGGAATTTTTTTTTAACTATTCGTATTGGGTAGATTACAAACTTAATTTTGTGATTTAATAAATCTTTATTAATTTTTTGGAAAATTAAATATTCATATTTTAAGGTTTGTCTTATTTTAAAATAATTAAATTATTTAATTAAAAAAAAAGTCAAAAGATTTATATATTTCAAAATTTTAAAAATGAAAATTTATATAATTTTGTAGTATTTTTGGAAATGGATTTTTTTATTTTTTAACATTTATGAGTAAGAATTTGATGATGAAATTTTTTTATGATAAAATTTAAAAATGTACTTCTAAATTTTGAAAGACTCTTTTAACTATTTCTATTGTGTAGATTACAAACTCAAATTTGTGATTTTGATAAATCTCTTCTAGTTTTGTAGAAAAATTGAATAGGGAAATGTTACTAGAAAAAAGGTCAAAAACTTTGATTTTGGGAAAAATTAATTAGACAAAAAAAGGTGACAATGTTGAATAGTGAGACTATAATTGTTGGTTACACTCTACTATTAAATTTCAGCATTTTTCATTATTTAAAATACATTTTTATTTATATAAATGAATTCATCTCCTTGAAAAATCTCTTGAGCATTTTGATTATGCAAATTACACATCCATACCAAAAAAAATTCAACCAAAAAAACTATTAAATAATTAAACAACCCTTATTACAATATTTTATAAGACTATAAAATTTGCTATATTCCAAACTAAAAAGATATTTTTAACTCTATAAAAATATATTATATGAAAAAAAAAATAATCACTTTTTTATAGACATTATTTCATAATAATAAGCCGTATTATTTCATAATAATAAACCATCTTAATTAAAATACATAATTATATATATAGAAATATGTTATATTAAAAAAAATATATATTTTTTGAGAAATTATTTCATAATAATATATCATATTAATTAAAGTACATATTTCTATAAAAATATAACATTTAATAATTTGTAATAGTCACACAACAACAACTTGTAATAAAATGTAATGTCAACATAAAAATTATTGGAGCCATCTTCACTATTTTTCAAAATATTTCTTTTCAAATTTAATTAATATTTTTTTCTTTTCAAATTTATTTTTTTTCAAATTTTAATTAATATTTTTTTAAACTAATTTAATTTTTTTTCAATTTTAATTAATATTTTTTTCAAAATATTTATTTTCAATTTTCAATTAATATCTTTTTAAACCAATTTAATGTAAAAATCAAATGGATCACCCTCATTTCTTAATCGACCTTGCATGTAGCTATTAATCCAAACTCATTTAGTAACCTTGTTTCTTTTAGACGTCTCATTTATGAATTAAAAAAAAAAACGGATAGTGAACAACATTTTGATTAAATTTGGACATTTAACCTCATTTAGATTTTAATATTTATATATTTTTTTGAATATAATTTTTTCATGTAGATTAATATATCTATATTAAAAGTAAAATATTAAATATTAATAAAATTATAATATACCTACATCTAAATTAAAATTAAAATATAAAAAATATTAAATATATAGTAAAATACATTCTCATTAATATTTAACTTAGAGAAGGAATACAAGAATGATATCTAACATTATTAATGTGAACTTACCATATTCATACATATAAAATTTTATATGAGGACAATGAGTAAACAAATATTTTTTTGGGAGAAAAAAACATTAGTTGATTATATTATGAAAATCAAAACCAAATCGGTACATGGATCATTATTTTGTTGTAGAGTGTGAATATAATACGTAAAGCATACAGTATATGGTTCATCATTTTTCACAACAAAGTGCAGGAATAGATGCGGAGACAGTAATGCATAAAATAAAAAGTACATTTTTGTATGAGATGCTAATAGAAACATATAGACCGAACAAAGCATCGAGAGACCATCATTTAAACAAAAAAGAAAAATGGCAATCGAACCAAATCTTCACATCAAAAAATATAAACCATATGTACGAGGAAAATGATAGGCTACGATGCAGGAGAAAATCACTCTTAAGGGAAGTTGTAAGTCTTTGGTAGGAATTAGTCGACCATCCTGTTTTGTATTGTTGTCCCCAAACCATCCCAAATGGAAGGAGTAAACCACCACTTTGAAAAAGTGTCTTCTTTTTGAGTTTTCCTCTGCAGGAATGCTTATGGTGTATAGGAGGGTCATGAAGGTAGCTACAAAGGTATTTGTGCCACAATGAACCATGAAAAGAGCACAGTGGTACAAATTTTTACGTAGTACCTTAAATCATGATTTTCATGCCCAGTAGATGTGCAAATTCAACAATTGAAGGTTGTATGCCACAGAAGTATCTCCATAGTCTTGGGGTTAACAACACTCATGTTAAGAAATAGGGCTAATCGGTGATGCAATAATTTTCATTTGTCTAAGCAGTCAACTCACAACCACGAGTACCTTGTTGTTATACCTTATCAAATTCCTTGCCTGGCCCGGGATGGAGACATTATGGTGCAGGTGAGGATGGAGATGTACGACCTAGAAGAGTTGTTGGGGAAAAAATTAGAACACTTGGGGAATGGACAAATGAGTTATGTCTTAAGGAAGTGTTGACCATCAAATATGTACTTGTTTTTGGAAGCCACACCTCCCCGGAAGAAAAGATATAAATGTAAGGATCGTGCCCCGAGTCCAAGGTTTCCCCAAGATTGAATGCAGGTTGAAAGCCTCCAATCACGACATGACGATTTGAAAGCAAGGACCGAGATTTCCCGACCGAGAGAAGTAAAAGAACAAGTGCAATATGGTCCAAGCTGAGATCTACAAAAAACTTTCCTGACAACCGGGCCATGGGGCTTCCCTACTTGATCAATTTTTTCCATGTGAGAACCACAGTGTGCATAGTCATCAGTAAAAATGATAATCTTGATAGAATGTTATGGTTTAATTTCCTATAAAAAGAGAGTCCTCAGGAGAAGAATTATGGATCAAGATGTTGTCATATATGTCTTTGACGGGGAGGAAGGCAGTTCATCTTCATACCACGAGATTATATCACCGCATGATGATGAAAAAAACCCCAGATTTGAGAATAGGTAGATCGAGTCCGACCACGAGTACTTCTGCCCAGTAAGTCTAGTTGCGGAGATGTTTTCCGGATGGGACAACTACTACATTGCTGTGAGATAAACTGGAGACCATCGATACATTTCGTAGATGAGGATCGAGTGAGAACTACGTCGATAGTGTGAACCCACTTAGTGCCTAGAAGAATAAGTTGACCATTTTCAAAGTCCCACACATGCCGGTTGACGAAAAGGTTGGAGACCCTCTTGAAACTTTGCTAGATGATAGAGCCTCTCTACATGCGGGAAGGGAATGAGTTCGAAGAGGAGATAAAGATCTCGACATATATTATATTGCAACTTGGAGACAAAGCGAGGCCAAGTGCAAGTCCGTCGATTGCCCTGCAAGTGATTTAATAAGAGGGCACGACGAAGAAGGAAATTTCCAAAAGACCCCATTCATCCGACCTTTTAGGCGCGCAAGTCGAGCCATTTTACGAAAAGAGGGAATTTCCTTGATTCCTACCACCCAGCGGAAGAGGAAATTGGAGATAATGGCCTTAATAAGAATAAAAAATACCCATAGGGATGTGAAGGAGATGTGCCCAAAAAACCGGTAATTTTTGAAGTACATCATGTACGAGAATGAAACAACCTCCTAAGAGGCCATTTATGTGACCAGGTATTCAACCTCTTTTTGTGCTTTTCGAGGAAGCCAAGACCAATCCTTGGGCATTGTCCACAAGGATTGAGTTAATAAAGTATTTAAAACCGTTAGGAAATAGGAGAGTTATTCACGAAATAGAGCAACGATTATCCGGATCGACGGTGCTTTGAGATACGTGATTAAGAAAAAAAATTGTTGTTGATAAGCAAGCCAGTGAAACTTAAAAATGGAGGAAAATATAGTGAAGTGTGACTCACGCGAGCCTAGAATATAGTACGAAAGCTAGATGTCATCCACGAAAAATGAGTTGGTGAAGTAGAGATACCATGAGACATACATCCCTTCGAGAGGTGCCACCTTGTGGAGGTCTTTATATGCATCACTAATGCCATCCGCAGTAAGAACGAAAACTAGGGGCAAGAGTGAGAAGCCTTGATGGATACCACGTCAACACAAGAAAAAATCGGTGGCATGCAGTTAAGACAACGAACCAAACTGGATAGATGCGAAGCCATGATCCGACAGAGATTTTGGGAAGAAAGTCCAATCTTATACGAACAAGGCGGGATGAAGGAAAAGCCAGAGTACCGGTCAACGTGACTTTATACAATTCCAATTTTCATTAAGGCAACTTCAGAGTTTTGGGTAAATGGAATGCATGACTTCTGGTAATTGGAAAGCTGCGTCATGAATAGATGCATGCAGGGAAGAAATATCGAATTTCTCATGGGAAGTATCTGCGGGGGGAGGTGAGGGTACAAAAATGTAGTAGGAGATGATTTTAGAAATGATCTTGTATACCACATTACATAAATAAATATGCGAAAGTCTGTGAAATCAACGGTGAGAGGTTTAAGGGACAAGTGCTATAAAAGTAGAGTTGATATCCCCAAGAATCCAGCACGAGGAGTTCGGATCTATTTACTGACACGAGAAAATTTGTTTTCCATTAGGTCAAAAAAAATGAATGTACATTTCAACGGGCCAACCATTCGGACTAGGAATTTTGTCCTTTCTGGCTTGATTTTAGAACCAATAGAGTTCATACATAGTAATAGGTTGTTATGAAACCAACTCCAAAGAAATAGAAGAAAAGAGATCAACGCACGAAATCAACCACTTCGAGGGAAACTCAATACATTACATAAATGAACAATCTTAGATGATGCAAATGACCAAAACCTACTTATATATATGAGAATCCATGGGCCCACAATATAATCCTAGCGAGCCTAACAATAACAATGCAGGAGCACAATAACCATATTGAGGTTACGGGGGGTATAACGGTAACAATAAGGATACGGTAATAACAATAAGGGGTAAAAATAGTAATATAGGCACATAACATGCCCCTCTCCTTCAAAAAGTGTTTTCCTCAACGATTGAGTAGCTTTGGGTGCTTTCCTCAATATATGCTCCGATTTCTTGATGCATGGAAGAAGAATGTAGCAAAGGTGATGAAAATACAAATTCCACTCTTAAAATTTCTTTTCAAAAAATGTTCAATCCTATTAAGGCCTAGGCTTACTCTTCAAAATAATGGAATCGGTCTATTATTCAGTACTTAGTATGCATTTCCAATTACTTCCCTTTTTATACCTATGGTAATAAAATATTGCATCATATATGCAAACTTCCATTTTTTTCCCGATATTCATTGAGTCCACAAAGGACCATTGTAATTGTATAACATAATTAAAATTGCATCAAAAAAACACAATTCATTCAATTTAATATTGAGACTACACTCATCTCAACCCAAACCAAAACGAAAATATTAAATCTATTCATAACCAATACCACCAGTCTTTCAAGAATTTACGACCAAAATGCATTTCGACTTGTGGCACAATTTACTGTGCATGCTATGGATCATGGGCGTGTTTTCTTGTGCGCAGCTATGGATAACAGGCTTTTTTTGTTGTGGCCATGTTGCGGTCATATGTCACGCTGCCTCAAGATTTCTACACCACACTTCCACTACATGTTGTGATACGTTTCACCTGATCTCGTGGACATTACACCATGGCTCTGTGTGCGGCCAGGTATTACAGCCCACGCTCATGAACGGCCCACACTCTATGTGTAGTAGTATACCATGTCTGTCGAGCTCTCATCTGCTGCGTGCAGTGATTTATACACCTGCTCACACCACTACTCCTCTTGCATGCTTCTTGTAACGCCACACCACCCTTTCACTACATGTAATGACATGCTCACACCATGGCTCTGCCTGCATGTTTCTTGTAACGCCATATCATGATGGTGGTATTAAAATTCCCTCCTTCCATACGCGTCAAGACATCCACCAACAGTGCGGCCTATTAGTTTTTGCAAGCTTGTGGTTTCCAACCATGCTTATTGCAATGTATTCGCCTTCCTGCATTCACATGCTTCAGCATACAGCATATGTACAAACATGTATACAAATTGCAGACTCAAATAAAAATTATAATGTAAACCATAATCTGAATAATTTAAAATTACTAACACATAGACTGAACATTTCACTAATTTCCCTTTGCATTTGCAATCTACACATCGGCAATCTTGGTGTTTCCTTACTACCATCCTATTATTTATACTTGAGATATGAAACTTCTCCTCTCAAAATAGGTTTCTTCTCGAATTTTCTAAACAAATCAATACCTCCCTATTTTAAGTGCTTATCCCTATGTTGGTTTTATATCCATGCAGGGAAAGAAACCAACTACTAATTTTATTCCTAATTTATTTAAACCATAAAAAAAACTAACAATACTCATAAATAAATAACAATAATAATTAAATAATTAAATATACTACTACTAATGTTTTCTTTGGATTAGCCACAACATGTGACCAAAACATCACATTGTTGGCTAAGTTCCCGATGCTCATGCATCAGACTCTCGGGGAAGAAAAATGATCTTGTAATGCTTTGGAATAGATTCCCAACTTATGTAGCTCTGTTGTAGTCATCCAACTGGTGTCTTCCACTGGTTGTCCTCTCCACTTGACTAAATATTGATAATAGGTTTGTCTCCTGGTTTTCTTTGACACTTTCTTCTCCAAAATGGTTTCAACTTCCCTCCTCCCTGCTTTAGGCATCTTCTCTTCCCAATTTATCGTTGGGTCTTCTACTATGGTGTCCCCTTGTGGTTCTTCTTCTGGTTCGCGGTACAAGTACAAATCTACAACATTGAAGATTGGTGATATTCCAATTCCTGTTGGAAATTTTACTTCATATGCATTTGAAGAAAATTTCCTTACAATTTTACATGGCCCTATATTCTTCAGTTTTAATTTGTTATAAGTTTTAACAGGAAATATTTATTTTCTTAAATATTCCATGACCAAATCACCCACTTGGAATTCTTTTTCTTGCCTTCTCATATCAGCTCTTTTTTTGTGTTTTCTCCTACTTTCCTACAATCTGCTTTTGACATCTTCTTGTAGTTCCTGCATCTGTTCTGCAAATTCTTCAGCCTTTGTGCTCCTTACCTCCTGTTTTCCCAGATCTTTGAGTTCATACACACCTCTTGGATGCATTCTAAAAACAATTTGGAATGGACTCATGCCAGTACTTTGATTTGGAGTATCGTTATAAGCGAACTCACCCTGAGCAAGGGATAAATCCCACTGTTTAGGATTTGCATACACTAAGATTCTCAATATGTTTCCCAGAATTCTATTCACTACCTCGGTCTGTCCATCTGTTTGAGGATGATATCCTGAACTGAAACTAAGGTTGGTACCTAGTTTCTTCCACAAAGTCCTCGAGAAATGCCCCACAAACTTGGTATCCCTGTCATACACAATTCTTACACGCAATCCATGTAATCTTACAACCTCTGAAAAAAACATATTAGCAATATGTGTTGCATCACTTTTTTTCTTGCATGCAATAAAATGAGCCATTTTAGAAAATCTATCTAAAACAACATAAATGGAATCATTCCCCCTTTGAGTTTTTGGCAAACCCAAAATAAAATCCATACTGACTACATCCCACGGTCGGTCGGGTATTGGTAATGGCTAATAGAATCCCGTATTCTGACTTTTCCCTTTTTCATGCTGACAAATCTTGCACTTTTCCACAAACATTTTAACATCAGTTTGCATCTTTGGCCAGTAATAAAAAGTATTTACCTGGGAAAAGGTTTTGTCCTGTCCAAAATGTCCAGATACGCCTCTACTATGCTTCTCCTTGATTATGTTTTTCCTGATAGAAAATTTAGGAATACATAACTTATTATTTTTGAACAGTAATCCCCCTTGGATAAGATAATCCAACCACTCGCTTCTGTTATGGATTGTTGTATTTTCGACAGCTACATAAATTTCTTTAAACTATACATCGTCTTTATACATGTCAACCATCCCTTCGAAACCTACCACACCAACTTGTAACTCCTGCATAATTAAGTTCACCCTGCTCAAAGCATTAGCAACTTGGTTCAATTTACCACTCGTATGTTTGATTTCAAAAGTGAAACTCTGCAAATATTCTACCCATTTGGCATGTTTCTGATTTAACTTTGGTTGATTTTTTATAAACTGTAATGCATGATTATCAGAATATAACACAAACTCTTTTGGCAACAAATAATGTCTCCATTTTTTTAAGGCTTGTACAATAGCATAAAATTCCTTCTCATAAGATGAATATTTATTCTTTGCTTCATTTAGGCCTATATTACTAGTTGAGAAAAACACTAGTAAATGGAAGTCAATTTTCATTATGGAAGCTTCGAGTTTTGAGTAAATGGAATGCATGACTTCCTGAGCGGTGGAGACGTAGCCATGAATGAGTCGTGGAAGAAATGTAGTTCTCTACAGCAGGGAGATATGCGAGGGGAGAGTGAAATTTAAATCATTAGGAGATGATTTTAGAAATGATCTTGTATACCACATTACATAGATAAATATGCCGAAAGTGTTTGTAGAAATCATGAGGTGAGAGGTTTAGGGACAAAATGCTCTATAAGTAGAGTTAATATCTAGAGTCTAACCCGGGAGTTCAAATCCTTCCACCAACCACTGACGATTTGTTTCCATTAGGTCAAAAAAATGAATGTACATTTCAACGGGCCAACCATCGGACTAGGGCTTTTGTCCTTTGGAAATGATTTAAGAACTTGATAAGAGTTCATACTTAGTAACAGAAAGTTTTATGAAAACAACTCCAAAAATAGAAGAAAGGAGATATCAACGCCTTAGAAATAATCCACCTCAAGGGGGAAACCTCCGATACATTACATAAATGAACAATTCTTGGATGATACAATTTACAAAACCTCCTTTCTATATATAGGAGTCCATGGGGCCATAATGTAATCCTACTGGGCCACAATGTAATCCTAGCCGACCTAACAATAATAATTTAAGGGCACAATAATAACAAAATGGGGGTTACAAGGGTACAATAATAACAATAAGGGGGTTACACTAACAACAATAAGGGACTATACTAGTAATATAGGCACCTAACATGCCCCTCTCCTTCAAAAAAGTGTTGTCCTCAACACTTGAGTAGCTCTGGGTGCTTCTGTATAAAATTCTCATCCTCCCATGTAGAATCTTCAGTGGGTAAGTTCTTCCACTTGATGAGATACTCTGAAATTGATCGATTCCGTAGCTGTCAAGTTCTTGTTTCCATGACCGCTTCGGGTTCCAATATGATTTTTCCTTCCTCATCAAGTTCTGGCAATATTGTTTGAACTGGAAGATTTTCACCTATAACCTTCTTTAAGCATGAAACATGGAAAAGCCCCAGATTACGCCCTTGGAGAAGCTAGCGAAGCTCAATTAGGGCTCCATAGTACCAATCTTTTGCAACACCTTGTAAGGACCATAGTAATTTGGCAATAATTTATTATCCTTATTATCTTACTTGAGGGACATTTTTTTGTATGGTTGTAGCCGTAAAAATACCCAGTCTCCTACATCAAAATTTATCTCATTGCGATGTTGATCTGCCTGTTGTTTCATTCGATTTTCTGCCAAATTTAGGCTATCCTTTAAGAGTTTGAGAACTTCTTGTTGATGCTCGACGTGATCTTCTGTATAAAATTCTCATCCTCCCATGTAGAATCTTCAGTGGTTAAGTTCTTCCACTTGATGAGATACTCTGAAATTGATCGATTCCGTAGCTGTCGAGTTCTTGTTTCCATGATTGCTTCAGGTTCCAATATCATTTTTCCTTCCTCATCAAGTTCTGGAAATATTGTTTGAACTGGAACATTTTCACCTATAACCTTCTTTAAGCATGAAACATGGAAAGCTAGAGGTACTCGCAAAGAAGCAGGAAGCTCCAATTTGTATGCCATAGTACCAATCTTTTGCAACACCTTGTAAGGACCATAGTACTTTGGCGATAATTTATTATCCTTCTTAGCTTGCTTGAGGGACATTTGTTTGTATGGTTGTAGCCGTAAAAATACCCAGTCTCCTACATCAAAACTTCTCTCGTTGCGATGTTGATCTTCCTGTTGTTTCATTCGATTTTGTGCCAAATTCAAGTTATCCTTTAAGAGTTGGAGAACTTCTTGTTGATGCTCGATGTGATCTTCCACTGCTTGAACCTTCGAATTTTCTCTTAAAGAAGATGTGATGGATGGTGGATGATATCCATAAAGTGCCATAAATGGGGTCATTTTTGCTGCAGTATGGAAGGAAGTGTTATACCACCATTCAGCAAGAGGTAACCACTTGACTCATTGTGTTTGTTTATCAGATACAAAACAACGAAGATATCCTTCCAAACATTTATTTACTATCTCAGTTTGACCATCATATTGAGGATGATAAGATGAGCTATGAGCTAATTGAGTACCCAAACAAGAAGATAACTCTGTCCAAAAATTTCCAGTAAAAATGGGATCTCTGTCGCTCACAATAACCCTTGGGCTTCCATGTAGCTTTTGAATTCTATCCATAAATGTAGTAGCAACTGTACTTGCTTTAAATGGATGAGATAATGCACAAAAGTGTGCATACTTGGTAAATCTATCAACTACCACCATGATGACACTCTTTCCTTCGGACTTAGGTAAACCTGTGATAAAATCCATTGAAATCTCCTCCCAACGTTGACTTGGAATGGATAAAGGTTGTAGAAGTCTCGGGGTCTTAATTGTCTCAAATTTATTCTGCTGGAAAACCAAACATTCCGCCATAAACTTTTGAATATCAGATTTAAGGCCATCCCAAAAAAATTCTTTCTTCACCCTGTGGTAAGTTTTTAAAAATCCTGAGTGTCCTCCTAAAGGAGAAGTGTGCAATTCCAGAAGAATATTTTGTTTTAGTTGGGAATTCTTACAAAGATATAGGCGATATTTGTACCATAAGGAATCATTTTTCCAACTAAATGTATCAGATGTACTAGGATCTTGCTGCAAATTTTGAATGAGTGTCCATACATCTTTTTCCTTATTCCATTCATCTCTTGCTTCAGTTATCCAATCTGGTTGGATAATAGAAATGGCACAAAGCAATGCTTCCACCTCTTCATTCTTTCTTGAGAGTGCATCTGCAACAACATTAAGCTTTCCTTTTTTGTAGATTATTTCAAGGTCATAACCCAACATCTTTGTGACCCATTTTTACTGCTCTTCTGACGATAGTATTTGTTCCAAAAAGTGTTTAAGACTATCATGATCAGTTTTTACCTTGAAGTGTCTTCCCATTAGGTAAGTTCGCCATTTCTTTAGTGCATGCAGTATTGCTAACATTTCCTTCTCATAAATAGGTTTCTGTAAATACTTTCCTTTGATTGGACGACCTTCAAAAGCAATGGGTCTTCCTTCCTGCATTAAAACTGCACCAATTCCATTTCCTGAGGCATCACATTCCACAATAAAGGTTTTTGTTAAGTCTAGCGCAGCTAAGACCGGTGCTAGGCACATTGCCTCTTTAAGATGTTCAAAGGCCTTAGTTGCTTCAGGAGTCCATGAAAATGCATCTTTCTTCAATAATGTTGTTAGAGGTGCCGCTATTCTCCCATAATTCTTAACAAACTTGCGATAATACCCTGTTAACCCGAGAAATCCTCGCAACTGCTTTATGGTTGTGGGGACTTTCCATTTCTTAATGGCTTTAATTTTGTTAGGGTCTACCTTAACACCCTTGTGAGATACAATATGACCCAGATATTCCACCTCTTGTACTCCAAAGAAACATTTGGATGTTTTTGCATATAATTGTTTCTCCTGCAATAGTTTTAGCACCCTGTCAACATGTTGAACATGATCCTTCCAAGACCTGCTGTAGATTAGTATATCATCAAAAAATACTAGCACAAATTTTCTAAGGGTTTGAAAATGGAATTCATCAACCCTTGAAATGTAGAAGGTGCATTGGTAAGGCTAAAAGGCAATGACCAAAAATTCCTGGCGAACCCTCATGAGTTTGAAATCTTGCTTTAGAATATCTTGATCTTCATTCTAATTTCATGATATACATCGAAGATCCAACTTGGTAAAATAAATTGTTCCATGTAATTCATCATTAAATTCATGATAGAATGGGAACTTTATCTTTAACGATGGAAAACATTAAGCCTATAATGTCAGGACACATGCGCCATGATCATCCTTCTTGTCCACCAATACTACGGAAGCGAGAGAAAAGAACTTTGACAAGGTTGAATTATACCTAGCCTCTAAGCAATCATACATTTCAATTTTCTCTTTTGGACATAAGGATATCTATAAGGCTTTGTTGTTTGGAGGAACACTTCTAGAACCAAATGAATAGCATGATCATGATCCACCGAATAGGTGGGAGTTCTTCCAAGAATTTCAAACACCTTGGAATGATTGTACAAGACTTTTTGGAGATGCAGCAGAAATAGATGATTTTGATGTTGGAACTTCTAGTGAGCATAATCCTTTAATTACTCCTCATTGTTCTTTCTTGGAAGCTTTTTCATGACATTGAAGATTATTATCTTTCTCGGCTACACTGCGATACCCGTAATTCAACTTCCTTTTCTTTTGAGAAAAAAAACTCAAGAAAAGTTCTTGAAAATTAAAATCTGCATCCCCAAAGATTGTAACCATTGTACTCCTAGTACAACATCAACACCTCTCATAGGAATGGAAAGCATTGGACTATTCATGTATATTCCCCATGGTTAGCTTGATATTATGGAATTTTCGAGGAGAAATTTATAGTTCCTCCATTTGCAACCATCACTTGACTTCGTCCTGGTCTTTGGGTATAGGAAACAATTCAATTCCTTGGCTACCTTACAATGAATAAATTCTGGGTATTGTATAGATAAATCCAACACTATTACCTTTCTTGTGATATGTCCTTCTATCTTGAGAGTTTGAGGAGTGGTAATTCCTGCTTGATGCATTACACGATATGGTTGGACTCATTTCTTCCTCTTCTAGGGTTGGTTCTTTGGTGTATATCCTCTTAACTGAAGATTCTTGTTCATTTTTCTTCTTCCTCTTCACAATCTATGTAAAATAATTTCTTCTCGTAGGACTTATGACCTTTAATTAATTTCTATCACAATTGTAGCTTAACGCCCTTTTTAGCTCTTTTTCTTCCAATTTTTGTGGCGGTAATAACACATGCCAAATGTAGGCGTAACCTTCCATATTTATAGATGTGAGTGGTAGAGCTTCCTTGTCGCCATAATTTTACATTAAATTTTTCTTGCCAACTTTGAATGCCTTCTCGATGAATCGGGTTCCCAAGCACAAACTTCATGTTGGATGTTATCCTTTAAAGTACTTATGAAGACATCAATCCTGTTGTTCCTGGAATATCGATTACACTTATATTCAATTTTTGGAAGTCTTCAATGTGCTCCCCCACTTTGAACCCTTTTGTTTGAGATTTATCAATTAGCTAAAGAGGGTACTTTCTCTTTGTATCCTCATAATGTGGCCTATCATTTTCTTCGTGAAATTGACCAAGTGACAATTTTTTTACGGAACAAAATATCAGTAGTACTTCAGACCATTTTAATTTCTAAATATAGAATTGAAATGCATACCTTTTTGTGTGTTTTGCATTATTGAGATCAAATATTATATATATATTATTATTGAGGTCCATACATCAAACTTCCTCTGTCCATTTTTTGAGGCCATCATTAAGTTTCTTCCCTCCAACATTAGAGTTTGCTGAAATCATGATTAACATTTATTTTGTTCACTGTCATGAGTTTTCACTGTGCCTGATTTTTCACCATTGGGAAAAATTTCTTGTATCTAACTTTGTCAAACCTTCCTTTCTTTCTGCTTTTAGATCATTCTTTATGTTTTCCATTTTTTCATCAATCTTAGTTCCATGTCATCCATCTTAGATTCATGCCAACTTCCATGCCATCATATTAACTTCCATGCCATTCTTAAAACCATCTATATTATATTCCACGTATTTATTCAAACCATCCATCTAAAGTTTCCATGCCTTTCTTAAAAACTTCCATGTCCTTTTTTGTTGCTCTTTGAGAGAGCGAAAATTGTTGCACTTTCTCTTGTAATTTTGATATGTCATGTTGCCATCCTTCATCTTCTTGAGTCATAGTATAGCCTTCTAAAGGCTTAATGGGTGTTGAATTATTTTTAGGGGGCATTTTAGAACCTAATACGAATATCTATTCTAAAAATATGCCCTTGGAATCATTTCAACTTGATTCTTCAAACAAGACTTATGCAATTTGGAAAAAAATGCATGCATTTTTCTTGCTTTTGAGGAGCTTGATATTGAAATTGAATTATATCTATAATTGCGGATCCTAAATATATGAAATTCGGCCACTGTAGTAGCCCTTTAAAGCTTGTTTCAAATTCCACGGTCTAACCTAATTTGGATTCTTCAAAGGCAAAGTTATGCCCAATCTCCTGATGACCTAATTATGGACTAGTACGATAGAGTGAACTTGTACGGACTAGTATAGTAAGGCTGAACTTATACGATTATTGCCATGTTTCATTGTTTCCTCCTTGACCCTGCGAAATTTATAAAAATAAAGCTACAATCGGGTAGTACTTACGCCACTTTTTACGGAAATTCAAATCAGGTGCTCGGAGAGAGGTTATGATGATTTTCACGATCACCTCTTTGAGATGAAATTCGGAAATTTTGAAAAATCTAACTTGGGACCTATCTCTTGAAAATATTGCTGAATCAAGCTGCGAAATTTTTTCCATAAGTTCATGGGATTTTGGCTTCTTCTTTTGTGAAAATTCAGCTTTTGAACCCTCGTGAAAAAAATTATAGATAAAATTCCACGATGACAAGTTTAGGTTAAATTCGGGGGGCTTTGCAAAAATCCATAACACCTGAGATCATATATCCGAAAATTTACAGCGAACCAAGATGCGAAATTTTGCGACAATGTTGCCGAGTTTCATCTCGCGCTCTAAAAAATTAAACACGAACCTTCGTGAAAGCAGGTTATAGCGAAATTCCATGATGACACATTTTGGAGCGGCAAAATACAGAATCACGACTACGATACCAAATGTTATGAAACTAGCTCCAAAAATAGAAGAAAAGAGATCAACGCCTTAGAAATCAGCCACTTCGAGGGGAAACCTCCAATGCATTAAATAAATGAACAAATCTTGGATGATACAAATGACCAAAACCTACTTCTATATATAGAGTCCATAGGCCCTGATATAATCCTAGCCAACTTATGATAAGAATGTAAGGGCACGATAATAAAAATATTGGGTTACAAGGGTATAATGAAACAATAAGGGGGCTACAATAATAACGATAAGGGACTAAACTAGTAATATAGGGACTTAACATAGGTTTTCTCAACTCCCCCAGATTTGTCATGTCATTAAACATGCAGGGGGTCTTTATCCTTTACTGGGAGTGGTACGAGGCATCAACATTAGCCACTGCCTTTGTATATCTCGAAGTAGAACTATATCCTCCTTGATAAGTCGGACATGAGTGGATTAACAATCCATCCTTGGATTGGATTTTCCAAATCAATTTTGATTTTCTTGCAATTAGAAAAGTGATGAAAAAACATTGTGTTGTGGTCCCCTTCACACGACGATTCGCTTTTAAGCTTCCATATGGCTTCTTATATTTTGATGTCTGGATTTTCCTACGCTCAAGGAAAACCCCAGGTAGTGCAAGGGCATGATAATTTGTATTGTAGGAAGTCATGGAAGTATGAACGACATCAATTTGATTGGTGATAATACGAATCGCCAATCACTCTTTTTCTTTTTTCCCTCTCTCCCATTTAAGGGTACATATTTTGAGCTTCCTAATCTTCCGGGAGATGAGCGAGGAAGCGAGATGTCTAGAGAGTCCCATCCTACGACCAAGTATTAACCGGCTCCTAATAATCAATATCCTCGAGCCAAATCATTGAATTTGAGGAACCCCTTCGAGTGGATTCCAAATGCCAAGTCAATGTAGTGGGTCGATGATCGGTTAATGAGTCCATTATGGTAGGATTTTATATTACCTGAGTTACAATACACTCACATGTCTGGGAAACGAGTCTAACCTTTTTCCACAAATGCATCCCCACCCTATGATTGGTTCGAGGTCGGAGAAAGGGGACAAGGTACGATGTTGACCGGATGATGATTTGAAAAAAATTCAAGATAATATTTCGGCGGAAGGCAAGACGATTGTGAGTACCCCAAAATTACAACGGCGAATAGAGAGACATCCAGTCCATGGTGAGAATGAGATTGTGGATGTTTATTATCTCGAAGATGAATTGATACGAGACCAAAAAATGGGAAAGCGATAACGCGAAAGGGAGAATACATGTTGATGATGTGGAAATGTTCGAGAAGAGCCCCAAATTCGAGCAAATAGAAAAATCCCATCGAAAAAATGAAAATCATGAAATCTAGAAAAATGTGGATTCACATGACCATCGGACAGCGAAAGCTTGCAAGATTGACTCGCACAATGTGCTAGTTTGGTCGAATATACGAGGAAGAAGAGGGAATGGAGGTCGGACACATGGTTTCCCAGCAAAAACGACGATGGATGGGGAAAAGTAAAGAAAAAATGTTTCTCATGCGGAAGGAACTTGGAGTGATCTCCAAGTCCACGGATATTCGAGGGGATGAATATGATTCATGAGGTAGGAGGAGCGAGGCTTGCTTGCTCTAAGTGTGATCATTGATGGAAGAGAAATTATGGGGATATACAAACCATTAGGATTATCCAAAAACATGGGTTTATGTTTATTTTTCCTCTAAAGTTCCTACTCCTTTTTTTCCTTTCTTTCGCGGGGTAATATTTTGTGCGCTGACTAAGGGGATATGGAAGGGGCATGGATGTCAATACGGCCTTCATGTATAGTAATTTCCATAGGTAAACTAGGTTTAGGAGCGGGGAAGTCAACGTCACTCACAATCGGGTTTCGGGGAGAATCCTTCGGTGAGAAACTATGCAAATTAGATGTTCAACATGCGGGACATATTACGGAGCATTAGGAGGAGATTTAGTCTCAAGAGAGGGCATAGTAGGGGGTGGACATGGGGGTCGGGTGGATGATGGGCGACGTGAGATGAAAGGGGGATAGAAGTATATGCATTTGTGTCGGGCTAACTATTGGAGAGGATGAACAAGGTGGGACTAGGGTTACCATGACCTTGGGGATGATTATATAATTGCATGGGTGGGAGGAAGGCTAACAAGGTTGAGATGGAAAATTAAGAAAAATTAAGTGTAACGGGGGAATGTAAAAATAAAACTAGAAAAGTGGGTAGATTTTGACTTACCTCCCATTGTCGAGGAGGAATTCTCAACCAATATAGTGCGACAACTTTTGTGGCACCTTTGATGGAAGTTATTTTTCACCCAAGGTTCGTGGGAACTTTTGCGACAAGTGCTCTGGTACGAGTGGTAGAGAGTAAGCATCATTGGAGGAAGACCCCATAAGTGATATGTTTCCTCTGCGAGAGACCTCCCATTACAGATCTATGTTCTAGAACACGAGCCCGACCTCAACGAAGCCAAAAATTGTGCTTATCCCTCGCACACCCATGTAGCCTAGTTAAATACCTAATCGAGTCCAGAGCTGCATTCTGATTGCGGAGAGGGTAGACTTTGCCCAAAAATTGCGAGGAAAGCACGGAATTTTGGCCCGGCAGGGTATTCTTGGAGATCCTGAGAGATTGAATTCCATCACAGTACAATTCATGCATTTGAACAAAACTACCATGGACCCAAGTTTTTGGTAAGGATAAGGAAACATCTTAGAGTGAGTAAATATATGCAATACCAATTTTTCATTAGTCTGTTGGCTTTTAGAGGATAACAACAAAGGAGCAGCAAGTCTATTTAACCGTGTTTGCATTTCCGTTCTTCCATATAGCAAAGACCCGACGTACGACTGGGGCGCGGCGGCGAAGGCGGTACCCACACCTCGAGGGGTCCTCAAAAGGAAAGCTGCAATTTGATCTTCTTACGTCGGAAAGATTAATATTTTGTCTCGTGGATGTTCTGTCGAGCCTCACAAAAGCCACCTAAAGAGGACCTATTATGATGATTCTTCGTGACTCGGTACAGAGAAATGCCATAATGGAGTCAATGTTATAATGAAAAGGTTAGAAAGTTGTTGTCTGCCCCACATCTTAAACAACTCGACGTCAGGTAGCTTCTGTAAGCCTCATGGTAGATGTCGAGACGATAATGGTCTGTTACTTAGTTGTGGTGGCCCGAGAGACATGTATTAATTTAATGTTGAACATTCACCAACCTATAGTCACGAAAAAGAGAGATCTAGTTTGGAAGAAGTGACGAATCGAGATGTGAGGAGCATGGTGTTATGCCATCTAGTTATGGTAGAGTAAATGCGAGCGTGACAGAGGAAGGTGCTAGGTTAATGGGGAAGTGTGACGAAGAATATAATATTATGCGAAAGGGGTATATGTAACGATTGCATGGTAGAGGGGAATAGAATGTCCCAATTGGGGAGGTGGTTGTGAGACAAGGATAGATGCCTCAAAAAAAAGTGATAGGTCGGAGAAAAACCTAGAGAAACGATCACCCGGATCTAATATGGTCATAGGTAATGCACGGGGAGGAAAGGTCAAAAATGCTAGCATTCAGGCGGGGAATATCTAGATCCAGGAACATGAAAGGTAGTTGGAATTTTTGAAAAAAAAAATGGTAAAGGAAATTGTCGGAAACGGGGTGATAAAGAAGCGAGAAATAGTCGGAAAGTGAAGAGGAACGGCAAAGTTGAGAGGAATGGAGTTCAGATGTGGCAGCATCAACAACGGTAGTAGTTGACCTGCTTTGTGACCATCGATTCAACAATGGAAGTTGAAGCCCTTGTGGCACCGAAATGATGACGGAGGCGAGCCATTTTATCCCTTAATACACGGACAACCATTGACCCGATGAATATGACAAGAGTTTGAGGTCCTATGTATCCCGAGGAGGAAGTAGAATTTGTTTATCGACATGAGGTTGCCTAGTATAGGTTCGTCACAGCGTGTACGAGAATAAGGAGAAGAGTAATATGGAAAAAAACACAAGAATGAGGATGTGCATAAGTTCCGGATTATATTTTCAAGCATTATGTGGAATTCTACCACCCGAGGAGGGCCGGGAACTGAGGAATATAGTAAGAAGCACCCACTATGACCACCATGCCTCAACCTTTGAACCCCAAGAGATGTTTCACTCTTGTACTCGATTGCCAAAAAAACACAAACAAGTATAACACAAATCTTCTAGAGGGATTAGGGCGCAATTCGATCGGAAAGTCAGGTATCACTCGTAGTATTATCACGACCTCGAAACATGAAAGAAAAAACTAAAAAATAGGCGAGAAAATATGGGACAACGGGCCTGCAGATCTCCAAAGCAATTCAATGCTATAGATAAGTAACAATAAAAAATAGAAACCCACTAAAATGCGCACCACACAGAAGTATGGAGAAATTCATTACGTACGGTTAAACGATACCTGCAGCTGAACATGGTATATAAGCATAGAGCGTCTGAAAAATTTAGGCAATTGTATCGAGCTTGAGACTAAATTCTTCTTGCTTGTAAAATGTCTCCTTGTTCTTTTTAATGAGAAACATTCTAAATTATATTATTTACATACATTATAACTAGATTGACATAATTAAAAAAAAAAAAAAGCATTAGACAAAAAAAAACATTTATAAGTTTAATTAATTTAATTATCATTTAATAAAATAGATAAACAAAAGATAATGGTGACTAATCCTAGAGTTTTATAGGAAGCATTTTCCTTAAAATCTTAAACATGGAAATTTTGTTGTTGAATCATTTGAAGTGATTATGACTTCCTAATGTTAATATCAATGAAACTCATAATGTTTCTGTGGATGAATTTTAATTGAAAATGTTGTGTTTATAATAAATTGAAAAGGTTGTGGCTCCTTGACCATGAGGTGATTCCATTGCACATTATGTTGATATAGAGGCAATGAAGATTGAATAATTGTGAGATATATTATTTGCAGAAATGCTTCATCGATATGGAGCTTTGCGGTTGAGTATGTCAAACGTTTGTGATATGAGGGCTTATACTTTAGTGAGGGAATATAGAAGTTTTTAGTAACCACCTCGTTAGTGGGTAGTCTATAGGCCATTTTATTTTATTTTCATGCTAGTAGTTAATGGAAAATTCCATGGTTAGGGAAGGGAAAATGGAAGCGGTGGAATTTTCATTTGATACGGAAGTGAGTATGCACCTATATGGACAAAGATGCACCTCAAACACATGAGGGGACATTTGAGGGGGAAACTAGCTCTATGGATTTGGAGTTAATTTAGCCGTAAATACTCGAGAGATAGTAATGTCGGTTAATGCTCCTTTCATCTCCCCTCTTGTCTCCCCTTCTAAACGAATTGGGGCTCAAAATACGATGTTAGGCTCTAAAATTCACTAGGGTTTAGCATTTCAAGTCCATATGCATGTAGTTAATAGTAGCTACGACATTACTCAGAATCAATTTTTTGGGTACTTTCCTCGGGAATTCCAGCAGATTTGAAATCTTAATGAGAAAATGGTGAATGATATAAGGGTTTTCATATGAGGCTCTTTTTAAGTGAATGTGAGGAGAGGTTTGATTATGGCGAAACGGAAAAGGACGTGAGTGATTTGTTTGCGAGTTCCCCCTCGGGTTTGAATGGAGTTCTTCTTGGGGGACCTAATAAATTCCTCGACAGGCTATGGGGATAATAACGAGGCCTTTTGGGCGAGAAATGAGAGCTCGTCGATAGGTTGGAACCTTAAAATATTAGGCGAGACTATGAGCCAACATTGTCGTTGGAAAAAACAAAAAAGACGCCTTAAGTAAAAATTGATGGCTAGAATTTAAAAACTGCAGGAAGATGTACAATTAAGGCGAAGTTATGGAATATCCAAAAAATTTGGTGGTGGGACAAGTAAGAGAAATACTATTCTCAGTTGATATCTAATGTGGGTGGACAAAAAGGAACGTGGGAAAGAGTTGAGTGAACCCCCCAAAGAAACCATCCTTAGTCATGGATGGTTCATGTTCAAATTTAGTTCGATGATAGAAAATAACTAGACTGGAAAAACATGGAGTGTTGATTCTTCAAAAGTGACGATGAAATGATGGAGTAGTTTATTCGACCCCAACCATGAGAAATTGGGTTATACCCTTGTGTGTAAGAATCCCTAGTTTTCCACCTGACTACTGGTCCATGGATTTTTTTAGGAATGTTAGGGAAAAAAATTAGGGACTTTTTAGAGGTTGGCGGAGTTCTATGAAAATAGTTGTTATAGCATCATTTATCACCTCTATATAATTGATGACTTATGCATTGGTGTTGGGCATCCTTTCCATTGAGCTTGGTCGAAGCTTCTTAAAAAACGATATTTTGAATTCCATACATGACTCTTCCCCCGAGAATTTTACACATGCGAATGCGGGTCTACTCATATCAGGCAGCTGCGTATACAATTTAAAATATTAAAAAAAATATAAACTCCCAATTAATTGGGCGTGGTTTATGGGTTTTACCTATAGCCTATCTACATAACTCGTGGCCAAACTATTTAAGCGAAAAAGCTGATTTGAGGATATAAATACACCTCAAGGAAAGGCCTAAGGGAGGGGAGAATGTTATTGATACTATGTATATTATATCACAGTCAAGTACGATATATCCCTATGTCTCTGCCACTTCCCGGAGTTCAAAAGGAAACCTTTGTTTCTTGCTGATATTTCACCCCATCTTTATGTGACATCCTTTGTGCACCTTTTGTATGTGAAAGCTTTGTGAGGCTAGGTACAGACGGATCTCGAAGATGGTTTCTCTTGGAGACGTAAGCGGATCTCGGGTGATTTATCCACTTTCTCTTTACATATTATCAATAAAAAGCTCTTTGTCTCATTCCTAATGTATTTGTCTTATATGTCTCTTATACATGTTGAATGATCTTGTAATGGTTTATTCCTGTTATTTTTATGAGATTATATGGTCTAACATACTTCCCTGCGGGATATATATGTTTTGAAACTAGTCTATGTGATTTGTCTTGATTGATTTGTAGGTCTTGAAGCATGAGGAGTAGTAGAGGTTTTCTGTACGGGATCGGCCACTTGGGAAGTAGCCGGACACTGCAGTGGAGTCACCTATCCTTATTATTCTAGTTCAAGCATTAGGGCTTGTAATTTGAGTTCTTCTTGTGATGATATGCTTTCCGCTCTATTGAGTCCCTCCAGCAGACCTTGGGGTAGTTTTTCCCACAACAGAATTAGCGAATCCAATGGGGTTACGTAAGTGTAATTCCTAGTTTAGTTGTTTTTATCTATATTTTGGGTTCCCCTAGCTTTGTTTGATCACTTTTTTCAGTCACAGTAGATTCTTTCCATCGAGGCAAAGTTAGATGTTGGATGGGGCACGGGTATTTTTATTTTTTCTTGATGGAAATTTCTCTACATTGTTTGGTGTGTACATAATCGCGTATACTTTTGTTTTTGTCTGAGAGCGCGTATGCGCGAGGATTTCTTTAGATATATATCTGTGTATACACACATGTTCACCTGATGGATGTGTGTACTTGATAAAATTTGAAAAATTCTGAATTTTGAGGGCGTGTAAATCTTTCACCTTTTGTGGGTCATTCTTGTAGAATCTTTTAGGTGTCTGGATAGTGTTTCTCCTTCTTTGTGTGTTGTTTATTTGTCCTCTTTGTGTGGAAACCTAGTCAACCTAGGGTTTTACCTTTTTGGTGGGATTTTAGTGGTGGCTCTTGCACAAGGACTTATTTTTGAAGTTCTCAATTTTTATGATAGTTGAGAACAATGAGTCTTTGTCGGTTTTCTCATGCTTGCCTTCTACATTGCTTCACTTCTTGGTTTTGCCTTCTTGACTTTCTTGGTTTTTATATTTCTTGAGATTGGCTTTCAGTAGATCTTGAAGTTGTCTTTCTTGACATCTTGAAGTTTTTGCTTGCTAGAAGTTGATACTCTTTGTTTTAAGTTAGTTTCTTGAGTTAGTTAATTCTCTTTAATTTATCGAGTCACTTCAGAAAGTGGCATAGTTGTCTTGTGAAATTTGAAGTTGCTTGTTGGCTCAATTTCTTGATACGAGACCTTGGTGGTTTTGTGCTTGTCTCGATGAATTTTTTTTGTTTCCTTAAAAAGTGAAAAGCTAAAAAACATTTGTGTTTATTTGCTTTTTTATTTGGTTTTTATTTTCATGGTTTTTCATTCTTTTTAGAGAAATTTTTCTAGTTTTTCATTTTTGGTCCATTAGCTAGTTTTGAGAAGAGTCATTGTTCGGTTTGTCTCTTTTATATCGAGGTTGTTTCAGCATTGGTTTGTGCAAATAAGTTCTTGTTTGGGAGGCATGTCTTTTCTAGTGATCGGATAACCTTATTGAAAAAATCATTTGCTTCCCTTTGTGATTAGTCATGGGATTTGCATTCATCGTGCTGGTAGTTTGCATTAGCTGCACCATTAAGAATTCTAGTCTTTTTGTGCTTTTGAAGTGTGTGAAGAGTGATATTAAAAAGAAAAAGTTTTTTTTAAGTTGCTTCACTTAGAACCCAAGTAAATATATTTTCATCGAAAGAAAAATTGCATATTCATGTAGCGAGTTTCTATTGATTTCTGTTGCGTCGAAAACATCATAAGTTTCATTCTCCATCTACCCTTGACTTAAGGAACGACCATTAAAATCCAAGCGATTAATTAAAATGAACTAGAAGTTTTTGTGGTACTTATTAAGTGCCACCAACTAGTATATGTCATGGGGCTTGAAATGAGTGAGTGAAGAGTTAACTCTCTAGGCCACTCAAAAGAAGCTGTTAAATGTAGAAGTTGATTAATGAGTGAAATCGAGCTTCGATCGTGGATCGAAGCTCTCCTCCAAAGATTCAAGCGCGAGGGATAGTGAAGGAGAAGAGAATAGAGATACCCCTCTCCACCATTTTTTTGAATCCAGGCAAAGACCGTTCGGCCGGTTGTCGTACGAACTAGTGCGGGTAGTTTCCTTTCACAGGTATCACATAGGTGAGCGTAGGGTGGGGATACTGCAGCACCTAAGGGCGGTCTTGTATCACTATAATTAGTCATTACGGAGGTTACCTTGCAAAGCTCGAGTACTTGTGCAGCTGAAGGCTTTTGTTAGGAGGTCAACGTAACTTTATTTACATTCTTATTTTTACAGGTCCTTTTATTCACTTTCTTGTATTTACAGTGTCCCGATCCTGATCACACAGAGCGAGAAATACCTAAAGGCCACTTGATTGTTGTGTGTTAAGACCTTGTTGATAGAGTGTTCTCTTTGCTCTTATATTTCCATAACTTCATAATTTTTGGTCTAAATAAATCTCATAGTATTAAAAGTGGATTTGGTGATTAGTTGTTGTTGAGGTGGCTTCATGGGTTTTCTCCTATGATGCTAACCTTCTTGAGCGTGGGAAAGTGTGTTGAGTGAATTTCATCGGGTTGTTGCGAACACATCAGGGTGATCCTGTGGTGGGTTTGCCAGGTGGGTGGTCCTAGAACTAGTGGTGCAATATTGAAATTACTCCACTCATCTCTTGATTCCTTTTCCATTGATAGAAGTTCGATGAAGGTTAGCAGTCTCGGTGCTCTTCCTCTGCTTCTGCTAGTTTTCTCGAACGTTATTTTTTGTTAGGCCTGCGCATGGTGGGATGGCCCCATCTTTCTCCCTTTGTTTTGATAGCCTGACAGACACAACTTCGGCTATGAAACCTTTGTGGTTGCATACTCCTATTTTAGTTGGTAGAGATATTTATTTAACTATTTCAACTATCATTTCCGGTGCTTCTGTTTGTCTACCTCTCTTCCATCTACAATTGGGGGAACACAATTTCCTTCCTATTCTGGTCCCTATTCTTTTGGAATGTCATCTGGTGCAATTCCTTTTGTTTATTCCACTGTTTATTATATTTGTCTGCCTCGCCATTATATGTCCTGATGGGTCAGTTTCTTTTTAGGGTTCCCCTTTGGAAGTGGTCACATTCATCATTCAAACCCCTTCATTAGGATCTTTTCACACCCAAATCTCATTCAGAGGTTTAGTCTTTCCTCGAAGGTCAAAACCATAATGCTTTTCAAGGTTGGAACCACAACTTTTATAGGGTTGGGAGTTGGGAATAAGTTTTCCTCTCGTCAATGAGGGAATGTATGCCACTAGGTGCTTCTGGGACACCTCCGATAGCCAATGCTTGGAACCCTTACCAGGGTTTCATATTCATTCACTGAGTTCGAGTGGAGAATCATCCATTTCTATGGTAATCCTATGATGGGGAGAGGTCCTTCTCTGAACAATTTTGGAGCCACAAGGCTTCTCTTATGGCTCAAATTTTTATTATAGCTAATGTTTACAACAACAGAGTGACTCAACAAATCAGGATATTGTTTTCATAATTTGGTATCCTTATAAGGGATGGAGTTATACAAACTCTCAGTGCTTGCCTTTCTTGGAAACTTTGAATTTTCGATTTGTCAAAATTGCCTAATGATCCAATTGATACACTTAGGACCTTGGCCTCCGGTCCCTACTAGAGAACACTCAGATATTCCAAGGTTTGAGAAAAAGGAGAAACTTGGGGCAGGGACTGATTGAACATGTTACCACTTTCCATATGGTGTTCGTCGGGCATACACATATACGATTCGATTGGGTTGAGGCTATTTCAACGCACCTAACTAGAAACATTACAAAATGGTACATTAGTGGTAGAGACGGGTTTAGCTCATTTAGTGAGTTTGGATACTATGTTTCGAACCATTTCTAGTTGCCTATTTTTTTGTGATCTTTGGGATTGATCTCTAGCCATTTCGATGGGATAGTCAACACACATTTCGATCATATTCAAGAATGGAGGAAAGGAAAGAGGCTTGTCCAATGTATTCTGTTCCTTCTCGGTGGTTTCTTAAATCCTTTCAGCCATAATGTCGAAGGATGTATCCCTTTTAAAATTATTCTTTAAGAGGGCGGACTATATTTAGGGCTCCTCGAATAGACTAATCTACGCTCTCGGTCTGGGGTTGTTAATAATATTTTTTTCCGGATGCTCCTCATTCCAAAGTGGATTTAGCTAAAATGAAGCCAGGTTCTCATGTTGACGGGTTTGTTGGTTCGATTGATTATGGCGGGGGTTAACTTTATTGAATCAATTGCAACAATTGTCTTTGTGATCTTCTCCTTTTAGTCAGGGCTTCTACCGTCGGTGTTGATCCCACTCCAGAAGCTGAATACTTTATTCTGTGTTGCTCAATATTCTAACCCCAAAGGAAATCAACAATCCGATGGGAATAAGAAGGGATGGAATAATATTAAGAAATACAAATAGGAAGGGTAATGCAAATATATCTAACGATAATGTTGGAGTGATTAAGAGAGAGATACTAAAAAAAAATGTAAGTTTCCATGCAAGTTATGCACGGAGACCATATTACTCATAAATGCAGAAAAATTTAGGATGCTCGGCGCTTGTTAGCTTAGCGAGGTTTGCCTCTTCCACGGATATAACTGGTCAAAACCTTTTTCCCCAGACGGTGATTTACCGGAATGAATGCTAATATTTGGTGGCTCCTTGAGAAACTGGGAAAGGAAAATTCCTCAAATGTGTATATGATGGTATACCTTCGATAGCTCACAGATCTGATTATTGGTGAGTCTTCAAAAGCTTAGGGTGCTCTAATCAGTGCAGGCCATGCGGGGGCTTTGCGGTTGAGCCTATACCTCAAATGTCGAGGTGGGTCTACTCAACATACGATGATTAATCCTAATGCCAGGTTTAACGAAGACTACTCCATTGTAAAAGATCTAGCTTAGATTCAGCAGTATATGGGATTTAGAGATACTCTGGTCATGCCCAACATAAAAGTGCATTGCTCAGCACGGTGGGATGTTGATCAAAAAACTCTTTTATGATCATTTGATATGTCCAATCTTAGAGAAGATACTTCCTCATCATGAATTTCAAGTTAAGTCTGCATATTGGAAGATCAATATTTTTTTGAATGGTATTCGATGAGGTGCTTCCACATGTGTCATGTCTATATCATGTTGGAAAGCCATTCACTACGAGGAAAAGACCCTCTAATGAGGTGTTTTTGAGGAATCATATAAAAATACCCTAGAAATCCATTTCTAGTGAAGAGTTACTCGAGGTTGGTAGGCGAAAGGGTTTTGCGGATTTTTTACGCTCGATACTTATCATCCAAAGCTTGCGGTGCACTCCAGAAAAACACTAGTGGCACAAAAAATTGTCACACACGGTGTTTGTGCGCTCGTACACCCACCTAGTGCGTCGTATTACTATAGAGCATTGGTTCTTGTCTGCAGGTGCATCATAAAACAGGTGCCAAAATCGAAATTCGGCCAGGTGCGGTATTAAGAAACCACCAGCGGTGCGCCTATAAATCTGCCTTTTGAGAAAATGGTTAAATAAAAAAATAATTATTAAAAAACACATTTAACTTTTCTCGGTGCTCCGGAAGTTGTCAAGCATCGGTGAAATTTATCCTTGTACGAGCCGCGTGACATCGGTGCTCCCATTACACCCATTGCACACCACTGTCTTTATGAATTTCCCACCAATCTCCGAAGCTTGCATTTTTTAAAACGGTGGTAAAATTTTCTTTTGCAAATTCTACGGCCAATATGCCTCCTCAACGGCCAAATGTACAAGTATTTTTTGTTTTTTTCCATAATTATTTTTAGCGGATTAAATTTCAAATAACCTTAAATTAACCATTTAAAAGATTTTTTTTTTATCGTGCGGTGCACTAAATTCGTTCGACTCGCCTTAGGTAAAGTAGTTCACCTTTTGTAAAATTTACGAGTCTCACACTTGTGGGGTGCTAACGGTATTCGCACCTTTTTCTGGGGTGAGTGCCGAAAGGCATACCACATTATTTTAAAATTTAAAAATAGTACGGTGTGGTCATTTAAGCGGGCACACCATTGACCATGTTGAATAGTGGCTACGTGGTGTGTTGTGAAATATCACCGGTGTTTGTCGATTGCATGACATTTGGCATTTTGATAGGGTCAATGGTGTGGCCTGGTAAAAATGCGCAACGTTAACTATGTAATTATTCGGGGAGGTCGGTGCGGCCCGACGCACAACTATACACGCGGCAAAGGGGCGTAGAGTTTTAGTCGATTGCACGGGCCTCCCCGACGCGCATAGTCAACGATGCTCTAAGATTTCGGAGTGCACTACTTACGGTGCATTGAATGTCATCCGGAGTACTACCCCCGATTAATGCGACAAAAAAAGATGCGCGGAAGCGATGCATGACTATTTTTTTTGGTGCATTGGTAATTTTGTTTTTTTCAAAAAAATTTATATATGTATATTCTAAATATATGTCTCACTTAATTAAAAAAAAATATTTAATATGTCAATAATTCGGAAGAATAGGGGGAACAACGACAACAACGAGGCAGAAAATATGACATGGTTACTTTGTGAGAGGCATGAGAGAGGGAGAGAGATGCGTACCTCGCCTATTCGTGACTACCCGGGGGGCTCTAAGATGGTGGTATCCTCGGGAAGTTCTATAAGGGAGGATACTTCCCTAAAGGGCTATGGTGTGTTTTGAGACATCTTGTACGTAGGTGGAATGCCCACGCAAACGGGCTTCCAGTTGGTCTAACCGGTGGTACACGCACTTCAGGAGGATATATGTTCATTACGGGGGCTATGTCGAGGAGAGGGATGGATTTGCCTCATTCCCGAGTTCCCGACTCGTGTGTATCGAGGAGTCGATTAGTGTAGCCCCGGAGAGATACATTGGAGCGATATATTTATCTCCTTCAAATTTTCGGGTCATTGGAGGTGGGTTACATATTGGTGCATTTGGTAGTGAGGAGGTGGGTTCCTCTCACTTCTCATTTCACGACCATTTCACACAAAACAGGTAATAGGAAACACATTAGTTTTTCTCTTCTATATTATGTTGATTCTTTAGTACGGGGGCCACGACATGGGGTGGTCTGCCATTTTCGGCCCGATTGCAGCAACCTTAGATAGATGTCATGCTCATGCATAAGGAGGGCCAACTTCACCTTTTTCTTTGAAACTTTTATTTTTATTTTTTTTGAGAAAGTTTCCGGAGAGACGAAGCCTAATTTTTTCGGCGGCCTCATAGGCGAGTATTCCGGTACAGAGATGCACATGTGGGGGTAGATGATGCCCAATACGGGCGGGGCTTGTGTTTCTAGTGAGATATTGCATGATGCACTAAGAGTTGCTAGCAGTGTTGACGAGATGCATCCATTCATTATGGTCCCTTGTCCTTATGTTTTATTGGATTGGCGAGGGTGTCCCAGCATCCTCTTCCATGATGATGAAATTTGCCCGAGATGATAGAGGTAATATTCTTTGTTTTATTTAAATTTATTCTAACATGTTCTTTAACTTGTTTTATTAAATTGTGTAATGAAATTCTCTAATTATTGTTGTGTACTTATATATATTTTTTGAGGTGGGTCATTTGATGGTGAGTTTAGCCAGAGCACCACCACATGATCCCGAGTGTGAATCTACTGATGATGATTAGGGCATGCCAAAAATGCGGGGATCATTAGGAGAGGAATATTTGAAGACACTGCTCCTACTAGTGCCTTGAAATCACAGCCTTTTTCTAGGTGTGGTCGACTTGATACTAGATACATGATAGAGTTGGGCGACCAACTCTTGCATTGATTGTTGGGCGAGCATCGAGCCCGCTCATGTAAGAGACATACGGTAGATGTGGTGAGAATTTTGTTACGGTGTGTGAGCATATCGTGTGACATGTACGGGATGGTGCGGCATGTCGTAGGAGACATGACCTTAATTACGAGTGAGGAGGGACCATTACACGTTATAGGCATGGTCGAGATGCGACGCAGTTACGGTCGGTGAGCGGCGACTCATCATCTCATGATAGTTCACCTTCGTCACCTTAGATGAAGGCTCACTGGCATCTGCTTGTGTAGTCATCATGGAGATGAGGGTTGGACCGGTGACCACGTCCTGGTCGATATCATGTAGCATCTAATAGTACTCATGATCATCGTGGCAGTTGGACCATCGTACATCCAAGGGCTACACCATTGGTGACTGGGCCTCAACTAATCTTTTCTTATTGATGTTGTACCACCAAGCTGATCCATGACATTTATATTACGGTTGTATATTTTTAACATTATTCTCTTATATATATATATATATATATATATATATATATATATATATATATATATATATAGTCCATGTATTTTTATGTTCATGTTGCGGTTGTGCCAATTTACATGTTGGTGATCATCATGATGTGTATATTATTAGGTCATGTTAGATATGTTCATTTAATGTACTGTTTTATGATTAGATGTGTATGTGATAGCATGAGTTATTTTACATGAGATGTATATTTGATGTTTGTGTTGTGATGATGTTATACAATGCTAATTGTGTTTTGTTAGATGATCATGATCACGATGATGTTAGCGAATTTGAATGTGTTTTTTACTCGAATATGATGTTTGTACGATGGTTATCATGATCATGATGTTTATTAATTAATTAAATATTAAATGACCATGATATTTGTTAAATATTATGTCGTGATTGTAATTATGTTGATATTAATTGTATGTAAAATTGTAAAATTGTATTTGTATTTGTAATTGTAATTTTAATTGTACTATTTAATTTATTGTGAAATGATTATAGGTACCATTATAATTGTAATTGTATATATGACAAATTGTAAAATTGTAATTGTAATTGCATGTAAAATATTTGTAAAATTCTTAATTGTAATTGTAAAGTAATTCTAATTCTAATTCATGTAAAATATTTGTAAAATTTTAATTATTCTTTGTGAAATGATTGTAATTGTAACATTTAATTGTAATTGTAATTGTACGTAAAATTCTAAAATTGTAATTGTAATTATAATTCTAATACGTAATTGTATGTGAAATTGTAAAATTGTAATTGTACTTCTATGTAAAATATTTGTAAAATTTTAATTGTGTTAATGTGAAATGATTTTATTAAAATTTTAAATTTAAAAATTTGTAAATAATTGTAAAATAATAACTCTTGAATAATATGAATTTTGTAACATAATAAAGTTTAGAAAATAATGCAAATAAATTCATGTACTTTAGAATTATCATTATTTTATTATGATCTTACATAAAAATAAGAAAATTATCTTGTCACATTTCTGGTAGAGATTCCTGGTTTTTTCATCCGGTGTGCTTATAATCTGTAACCCACAACGGTGCATCCTCAAAATATAGTGCCAAAACATAAATCGTGATCTTATGGTATAGCAGTGTGCCCTGTAAAACACGCACCGGAAACGGGGTTAAATAAAACCTCCCTAACGAACCGGAGTATGTCATTGCGAAATATCTTTTCTAAGAAGACAAATTTATTCTATAAAGTGCGATGTTAGACGACGGAGAGGGTTCAAATCACGGCAATAATTTTCGACAAGATGAGGGTTTGAAAGGCTGGGGGTTTGGTTAGGGTGAGAATTTTTATAGCGAGAGAAAAAGAGTGATTCAAACGAAAGATGGACGAATGCTTACGAGGATGCATGCGGCTACGAGAGCTGAAGCGAGTACAAAAGGAAAAAGGTTTATAGAAAAATATGAGACGCGCACTTGGCCAGAATCAGGTGAGTCTCTTGAATGAGCTAAGATATCACATGAAGGTAACGATTCTCATTCTTTAATATTAGCGAGGAAATATTAGACGATGAGAAAGATCAATAGAGCAATTGATAAAGTCAAGAGGCACCATGAAGGAAAGGATTCTCATTCCCTTAAAGAAAACGAGAGAAATATCAAATTGGCGGTGTTGATTAGGCTAGTAGGTCCCATGAAGGAAAAGATTCTCAAAATGCGTTTACGAGTAGGCGGGAGTATTGTCGAAACTAGGTGGCTTGTAAACTTTTACGTAGGCGCGTCACATAAAATCACATCTTCGGCTTTCCGAAATTGAACCTAAATGGCATCTCTAACCGTCTAAGGCGTCATCTGCCGGATATCGATGAATATCGGATGGAAGGTACCCAAAAATCCAAATTTTTGAAAGTATAGGTGAATTAGCATATCGAATAACAAAATGCCGAACAAAATGCGAACGGGATACGCTTAAGGATTCACTGGTTCCATTTCTTATTGACAATGATGCTCTCTACGGGTAAAACTTGATGAAGTGCCTTGTGTGTAAATGGAAATCCGGTGACCATTTCTATGGGAAAAAAAAGCATAGATACATGCAGCTACCATATTTCCACCTACAAATTGGTTTCCCATTGGAGAAGCTAACGTAATAGCCCATTTTGCATTTCCTTTCCTCTTGCTCAACCCTATACTCATTTTCTACGGGAAACCATTGCCTCCACATGTAATAAGCGCATCGTCACAGTCGGGGTCGGTAGATGTGCAGCAGCAGATGCTTAGAATGAAGGACTCATCGTCATTGTCCTAGAACATTCAGGTAATTTTCTCGTAAAACGAAGGTGTATAAATTTTTTTAAGATCGAGATAGAAAGCACAAAGGAGAAAAAGAGGAAATTGGATGCCAAGATGGAGAGAGGAGCTTACAAATGATCAAGAAGATCATGGGTCGACAATGAGATCATGGGCACCTTTTCTTGTTGCGGAGTTGTGGAAAGGTTCAAGTTTCTTTTTTGAAAGAAGAGAGGTGTGTATGTTTTAACGAGTATACAGAAATTATCTACAAATGAATCTTAAAAAATAGAAAATAAACAATAGGCGAGAGCATAAAACATAAAATAGATATACACGGATATTTTCCCCTGGATCCCAAATCGGGATGACCATCGATTTTTCATTATATTCCTTTTAGTGTTACAACACATATATATACATGCCGAAGCATACATAAACCCCAATCACGTGCTTGTGGATTAGAACATAACAAAGTAGTTCCCTTAACTAGATCTACAAAATGCAGGGGCCAAAACCATCGTGCCCCAAAGACATGTGAAAAACCATGAAAAAACCATGGGTAGGTCTGTGAGGGCACGAGAGCTTAGTCATTAGCCCAACTTTGAAATAGCCTTTTGTTTCTCTACACCAAGAGAACTTCGAGTGCTCATAGACTTAGTGGTACATACACGCAACGTTGTTCAAAGTGTCCACCTTTACTAGTAAAACCCTTTTAGCCTCAACCATATCTCTTCTGAAAGTGATATTGAACATCAATGTGCTTTGTCTTTGAATGATAAGTAGGGTTCTTAATGAAAATTTCACTTTGGTATCAAATTCTATCATATGACTTCGCTGCACCAACCCCATACTTGAACAAAATCTCTTCAGCAAACGACTTCCTTGCTTGCATGAGTGGTTTCCATATCGCTAGCCTCGGTAGTTGAAAGAGCCACTACATGTTTTGTATTTTACTCATCAGGCGATTGCACCTCCAATGAGTTGACATACCCACTTGTAGATCTTCTTTGGTCCGGATCTCGGCCAGTCGCATCAACAAAGCGAAATGGTGCAAACACTCTTTCCTAATCACGGTCTTCCCTGGTAGCACAAGCCATAATCACTAGTGCCACAAAAATATTTGAAAACTCACTTCAACAACATCGATATGCTCCTTCCACAGGTTTGACATAAACTTTGCTCAATACTCCCCATGCACATACCAGTATACGGTCTATTATAGACCATTGCATACATTAGGCTACCCATTGCACTTGCATATGGAACATTGGACATATCCTCCTCTTCTTATTGTGTCTTGGGACAACATTCCTTGACTTGACTTTATACTTACAGAATCGAACATTCACCGATTTACTATCCTTCATATTGAACCTGCGTATAGTCTTGACATGCTTCCTCTGGTTTAACGAGCTTCCTCTTTACTTGGAAATATCTCTTAACTTCCATGCCCAAATATAGTTTGCAACACCAAGATCCTTCATGTTGATTGGGAGAACGATTGGAGTCTTCAAATCTTGGATAATTTCTTTGTCATTTCCAATCAACAACATATCATCCACGCATACAAGACCAAATAAATAACGCAATTACCAATTAATTTAAAATAAACACAGTGATCCTCCTTGTTTACGGTGGTAAAGTCCCTGTATATAGGTATCAATTTCGATACCACATCCTTGAAAAGCTGTTTTAACCCATACGAAGACTTATTTAACTTTTGCATACTAGTTCTTTACCCTTCCGATAAAGCCTTAGGTTGTTTTATTTGAATATCCTCTTCCAAATCCCCATGAAGAAATTTTGTCTTCACATCCATCTGTTCTACCTCAAAATCAAATGCGGCGACAACAAATAGCTATCATAAGAGAAATAACTTTGGCAACGGGAAAAAATGTCACCAAAATAAATTCACGGCACAGGAATAACCTTTTTCTGGCAGAGCTTTGTATTTATCCACCTTGCCTTCTACATTCATCTTTTCTTATACACCCATTTTCTCTTGATAGGCTTCCTTCAGTGAAGCAACTCTACCGAGATCCATGCCTCATTTTTATGCGAGGATGCCATTTCATCAACCATGGCCTCCTTCCATGGTTTCCATCCTCTGAATCTACGCACTCATGGCGGTTACGGATCATCATCGATTATAGTTAAAAGAAAAATTTGAACATAAAGCGGATGTACTATACCTTTTACGGTTTGTCTTCTTTCCGGCCAGTCTTCTCACAGAGTTGGGTTGTGGCTCTTCCTCTTGTGAGTCTTCATACATTTGGCAAATCCCAGTTTCATCCTCCTTTAGCTCAAACTCTATCTTCAGGGTTCCTTTCGTAGGAATTCATGTTTAACAACATATTTCACCTCTCTAAACACCACATCTCGGTTGTATGCAGCCTTCTTGTTCAGGTTCCAAATATTGTAACCCTTTAAACCATCCTTATGCCAAATGGAAGATGCACCTTTCGGTTGTTATCCCGACTTAAATCCTTTTTTCCTTTGGAACATGTACATATGCATCACATCCAAATACCCTTAGATGTGAAAGAGAGGGTTTCTTGGGTCGATACCTCATGTGGAGTCTTATCCTCCAACTTTGATGAAGGTGACACAGTAGCAAGTAACATGCGGTCTCCACTACCTTTTCTCGTAATTCTTGTCCTAACTTTTGGTACCACTTTGAGAATTCTTATTCTCTTTTCCATCGACGTTTTGTTCATTCTTTGTACCGCTCCACATTTTGTTGAGGTGTGTATGGAGAAGTATTCTACGAGTATATACCACACTTCTTCTGAGAACTCTTCACGAAATTCCTTCTTGTAGAACTCCCCCACCATTATCGTCTCCAGCCTGCTTCCCCATATTCTTCCTGTTTGGTTTTCCACGAACGCCCAAATTCTTTCGTCATCGAAGACTTTGATTTATTCCTCAGTAAATATATCCATGTGTTCACAGAAGTCATCTGTAGATGAAACATAGTACACGGACTTACCAGGTGATAGGCAAACACGAGTCCAAACACATCAGCATGCGGAGAGTTACAATATCTTGTTGTTCTCTTAGCACCGGAAGGAAAACTCACCCAGATGCAGCTTCCCATATGCACAATGTTCCACGGAGAGAAATCAAAATCCGGTATTAGACATACCTTCTACCGTACCATTTCCATGTAGTATCAGAAACCTTTTTCTCAATATGTCCAAGCCTTTTATGCCATAGCATGGTCTCTTCTCTAGAGGCAGCTGAACTTCCGCTCCACTTTTGGGAACCACGAACTATTGCACCCATCGATAAAAATGCTACCTAAAGCATCTGGAGTTCAATCCAAGACTCACATTAATACCGATTATCGAACCATCTTACGGGTATATTTTGCAGTATTGTTTTTACACCATCATCCATCTTGCTTACATAAATTAGATTTGGTACAATGCGAAATGTGAAGAACACTAGGAAGTGTTCTAATCCCTTCCACAACAGCTTTAGCTTGATTTTCCATGTCCAGGCAATTAAGGCCTTCCTATCATCACTGAAGACATCATCACCATCATATTACTCATACTCGCAGAACCACTCCCTATGGGCGGTGAAGTGAAGGATGCACTCGAGTCAATCAACCATGACTCATGATCTACATGTGTTGAAGAAGAAGCCAAATACACATCCCCACCTTCATCAGAGGTGGTTTTTGCCTCTATAGAAGGAGCATCATCGGATCCCTTTCCTTTCTTAGGAGCTTTAGATGCGCGAGTCCTTTTTGTAGTGCCCTTCCTTTCCGCATTTCCGGCCCTGCCTTTACAAACTTTCCGGGAGATTTAGATCTCCCTCTGGGTCTAGATCTCCCTCGAAACCTTATTCTTATTTCTATTATGGGACCTTCCTCGTATAGATAAGGCATATCCATTACGACCCTCATATTTATCCATCTCATTTCCTCGCGACATCAAGGCTAAGATAATGTCATCAAATTCCAAGGTAGTTGTATTGCTACATATTGTAATAACCGAGACTATCCCCAGTACGTGAAAACACAACAAACTAATGCATTTATCTTCATGCGAGATTTTAATATCACTTCGAGATGAAAGCGACTTACCACGATATTGAAGGCGTTCGAGATGCTACGTCACCCGAGTCTCCATCCTTCATCCTTAGGTTATACAATTTTATCGCGGAAAAATTTATTCTGAGAGACTTAGATTGAGTACAAAGTCCCAAGTTTGTCCCACAAATTCTTTGTAGTAGCTTCCCCGGTACTTTCAACAATACCAAATGCCGAGACAAACAATCGTGTTGTGCTCTTCTTTTGATCCAAATTTTCAGTCTTCATCGGCATTTGTTTTGGTTTAGTAGCTTGGATCTACCATGATCCTTTGGTATTTATCCCGCCAACAAATCCTCCATCTTGAGCTTACACAACTCAAAACTATGACCATTAAATTTATCAATCTCTATATTTCCACTTTTCGCCATCTTCTTTCAACGCTGCCAATTGATCCCGCGGTCCCACTAAGCAGAGGGTCTGCAGGCCTAGAAAAAACACCTCAGCAAAGACGTCCCCTTGAAGGCAGAAACTCTATTTCATTAGCCCCCTATGTAGATTTTTGACAAGAAAATAGGGGATAAAATGTTTTTGAGCCTTCAAGGAATGCATTTCCTCTGAAAACATATCATCCTTGAAGCCTCCTTGTGCCTTTTTCCTTTGATAAATCCTCACTTTATTTCCATAAGAAAAAGCCTCTCTCATTTGTGAAGAATGCCCAATTTTTTCCCTCTTATCCTCATCCCCACTAAACCCTCACCCATTTTCCCACACATTTTACCCCTCCCTTAATTCCTCATTAACCCTCTAAACCATCCTAAATCCCTTTTAAACCTCAAAAATATCCTTTGGTTGGTTTAATAGCCCCTTATTTCTCTCTACGAATCCTATTTTAGCCTTAAAATGTCTTTTTTGGCTTAAAAACCCAGCCCACCTGTAGACAACTTCCGCGCATTTGACCCCCTTAACCACTTCCCCATGCTCACGAGAACCAAGCGCTAAAGCCACAGGCACTAGTAAATCAGAAAATTCGGGAGCGCATTTTACGTATCACGTTGATTTTCCTAGATGCGAGGGTCATTGCAACATAAGACCGTGGGCATGTTCGGACGGAAATCGATATTTTAAAAGATCCAAGCCGGTCGGCACTATTCCCGCGACACCCATTTCCTCTCTCCTATCACCCTCGCGGAATTGTGAGAGCCATCGTCTGTCTCAGTCCGGACGGTGAACCTTTCCAGTGCACCATTGCGACAGTCGCATCAATCCCCGTGTCTGCGTCCCACTTGGAGTTGACGAACCGATTGAATCTCCTTAGTTCATTCCCTTAAGATCAGTCCAAGCCTTCTCATTCTACCTGTGTTCTCAAGTTGGTCTCCCGATCGATTGCGACCATTGATGTAGATCCTAACCGGTCTGAAACCGATCACTTCATCACTGTCGGAATCTACTTTCTTGTCTTCCTTATAGTTGGAATCTCTCAGACAGTCCTTTGGATCCGACGGTCCTTATTCTTAGTCATTTCATGAACCCGCTTTTACCTCCCGCTCCTCATTAAATGCGGGCCGTCCGGCCACATAATCCAATGGTCCGTAGTGAACAGAATGCTTACTTCTTCCGCATCTTCCCATTTAGTACTCACTTACATCGTCGGTCTTCCCAGCTGAGCAGAGCGACCACCATCTGTCTGTGTATTTTTCATGTCGAGCTTTGCGCGCGGATTTTACGCGATATAAGTGGTTTTTATGTTTATGTTGCGTAGCAACGTATATCACGTTGATTCAAATATTTTCCAAAGCGCCTGAAAGGCGCATGAAACCGGTGGTTTCCCATCCCAAGCCACCTTTAAGATGTTGGTCCCGAGTAAATGGTCCATATCTCATCTCGAATTTCCCTCACATATTTCTTCATCGGTTCCTTATTAACCCCATCGGATGATCTCGATCGTCGATGTCCTCTGAAGATCAGCTGACTCTTGTCTCATTCCTCGCCCATGCCCCGGGTCCCACATTATCAGGCCACTTCCTTTCATTTCCTATGATTTCCTTTGTGTATACGCTCGAAACCTTAAAACCTTGGGCTTCCCATTAGATATAATTTCTCCGCCTAACTTCGTATTAACATCTCCATTCGTCGATCAGCAGATTGATCACCATCTCGACGCAGTCGGACGGTTTCGCATCCCTTCCTGCCCCAAACTTTCATTAGCTCCATTTTTCCGCCATCCTTCCACAATTTAAAGTAGTTGCACCACCACTCCCAGGCCTCCATAAACGTTGTACCTCCTGGATTTTTATAATTAGCGTTCATTTCATTGTGCAAGGTATGTAAGGTGGATTAATTCGCTACGTTTTCACATTCCGGTCACTTGTATTTGAAATTGCGGAAACGAATTTCACGATAGCGGTGAAACAACGGAGACGGAGATTAAGGGATTAATACTTAACATTGAAGATTAACGATTGTGATCTCGTATTCAAAGAGGCAAAGGCACGGTTGAAGAATCAATACACATGAAACAAGCCATATACGTATGTCGACAAAACGTATTTTCTCGAGTACGCCTTCCCTACGAAGTCTCATGCCTCCTCGAGTTCCAAAAATCCCATTTCAATGACGAGAAAGCTTCCAAATCTTGTTAGGACAACAATGGAAGCATGGAAGCCGAGAGAGACCTTCGGTCACCTTACTTGCTTCGGAAAGACGAGCAAAGTACCTTACATCCAGAAAAAGACTTCAAGTATACGGGGGTCGATATCGGCCACGACGGAGACTCGAACGAGACTACAAAGTATGAGTGCGAGCTATTAGCGAGTGGGTGTGGATACTTCCTCCAGGTCTATCTTAATGGATCCATTTTAATTTACATACCACTTCCACGATTTACTCATTCTCCTAGAAGAACCCCTGAATAACACATTGTAAAGTTGTTGTTGTCATTGTTGTTGTAGTTGCGAGATGTTGGAATTCGTTGTTGTTAGAGAATTTTGGAAGAAGTATTTGATAGTTTGTAATGTAGTAGGTTGGGGGAGAAAGCTTGGATTATGTTAATAGTGAAACTGCCGGAGTGTATGTGACGGAGTTTTGCACATCAATTAATCAAGAAAATTTCTGAGATCCTGGTCATATATTGCGGGTGATGTTTTCTCTTATTGCATTGTTTTATTACATTATTCATGTTGTCCATTTATTCTCCAGGTAGGAATCAGTAAATTAGGCTTAAGATATACTCCTGTGGTACCTTAATGCCTTTGCTCTTCTTATCCTTTATGTTTTTTCTATTGATAGTGAATCTAAGAGAAAATTCATGTAATTTAACCGATGTGGTAGTTGTTATTGCTAGTTGATGTGTGGTCGAGGTTTCTTTGTAGTTTTCTTGTTGGGTTTGAGATGGATGAATTTCGATACCGAGGATTTTAGGTGAGCCACACAATCACTGAGGTCCCTTTTCAGCTTGATTTGGCCTTTCTAAGATCTCATGAGCTAGTGTCAAAGCATTGAAGGTTAAAGGTCATACATGATCTCGAGCCTAGTTTTGTGTTTAAAACTTAGGTGTTTTTACTTTGAAACATCTTCGAAGTAGATACGAAGTTAGATGACCTACGGTACGATCTTAAGGCACCTTTTGTGTCTCACTTCTCACTGACTGTTCCGATACTGTATATATCTAGAAGATCCTTTAGTATAGATGACTTTCCCTATGAGAGCCTTGGCTAGTTGTTTTGCAAGTAATTCCATTTCATGACTCCATAGCCCGATCGATAGCACATTATTAACCTATCCTCTTTTACCAAAATGTCCTACTATTTTTACTCCTTTTATTTCATTACACCTTTCTCGATTAATTATCTCATGACCAACCCAAAGCCAACCAAATCATTTTAAAACCCCACCATGCTTCATACCTATCTAATGCCTCATTAAAGGCTTCAAATATATATCATTCTTTTCTTGATTTGGAGAGATCCTCTTCGAGTCCGGGAGGGCTAGATCTAGGGCCCGAAGTGGTTCTAATGTTGTGGGTCTTTTGGTCTTACCAATGCAGCACGTCTTCCGGAACCCCAACATAATGGCGACCTCTGCGGGATTGAGTGCATTTTTATCTGAGATCACCTTGAGCACTCCAAAGGACCACAAAATCTGCGGTTGAATTGGTACTCTAATGCTGATGGTGGACAACGACTGTTTCAATAAATTCATCCACAGTGAGTCCACTCTATAATCCCAAATAGACCTAGTGACTCAACGATGAAGAAGAATCGGCGGTTGGGAAGATGCGGTGACCTTCTTTGTAGAAACAGTCCAACGTAGACGAAGATGCAAAGCTAGATGCTTTGGAAAACCGAATTAAACGGAATAAACATGTTTGGTGAAGTTATGCAAAGAGATGTATGCGGCTAATTTAAATGAAAATGTTGATTATTTAGAATAGCCCATGCATTTTCCGGAAGCGAGCCAACTCCGGGGCCACAAACGATCGTGAAGACATGATGATGCAGGTGCCGGGTTTTCTCTTGCTCACAGAAGGTGCTCGAAGAAGGCTCATGAAGATATCCGGCCTCCATATCGGTTAGTACAAGATGCGAGCAACGATATTCTTACGTCTCTTGTTAAAGAGAAATATCTCTAGTTGACGAAGAAGAGATGGTAGATAATAGATACGCAGTCCACCTGCGAAATTGTTTACAAAGCGTACGCTTGCTCATTCATCTAATAATTTTGATCATGCGGATCCGGATCACTCTCTCTGTGGATCAAAATGAAGAAATACTGTAGAATCCAACAAGTGTGATTGGTGACATTGCTTACGATTATGATTTTCCCGGTTATTATATATTTGATGATAGTTTCCGGAAGGAAGGGCGACTTGAGACCATCATCGGTAGACCTGTGGGAGGAAAATCGAGGCCATGACTCCCGGAAAGTAATGAACCGAGTTAGCCTATCTATGACAACGTGAAGAAAGCTACAAAGCCTAGTAATAGATGTAGATTCATCGAATCTTCACTCTATTACACCTCGAATCATCGATAATTAATTCCATGAAAGATGGAGATCGGTAGTCTTCCTTTTCGAGGACGAAGAAAGAGAGCAAAGATATTTTTTGAAATGAGAATGAAATTAAAGACCTTGTCTTGAAAAAGAGAAATGATGGATCATGCCACACCCAAGAATACATAGATATTTCTGTGGAAGCTTTAGCCCATCGAGGTAGAATATAAGGGCTCGAGGACACAACTACCATATATAACGAGTCCTCAGAATTCATAAAATGAAGAAGACGAAGGAGATGCTATTGAGAGTCTTGTACTCGACCAGTGGAAAAAGAAGGAGAAATCACAGTTTATTTTACTGCCAAATATTCATACCAAGTATCATTTCATAGTCCTTATGTTTATTTCTGAAAATAAGCGAAGAAGGATCAAAGGTATTTTTGAACGATGTGTTGTAGGCAGAAGCAAGAATTTTTAAAAGAAAATTTGTTGAAGAACAAAGAGAATGAGAGTGTGCCTACATCGACCTTTGCTCAAGGAGATGAGGAAGAAATACTAGTCATGGGATCACTTGATGGGTAAGTTGCATTAGAAGACATTGTTTGTAGCTAGACTTGTAAAATATTTAGGTTAGAGTAGGGTAGGTAGGAAAATATCTAAATAAAGCCTGAGTGTTTTGGCTTGTTGGTTAGTGGTTTTAAATTGCGAAAAGTTTCGATCAACATTGAGAAGTTTTGTTTTTATGCCATAGTCATATGGCGATATATTCTAATCTTGTGCAATGGGCATTTTCAATTTACGTATTAGAATGTAGAAAGTACGCTAAGTTTAATCCTAGCAGAGCATTAGTATAGGTAGAGAAAAATATGAAGCCAACAATTTAATTGGTCTCATGGAGCAATAAGGGTAAGGAATAGAATAGGCTTATTTTAATTTTTGTAAAATTGATGATGTAAGTGCCTTTAGTCTAAATGCCAAGAAGAAAAAATGTCGGGGACTATAGTATGGGGTAGGTAGTTGTTTGGGAGAATTTTTTATTGCGGCTATAATGTCTTCATGATTTATGCTTGAAATTTGATCCAAAGAAAGAGAAAATAGGATGTGTCAGAAGTACCGGGCATGCAACTTTGCTCGAATCATTCTACGAATTCTTGACACCTTAAAAAATATACCATCTCCATGTGGGAACCCTTTGTTAGCCCCCTATGAAATTTTGACGAAATAAACGAGCTAAAATGTTTTAGCCTTCAAGGAATGCATTTCCTCTGAAAACACATCATCCTTGAATCTCTGCCTTTTTCCTTTGATAAATCCTCAATGTTTGTTTCCTGAAAAGCCCTCTTTGTTTGTGAAGAAAGAATTTAAAAGTCCTTTTCCCTCTTATCTCATCCCCACTAAGCCTCTATTTTTCCTCACCTTTCTCTCCTCCATGAACTACTCATTAACCCTCTAAACCATCCTAACTCCCCTTTTAAACCTCAAAAATATCCTTTGGCCGGTTTAATGACATATTCTCTCCCGAATCCCTCTTTTAGCCTTAAAAATCCTCTTTTTTGGCTTAAAAACCCATCGACAGAACTAAGCCCTTTCGGCCAGCCCACATAGCACTTCCCCATATACCCCACGGAACCAAGTGCTAAAGGCAGGGTGCTAATCACAATCGGAACATTCGAGTGCATTTTACGTGTCATGTTTGATTTTCCACGATGCAGGGGTCATTACACTATAAGACGCGAGGGCGTGTTCCGGATGCGTGATATTTTAAAATATCTAATGGTTAGCACATATCTGCCCCGGTCGCCGTTTCCTCTCTCCTGTCACCCTGCGATTACATGAGAGTCATCGATTTGTCTCTAGATCAAACGGTGGTCGCTCAATCGCACCATCGCAATCGCACCAATCACTAGATCCCTCTCGATTGACGAGCCTGATTGAATCTCCGTCATTGAATTTCCGTTAGATCCAATGGTCCATATTTATTCTCATTGCACTTTTGTGTTCCTCGATTAGTGCTCTCGATCCAGTATGTCAGATTAATCTGCCGTGATCTAACGGTGTACGACCCAATTAGCCGCCTCGGAGATCATGCTGTCTTCCTTGATTGAATCTCTACCATTGATCCCCTTGGATCCGATGGTCCTTGTGTCCGTCCATTTTCCGAACCCTTTTACCTCCCGCTCCTCATTAAATCTAGACCATCCATCCACATAATCCAATGGTCCATAGTGAACTCGATGGCCCCTTCAAAACGCAGCATCTTCCCATTTCGCGCTACGCCTTATAGCATCCGATCTTCCCACCACAGTCCGCGGCCACCATCAATATCGCGTGGTTTTCATGTCGAAGAGAGCTTTAACGCACAGGGTTACACAATATAAGCGGTTTTACGGAGCCCGTGTGGCCGCGGCCCGGCTGTATATCGCGTTGATTGGAGATTTTCCCAGCAGCCCGGAAAGGCGCATGAAACAAGCTGGTTTTCCCATCCCAAACCACCTTTCCACGTCATTGGTTCACGATCGATGGTCAAATGTCTCATCTCACCATTCCTCATATTTCTTCATGTGTTCCTTATTAACCCCATCGGATGATCCCAGAGCGAGCGAGTCTATGCAGGGAATCCCAGGTGGCTGGGGCCCATCTGTCACCCTGCTGCCCATCTTGGGTCCCACATTATGAAGCCTGCTTCATTCATTTCTGCAATTTCTTGCCATTGCAAAACACGACCTTGGGCTTTACAACGAATATCATTTCTTTCTATTGTTAACATCTCCATTAGTCAGTCCAGGAAGTGATTGATCACCATCTGTTTGTGATTGGATGGTCTGTCCCTTTACTGCCCAAAATTTCATTAGCTCCATTTTTAGCATCCTTCCACTGTTCATGTTCACGTCACCACTCACATAGGCCTCCCTTAGCGAGTCCTTGGCCTCCCACTGATTTTATAATTGGTTCATTTCATTGTGCGGGGGTATATGGGGTAAGATTGATTTTCTCTGTTTTCCCCGTTCACAATCCTTGTATTTGGTACAGTGAATTTACGATGGCAATGATGAAACAACGGAGAGAGAAATTAAAGTGATTACTACTTAACGGTGAAGATTGATCCGTCGTGCTAAAAATTAAGGAAGCACGGTTGAAGGCCAATACACAGCAAGCAAACCATGTCTGTGTATATGTTCAAAACATCACTACTCGGAAGTACACCTTCCTACGAAGTCTCGATGCCTCCTTGAGTTTGAAAAGCCATTTCACTCACAGAAAGCTTCCAAAGGCCCAGGACAAAAATAATGGAAGCATGGAGAGCCCATAAGACCTTCGGTCCTGTGCCATGAGAAGACGAACGAGTGCCTTACGGCCGGAAAAGGACTTCAAAAAAACATCAGCGTAAATATCGACACATGGAGAGACTGCGAGCTGACTAGAGTACAATGTAGAGAGCTATTAAGCGAGTGGGTGTGGATACTTCCTCACTCTTGTCTTAATGGATCCATTGGTATCTGATTCACAGTTATCATTCTCTATAGACACAGAAAGGCATTGTAAAGGTTTTTGTATGCCGTTGTTGTTGTAGTTGTAGTTGTAAGGATTCGTTTGACTATTAGAGAAGTTTTGAGAGTATCTAAATAGTTTGTAATGTAGTAGGGGTGAGGGAGGGAAAAGCTTGGTATGTTAACCTTTGAGCTTAGTGTATGTAGTGGTTTTTCACATCAATTAATCAAGCGTTCCTGAGATCTAGGTCTATATTATGGGTGATGTTTCTCTTATTGCATTGTTTTATTATATTATTCATGCTGTCCATTTATTCTTTGATAGGAATCGATAAATCGGGCTTAGATATGCCCACACTTTGGTACCTTAGTAACATCTTCTTATCCTTGATGTTTTTTTAATTTGATAGTGAATCTAGGAAGAAAATTCATGTAATTTAACCCGGTGTAGTAGTTGTTATTCTTTTGCTAGCTAATGTGTGAATTTGAGGGTTTGCTTTGCTTAGTTGTTCTTGTTGGGTTTGAGTTGGAAGAATTAGGATACGGGGATTTATCGTGAGCCTGACATCACGGGGTCCTTTTCAAAAAGATTGGAATTTCTAAGATCTCATGAGCTAGTGTCAAAGCATTGAAGGTTAAGGTCCTTCTATGATCTTAGGCTAGTTTTGTGTTTAAATCTTCAGGTGTTTTCCTTTGAGAGAATTGTAGAAAGCGAGATACGAGTTAGATGACCTGCGGTACGATCTTAGAAAACTACCTTTTGTATACTTCTCAATATTTATTGTTATTCTGTATCTATCTAGAAGATCCTTTTAGTATAGATGGCTTGCCCTATGAGAGCCTTGGCTAGTTGTTTTCAAGTAGTTCCTTTCATGACTCCATAGCCCAATGGATGGCACATTCGTAACTATCCTCTTTACCCGAAGAGGGAAACATCTTATTGCTTTGCTCCCTTTTATTCATTACCTTTCTGATTAATGATCTCATGACCAATCCAACTTGCTCAGCAAATCATTTTAAAAAACCCCCTGTCTTCCTTTTCTTATGTCTTTCATTCTAAGCAGATATATCATCCTTTGATTTATTTGGAGAGATCCCTCTCACGTCCAATAGGCCAGATCTGGGGCTGAAGTGGTTTTGATGTTGTCCAGGTCTTTTGGTCTTGCTGATATGGCCAAAACACTAGAACCCCAAAAATACAAAATGTAGGTTTTAACCATGTACGGACATTATCTTTTGAAACAAATCTTAAAAAATAGAAAATAAACAAAAATGAGAGCATAAAACAAAAAGCAGATATATGAGAATTTCTAGTCTAAATCAAGGCTGATCAGCTTGATTTTTCATTACTGTTCCTTTTAGTGTTACAACACATATGCCTACATGGAAAAAGAGAATAGATAAACCCCAATCCATTTAACCTAGATTAGAACATAACCGTAGTTCCATAGCGGATCTACAAAATACCATGGGCCAAAACCATCATGCCCCAAAACCATGTGCGACCGCACAAAACCATGGAGTGGTCCTTCCATGAAAAATACTTGTACACGATAAGGTGTAGGTTTTGAAAATAATTGGCCCAAATATTTTCTGAAGAAAAATGTACATTTCCAACATGTCAATTTTGGTGTACACACGTAAAAAACAATTTGGTGCCTCAACGCAAATTGGTGCTAATGTACGGATAACGCATTGGTGCGTTTACGTTCTTGCGCACCGTGCATTTTAGTTACTAATAACGGTGTCGTGTTATAAATGGGTAGCACCCGATTAATAAGGTGCTATTAAGTGATGCCTTTGGTGACAAATAAACACAAAAAAAGCGCAACTTTATTTTCTTTAAGTGAAAAAAAGCGACAAATTGAAAAATGGGTGGCAAAATATTTTGAAAATATAATTTCATAAACAAATTCCTTAAATACTAAAAACTTTTTATTGTTTTGCTATTTTTGCTAAAATTTTCAGCAGGAGATTTGTAGGAGACATACTGGAGCAGAATGGCAGGAAGCACTATGGAACGGTGAAAAACGTTCGAGCAGTATTCGAACAATCAAAATCCAAACATGCGAAATTCAAACCACCTTGGCATAGAATTTCAAATGATCTTGTGATTAAATTTGATTATTTTTTTTTACTTTTTCTACATTTTGTTTTCACTTTTTACTGTAGGTTTATCCATTTTTACCCTAAACCCACTTCATTTTTTTGTTTCGCCCTTTCTTCTCCCTATTTTTGTGATTTCGAATTAGGGCTTTTCATTAGATTGACATCCAGCCCACGGGACGACTTTCTTAATTGAATCTCAATCCATGTTGGCCCTTGCACATGAATTTTTGAAAAAAAATGATTTTTTTTATTATCGGTGCACCTAAATGGCAAGGTGCAGAGTGTCTTTGTATTATACGATGCACCACAAAAGTCTTTGTGTTATAAAATTTAAATCAATTTTTTTAAATTAGTGTGCCATATCTAAAACGAAGTTATAGATGTACATGTTACGAGGATAACCTTGCGTGCGGTCTATTATAATGTTTGTGCGGTGAATTTATAATACCCCCACTCATAAGTATGATCTGACTTATACTATTTATTAACGATCTAGTTTATAATACCCCTACGCATCGACGTTGGTGTGTACATTTGAAAAGGCGCAACGATTTCTTAAGATTTATTTTTTGAAAAGTTATTAGTTATTTATAAATATATTAATGAATAATATGGTACATGTTTTCTCGCAATGATAAAGAAATGAATGACGGATCAAGTAAAAAAAATATTGAGAACACATCAAGAAAAAGAAGAAAAAGATAAGTTCTTGGTAAATTCTTTACAAAAAAATATTATTTTTGAACTATGTATAAGGATTTAAGTAATATGTATTGTTTACGTAACTATCATGCGAGCCACAAAATGATAAGCTCGACCAGATTATTTAGAGTCTAGGACCATAAGAGCTTAAAATGTTGATGGAAAAATTGCAAAAGGATGAATAAAGGTGAATGAAAAAATACTATCGATCCAGTATGAGTTTCTTTTTTAATTTCATTAATAATATACTTAAAATTATTAGATAACATGTCGAAAAAGTCTATTAATTCACATACATTTAATGTTCCACGGGGACCAACAATTCGGAAAAGGAATGTTGTTGTTCTAAGAAAAGAAAAAAATGAACATGAAAATGAAAATGAATTTCTCCTTAGCTCATCCCGAGTGGTGCTGGAGGTTAACGAAAGTTACACAAAGAGTTTAAGGGATCTAGTGGAGCAATGTGAACATTCTTTCCACTTACAATCTAAAAACCAATCAATGATTCCAAAGAACCAAATTTTATCTAAACTATAGGAAGAGTTTTCTAGAGAATTGGTCGATGAGACATGTCAAACATTTAATAGCAAAAATGTACAACAAAAAAAAAGAAGAAATGAAAAAGTAATATTCTTTAAATGTTTGTCTAGAATTATTTATAAATATCACTTTTGTTATATTTACTTTTCGTATCAATATAAAAATTAAATATTTTATTTTCATGATACATTTTCGGGGAAGGTTATGAAAATCTCAAAAGATGAACGAGCTCATATAGAAATATGCTAGTAGGAATGTCCAAAAAAGGTGTACGAGGAGATGAGTCAAAGAAATGGAAAAAATTGCATCGTAGGAGGCCATCTCAATAACAACGTGCTTCAAATGTAATATGCAATCATTGAATTTTTCGATCATTAGGTATAATAAATAAACAATTTAGCATTAAATATTATTTTTCAAAATTTTTCTTGCGAGAGAAAAGAAAGAAAATGGAACCATTTAGCACATAAAACATGACGACAAGGAAGAAAAGGGTTGATATCTAAGTTTGTGATTAATTGTTACTTCCCGCTTAAACACCTTAACTATATTTCGTTTTTGTATTTTTTAAGTTGTTTTACAAAAATCATCGTTGAATGTCTTGAAAAGTCTTTAACATACAAAGAAGAAGAACCATCGGACGAATTGATTGAAATTAGGTTAAATATGGGTTGTGAGTATATGTTGGCATAGAAATTAATTGTGGAATTTGTAAGTATCTATCGATCTTTTTTTACTTGGCCTAAAGTCTATAATTAATAAAAAAAAAATATTTTATATTAAAAATATGATTTTTATGGGGTATAAAACTTGAAACAAAGTATGAGTGTATGAAATGAAATTTTGAAATATGGCATGGTACATAGTTTTTTGAAAGAATGTGTATAGTTTATGGAGTCAATTGTTGCTATGGTACATCATTTTTCTTTTCGATTTACATGTGTATATTATTTAATATTGCAATTTTTCATTATTCTCATAATGTATATACACTCATTTATGTTTATTTTATGTTTGTAGATGGAAGGTGAAGAAGAAGAAAACAATCAACACTATGAACAAACCATTCTTGAAAATAACCCAAGTCATGGAAGTAGGTCTAGTATTGTGATGGTTCAAGTGAAGAATGATAAAGTCACTATGTTTGGATATCAAAGCAATGCATTGTATGTTTTGAAATATTTGTACGGCAAAATCAAACATTTTTTGTTTAATGTAATAAGACATAATGTCCCAATTGAAAGAAAAAGGGATACCAATAAACTGTCCCATTTTGTATGACAAAGGCTCTCATATATATATATATATATATATATATATATATATATATATATATATGTTTTAATTTATTCTATTGCGTTCTCATTGTTGTTCTCAAATGCACTAATAAAAATTTAATTCATATGAGTATATAAGATATATATGTGTCGACTTTTGATGAATAATGAATTTTAAAAAATTACAATAATTTCAACATCACGGGTCGATGTTTCTAAAAAATACACAACGAATATTTTGGTGCATGTCGATTCTTGTGCATTGGTGCGTTTGTATCTTTGCCAGTAGCAATTGCATTTCTACGACCACTATGGGAACCACACAAATACCAAACCAATTAAAAATGCCGGTGCATTTGTGCGATACTATACTGCTTTGGATCTTTTATGCGAGACTACGCATGGAGGTGAATTTTTATGACGTATGGCCACCACACAAATAGAAATACCAATTATAAATATTGGTGTGTTTGTCGATACGATTGCATCTATGTGTTTCTATAAGTCTACATGCTAGTGCATTGAGACGACCTATGGGCACCACACAAATCCCAAGACCAATTGGTACGACCCCATGCATTGTATCCTGTCTTGTACACCGCGATGCGGTTTTATACCTTGATGGCCGTGCTTAGGAACCTTCGACCACCCTTACAGGACCACCATCTGAATGACACAAACCGATGCGTTGAAACCTTAGTAATGTACAGAGTAAGAAAAAAATGCCTTAATAACCTCACGGCCTTGAGTTTTTATTTATTATTTGAAATTCCATTAAAAAGCTACTGTGAAAACCTCCGTAACAATAAGCAGAGATGTTGTAGCAAATGTTTTTTGACAATTTTAGCCAATTTTATAACACTAAAAACCTCCTTTATAACCTCTGCTAGAGGGTATTTTCCTTGTATTGATTGGATCTCCTTTGACTGTACGCTTCACCTACTCTTATCCTTTGCATTGGATGGTCATTCTCATAGACCACATGGAATTGTTCCAAATTTTCCCATCGGTGTTGGGGTAAAGTTTTCAATATTTGAGTTGAGATAGTTAATGCAAATTTAGACTACAACCTTCTATTGGAGAGGAATTGTATTTATGAGATGGATACTATTGCTTCATCGTTATTTCACATCTTATGTTTTCCACATGAAGGGAGGATTGTCATTTGTTAATCGGATAGTACATTCTCCGAAGTAGATCCCATCATCTCTGGCTATGCTGCCCTTGGTGAATGATGCCAAGCAACTTTGTGGAGAATTTGGGGGTTGGAATGTATACCTCATTGATGGTTACGTTTGATATTTCGCCCCGCAGGATTCATCTAATGCTATCTCATCCTCTAGGTTCCTACTCGAAGAGTTCTTTTGAACTCATTATTTCTCGGACCACTTGGATTTCCTTCTCCTACCTCCACATTAGAGGAAGGTCAGGATTGGGTGGAATGGTATTCCTTATGTACGTAAACGGGGAATTGTCTATCACTCTATTATTTACTCTGTGGGTCGGTTAAATTTTCTCTTTCACGGAGGGGTGGAGGGGGACGGGGATGTGGCTACGGCTTGGACACTTAGTTCATCTTATGCTTTGAGATTGCCTTGATACTATTCTTCCATTTGAAGAGGATATCCTTGAAGTAATGAGTGGTGTGGAAAGGCAGTGGGATGATTTGCATCATCGGTCCTATTTTCTACCAAACTTGTGAAGTTGAATAGAATTGTCTAGCCTGTTCTTATGGTCCTGTTATTTTGGTATTGAACCCATTAGCTCTAGCACAAGTTTTTGTTGAAGGAAACATGGTTGTCATTTCTAAGACTACTTCGGTGAACATCTCCAGAGATCCCAAGAGTTATTGAAAATGTATTCAATGGAGATGAATGTTCCTGCGAAGGGTCAAACTTATACCAATATCTTGAGAGAATTTCGGGATGTTTCCCTTGTATTATGAGGAAAGGGCCGGAATTGATCCATCACATTTTCCAACATGAGATCGATACTTACGAAAATGCTAAGCCTATATGGTAGAAGGTTCATCCGGTCAACCCTAGGAAAGCCACAACTATCGAGGCCGGGGTTGAGAAGTTGCTTAAGGAGGGTTTCATATACCTCTTCCATTAGCGAGTGGGTTTTCGAATCTAGTTCCGGTGGACAAGAAATAAGGAATGATCTGGGGATTGCATTGATTTCAAGGATGTGAATAAGGCATGTCCAAGGACCATTACCCCACGCCATTTATTGATCATATTATTGATGAGTGTGCATGGAATGAGATTTTCTCCATCATGGATGGTTTCTTGAGATACAATCGAAGTTACCATCCATCTTGAAGATCAACTTACAAGGCTATTTATTTGTCCATGGGGTACTTTTGCATACAAAAAGATTCCTTTTGGCCTTAAAAATCACTGGAGCTACTTTCAATGGTCACCTATGCTTTCATGACATTAAGCATATTATAGAAGCATATTTGGATGATTTGTTAGCCTCGTTATGGAAAGATAATTGATCATCCCTCTCATCTTCAACAAGTTTTTGAATATGTCATTATTATAAAATTCGGTTAGACCCTAATAAGTGTGTTTATAACCATCACATCCGGTCGGTTTTGGATTCATCGTTTCTACCAAATGGATTAGGGTAGATCCCTTCGAGGTTGAGGCAATGGTTGCCTCTTGGTCTTACATTCATCAACTTCCGAGTCTACAAGGAAAAGAGAATTTCTTAAGGATATTTATCGTTAATTATCACAAAGTGACAAAATGATTTATGAGTTGTTAAATAAAGGATTTCCATTCTTTTGGGATGACTTTGCTCGAGAATCGTTTAATACTTTGAAAAAGGCATTGAACTATGCTCACGTATTGAGTCCACCTGATTATAGCGAGACTTCCTTTTATATATCTCACTATACATGAGAATCTACTATGGGGTGGTTGGTTCAAGAGAATGATGCTCTTTTTGGCTGTGTTGTTTACTACCTTAGTCGAGGCTTGGTGGGTCTTGAACTACTGGTATTCTCCCATTAAGAAATTAGCTTTGGTAGTTGTCCATGATGTCAGGTAGCTTAGGCATTATATACTTATTTGCAAAAAATATTTTTGGAAAAAATTAATCCCATTTCAATTTGTTCTTAGTAGGTGAGTGATTTGGGAAAATACAGTCGATGGATTGTCATTTTGCAAAGAGTTTGATCTCAAATTTAAATATTTGAAATCCAATAAATATTTGGTATTTGTGGAGTTGATCTATGAGTTTCCTGTGGAGATGAGATTATTTATGAAGAGTTATTCCATGATGAACATCTTTCTCATTTCTTTGTTATCCTGGTATGGAGACCTCATTTTTTGTCTCCACACTTGGTGCAACTGTTTCAAAAGATGAGCATCGACGAGTTGTGTCACTTAGAAAAAATTTATCTTATTATTGGTGATAATCTATATCATCCTTTGAGTCCATTTCATCCTTAGATGTTGCTTGAATCTTGAAGAAGTTGAGGTTGCTCTTTGAATGATTGCCACGGGGGAGCTTGTGGTGGTCATTTTATCACGAGGAGCTTGCTACAACCCAAAATATTTTGTGTACGGGATATTTTTGGACTCGAATTTCAAGGTTTTGTTGAGGTGGTCAAAAAATTCATCCTTGTCAAGTCTATACTCGAAAATTGCATCATCCATCTGTTGCTCTTTCTTGTTATCAACGTCGATCCATTCACAAAGTGGGGTATTGATTTTACTACGTGTAACTCGCCTTCGACGAAGGGTTGTACACATTATCGTAGCCGGTAGACTACTTTACGACATGGGCCAATGCCACCCCTGCTGAGAACGATGGTGGGGAAGCAAAAACCCTGTTTCTATTCAACCAAGTCATTTCTACTTTGGTATTCCCAAAGAGATTGTCATTGACCATGGCACCCATTTCGAACACCATGATGGGCTGAGAATTGGCTCTTAGATTGGGTTTTCGGCAAGGAGCATTCATCTATGTATTATCCTCAAGCCAATGGAAGGTTGAAGCGTAAAAATTCCTTGAAGGTTATCCTTCAACGAAAAATTGATAAATCCGAGTCCAATTGGCATGTCATGTTGTACCCTACACTTTGGGCACTAGATGTGCCTTGAATACGCAACCCCGGTTCACTCCTTTTAAATTTGGTTGTGGTTTGAAATCAATATTTCCTATTGAGTGTGAGATTCCTTCCCTTGGGCTGGAAGTGAACTTCCTTCGTGATAGCTCAAGTCTCGAAGAATGCCTTGTTTATCTAGAACATCTCAATGAGAAATGTAAAGGCGAGTTACGGTGAATGAGGCTCACCAATAAACAAGTGAAGGTTGAGTATGACAAGGTAGTCAAGCCTAGGGTTTTTTTCTGAGAAGGTCACCTTGTTTTGGTTTATGCTCAAGACAAAGAGTCTTGTAGAGAGCGAGAAAATTGAAATCCATGCTGGTATGGCCCTTTCATTGTTAAAAAGGTCTTGAAGAAGGGCGTATGCCTTGGTTGATTTCGATGAAAACGGTTAGCGCAACCGAGAAATGGGCTCTATACGAGAGATGTATTTGTACCTGAGCTATTTTTGAATTTTTCTGTTTGTAAATATTGTATTTTTTGTGCATATCCATCTATTGATTTTTATGTGACTTTGAAAATTTACCAGTCTAATTTTGGCACGTGTTTTTGGATGAGATGAGTCATTTTGGCTTGCCAATAGTTGCTAGTCGACATACTCGGAACCTTGCTTCCATGGCTTCGTCGTTACTATCCATACGATCAGTTGCTAGTCTCGAAGGTGTATGCATTGGTCTTGCTTCAACTAATGTGGCATATTACTGCTGTGGTGGTCAACCTACTTTAGAGGCAATATCCCTTGGTATTGATTCATTGGTAGTATGCTTGGATTCGCAACTAATTGGTTTCACAATTAAATAATACCTATCATGTCGAGACCCATTTTTCATCGATTGTTACGATTTCATCTATTGCAGCATTCATTTCCGTATATTTACATTCATTCACATTCTCGTTCGAGAAAATTCGTTTGAGACTCATTAGCTAATCAAGCAATTGATTGGCATATTAATCATGCAATACATTAAAATATCAAAAGCATCAATCATCATTGTACATATGAGACAATAACATCATATATATATATATATATATATATATATATATATATATATATATATATATATATATATATATATATATATATATAATTTGTGTTCAAATATACAAAATTTAGACAATCATGTCCTACAAAATTGCGGCTTATGCACAATCATATTCATCATAAAAAAATATTACAATCCTTGATCAATAAAAATATATCCTTGTTGGCCCTACCCTGGATAGGTGTTACGGAGAAGAACACTATATCTATTGCCACACGGTGCACGGAACAACGCACCCGATCCATGGTACTCTACCACATGTCTTTGTATAACATGCAGGAAGTCCTCTATAGCGACCATAAGGACTTGAAGTCAAACTCTCCAATTTTCTGCGTATCACATGGAGTTTCCTCCTTGGGTCTTATGTGACATCCTCGGAATCTCTTCCTGGCACCTATGCCTTGGGAAACCCTCAATGTCAATGGTCCAATATACGCAACATGATCCATATTTTTGTAAGTCAAATTGTCCTAATTTGTTTTTTCATGTTGAAAATAAAAAAAAAATTGTATAAATAAAAAAAAATCATTATGCAATCTTACTAATCACCCCATGTTGCAACACAGGTGGAAGGGTCAAATGGGATCCTCCTCTCTTTGAAATCCATGCGGCATAGGGATAGTGCTAATGTGATGACTTGTTCTCCCCCACCAAGCAGAAAGACTCCTTCATCCCAGAAGTACTCCTAGGGACCTCACCACCCCCAACTCCTTCACCATATTATCCCATCTAGCTATTCGGTGATAACGAGGGCTACGTGGTAGACATAATCTTGGGGCAAAGCCACGGAATCCTCTCAAAGAAGAATGTGCATAGGATGGTCCCATAACCAAAACTATTGTCTTATTCTTCTAAATCGAGTTCATGTTGTTTCTTCAGTTTGTCGATAAGAGGCATTACAAATCATATAGTGTATTGAGCCATTCCATTGCCAAAATCATGCTTCCTCATGAGGCTTGGTGTAAGGAGATTGATCCGGCTACCCTCACGATGGTGAAAATGAGTATTTTGTATGCAACCCTTTCACATCTCTAATTTGGATCTATGTCACGACCTTCTCGGTACCCTCAACACGATCAAATTCAAATATAATCTTCGACATTTATCCCTCTAATGTGAGTTCGCCTACATATTTCTCCATTCCCCATCTCAAGAGAGAGTCCGGTTATGAAATAAATGTCACCGATTTAGATCCTTGGGCATCCTAATCTATCATTTCATTCAAAATCCATTTAAATTATTTCATTTTAAATTTCGCTCTACACATATACGAGATCCTTGAAACACGATTGTTTCTATATGCAATTTTAGAATTCTAAACCCATATACATAGAGTGTTTGGAAAAAACATAAATTATGTGGTAAAATCGTAAAAACTTGCTTGAATTGATAAAGAAATTAATGACCAAGTTGATTGAAGGCTTACGAAGTATTTGGAAGAATTTGGTAGGTAATTTCTTTGTTTCCAGAAAGGGATATTTTCTCCGAATATTTTCAAAACTTCTTCACCTTAAAAATGACCAAATGTGAGTCCAAAAGACCTTTTTTTAAAAATTCATTTTTTTCACAAAATTTATTTTATTGTTTATTTTTTGAATTTTTTTATGACTTTTTAACCTTTTGGCTTGTAAGTCTTTGGGATAGGTCATTTTGAGGTCCATTTTGTGATTTGAAGACATTTCCATTTTTGCTTCAATTCCATGACCTTGACCTGTCATGGCAAGTATTTTCATAAGTGGAATATAGGTTAGAAATTCACTTTTCGTTGCACTTAAGGTGTTACATCATGTTATGACTATTAAACCATTTCCACTCACACAAACTTATAAATCACAATATGATGGTAGAGCCATCCTTTGCATGGGATTATCGGTTAGACCCTCGCTAGCATATATTGTCGATGCTACAAATTGTGTGAGCTCGAGAGTCCTCTTTAGTCCCACCATGACTTGTAGATTTGAAGCTTCATTCACATTCTTATTCGCTATGTTTTTATGGCCTTATACGTAGAGCCTTCCATTTTTTTTTTTTTGAGTTGTTTTTTTGAAACACATAATGACCATTTGTATATCTTGGCCTTTAGACTTCTTCACTTGGACTCGTGTTTAAGCCATCTTTTGACTATGTCTTTACGTAAAGTCAACCATGCAGACCTTTTACCCAGCTTGACACCTTCATCGATGGATGGAACATTCCTATGAGTGTCACTTACCAATTTTTGACACCTTTCATTGAGCATAGGTTTGTTCCTGCCACGAAAACTAGTGCATCTATTTGCGACACTCGTTATACGTTTTTACTATAGGCATTATTTTATTCTTTTTCAGGCTTTTAAATATGAAAAAGACAAAAAAAATAAAATATCCCGAAGACGAGTGGGATCAATACCTTACTTCCATATTTAATGGCGGCTAAAAGAGTGGGTTATTGTCGCCCTTGAACAGAAGAAAAAAAATCTAAGTCTTTTCTCCATTTTGGGATGGGTTTAGTTGTTGACTTAGGAGAAGCCATAACCTTGTTGTTATCGAATCAGTACTCCCCTAGTTGTTCATCTCTTTCAATCATATGGAGGGTGTGTTCATGCCTCTTTGCATGACAAACTTATACAAAGTTATCATATCTTGCCATAGTCCAAATGAGTCGTGCTTTTGCTCAGAAATGGCTTTGAGTTGGCCTTTCTGTGGTGTCTCTTGAATCATTTTTAGTCAACCATCCCGGTATATTAGAGTCTTATTTTATCCCTTGACTACTTGGTCCTTTGCTCGTGTTGGTTTGAGAAGGTCTCCATGACTTCTTGGCGGTAGGTTTGTCTCTTATCGACTTCAATTGCTCACAGAAGTAAACATAGGCGCACACACCGGCCCTACTTACATCATTGATAGGTGATCTTGTGCTCAACAGTTTGATCAACACCATGGGTCTTTGGTAGTGGTTTTCCTTGTGTTCGACTTGAGCTTACATTATCAAACATGGGATTCATGCGATACCTTGATTTCCATTTGACCTGTCGATTGCAGTTCCTCACCTCCTTGTCGAGATTTCATTATTGATTGGTTTAGAGGATTTTGCTATGTGCTAGCTACATTTTGTGCATGCGAGAAACATGCTTGAGTTGGTTACTTCACACTTCTTCATATAATTCCTTCCAAATTTTGGCATAACGGGTTACACTCGTATTTGATTGATATGTGATCATAATGCCTTCCTTCAGGTAGATATTTTCCCATCGACTACGAATCATTTTCTCTGGAGATAGTTCTAGAGTCCTTTTGTCGATACCTTAGGGTTTTCATTTATCGGTGGTAGATTCCTTCACTATCCACGGTGAGAATACATCAATGTCCCTTGATTTGTAGATTCTCTCAAGTGTTTGACTTCAACTCATTTATTCGTACTTGTTGGGTGTGTCGAGCACCTTGATTCTCATTATCATTATCATTGAGTTGTCTCATGTTTGTTAATGGTATACATCAATGACCATTAATCAAATGATTTCTCACCTTTAATGGTGACCGACTCATTTATTCCCATTGTGGCCAGCAGAATTGTGCCAAGTGATCGGTGAAGACCTCGGGTTTGCATCAACATGTTTTGGTTCACTTTGATAACTCTTAATTTTACGCAGTGACATACTTATATATGTTGTAGTTCATCTCATTAACATCCTATATGTTGGCACTGCGAGTTGCGATAGTACCATTTTTACACCACTTATGATTTGGTACTTGGAGGTTCAATTGTGACCTCGGTAATCAAATATCTGTGCAACATCATTTATCGGTCTTCTGCATGTGTTACTTGGACATGATTTTGATATGTACTTATGGGTTTGTGATCATATGATTCACTATGTGCCCTACAGTTCCAGTTATACTTGTATACATATTGGATTTTTCTCCATAAATAATATCTGAGACATGATTTTCTTTCAATGAGCATGGGTGTACGCCTCGGACATGAGCTTTCTTTCATTTCATTCAACTTTGGTTTTTGGCGGTAGAAATCCCAGGTAAGTCCTCTCTAGTCCTACTTGAATTCTTTCTTTTGCACATAATACATTCACTGTCATGTACCCCTTTTGACCTCATATATTGAGGGGCATACGTATAGCATCATTTATCACCTCTATATGCTTGATGACTTATGCATTGGCCTTGGGAAACCCTTTTCAATTCATACTTGGTCAAATTCTTAAGCAAATATTTTTAATTCCATATGTGACTACGCGAAATTTTACGCGTGTAGACGTGGGTCCACTCATATCTGCTGTGTGTATACAATTTAAAAATATTAAAAAAATATAAAACTCTATTAATTGAGCGGGGGTTTTACGGGGTTTTGCTATAGCCTACCTACATGACTTGGTAGCCAAACTATTTCTCAATGAAAAAAGCTGATTTGAGGAAGAATAAATACACCTAAATGGAAAGGCCTAAGGAGGAGAGAATTATATTGATAATATAGCCTATTATAGCCTTCGATCAGAGTACGTGTATCCTTGTGCCTCCACCACGATTTCCCGGGTTCTAGAAAGAATTTTTTTCTTGTGATGTTCACCCTCTTTATGACATCCTTTGTTACACCTTTTATGGAAGAAGCTTTGTGAGGCTAGGGCTAGAGGGATGCGGGAGGAGATGATTTTCTTGGGCGAAACGGATCATGGGCCGGTTCTTCTTTCTCTTTACATATTATCAATAAAAAGAGGCTCACATCCATTCTGATGTCTTTTTTCTTATATGTCTCTTATACATGTTGAATGATCTTGTAATGGTTTATTTTATGTTTTTCTTGTGAGATTATATGATCTAACATCTTGACATCCAGGATATATGTAGTGTGCAAATATTTTCTTAACGCTTTATTGTTGATTGATTTGCGGGCATGAAGCACGAGGAGTAGCACAAAGTTTTCACCTATGGGATAAACCGCAGAGGCCGTAGGAAACACGGGTAAGGTCACCTATCCTCGATTTTCTAGTTCAAGAATTGGGACTTGTAATTTGAGTGCTTCTTGTGATGATATACCTTCCACTCTTGTTAGGACCTCAACCAGGACAACGGAGTAGTTTTCATAACACCAGGTGAAGATGGATATGGAAAGGATATTGGTAAATTTGGATTCACGTGAAGGGCTTTATTCGAGAACTTGATATAAATTGCTCGGGGTTTTACTTGCAAAAGTTCTAGAATACAAAGGAATTCCCTTAGGTGTTATAGATTTCCTAAACATGGCTACGCTTTTAAATATTTTCCTCGCCTTTCTTTGGTAAGAAAGGTTTAAAAAGATTCACATGAGGAGAAAATAGGAGGTATAGGGGAGAGTTTTGAGAACTCCCACGTTAAAAAAAATTTGGAGTCTCTTAACTTAAAATAGTAGATGAAAGTGTAAATATTGTGGGTGATGTGATCACTATCTCCTCAAAATTGGAGTTAGTTATCTTAAGAAAATTATTACACTTTTAAATAAAATAACTAATTTTATAATTATAAATATATATTTTTACGCTTTTTTCATATAAATCATAAATAATTATTATATTTTAAGTTAAATTACATTTTTAAGATTATATTATTATTTTTTATAACTAAGATACTATTTTTTTAAACCTTTTTCTCAATTGTGAGGATAGAAACTATTATACATTTTACATGAATCTGTAAGTAGTTATTAGGGTTTTTATTTAAATAAATCTATGAAATTCCTTTCATGATGATTCTTTTGTAAATTATTTTTGGATGATGTAAATATTATTTTATAATATAAAATATATAATATATATTTTAAATATTTTATGTCATGCGATTAAAAGGTATGTCTTATTCTAAAATAATTAAATAATTTTAATTTAAAAATAATATATATATATATATATATATATATATATATATATATATATATATATATATATATATCATGATATTTTGGAATGGTGTAATTTAAATAATAGATATTTAATTACTTTTTGGGGTTAAAATTTGATGTTAAAGTTTTTCTATCATAAAATTCAAAAATGTATTTTTAAATTTTTTAAAACATTTTTTAGTTATTTATTATTGTATAAAATTAGCAACTCAATCTTATGATTTTAATAAATTTCTACTAATTTTTTAGAAAAGATTATTAAGAAAAATGTCAAAACTTAAAATTTATAGCAAGATTGTAAAATTTTTATTATTTAAAATACATTTTGACCATATAAATAAATTCATCTACTCAAAAAATCTCTAAATCCCTTAAACATTTTTATTATACAAACTACACATCCATACCAAAGAAAATTCAATTAAAATAAAAAACCAAATTTTCATAATTTTTTGGAAATAGAACATTCTCTTATCTTAATACGGCCTTGTTTTTTTTCTTTTTTTTGGTAATCCAAACTTATTATTATTATCATTATTATCCTTTATAATTTTAAGGTCGGTGCCAGAGACATACACCAAATTTAATTATGAGACCCCTTTGTTTATGGGACAAAGGGACCCACCTCTTATCCACCGGCGATTTATTTGCTAAGTCTATAAGAAGGAATACATACTCTATCCCCTCTAGTTTTGAACCTGTGATCTTTTAGGAGGAAACACATACTCTTGACCATTAGACCATATATTAAACTACATTCTTGTTTGCATTGAAATTCCAATATAAATTCGGTAACCTCGTTTCTTTTAGACATCTCATTTAGAAATTAAAAAAACCGGATAGTAAGCAACAATTTTATTAAATTGAAACATTTAACCTTTAATTTAAACTTAAATTTTAATATTAATACATTATTATAATAATATTAATACCAAATTTTAACATTGTCAGTCTCAATTGAAAGAAATGTTTATATCATTTTTGAATATTAAATTATATAAATAAATATTAAATATAAAAAATATATACATTTTGTTAATATTTAAATGAGAATAACAATATAAGAATAGTATATAACATAATTAATATGAAATTATAATATTCATACATATAAAATTTTATATGAGGACAATGAGTAAACAATTTTTACTAACGAATTATATTATTTACATACATCATAACTAGATTATTATACATATATTTTTAAGAGAACTACATTATAAAATATGAAATAAAAAAAACCACTTATAAATTTAAACAACATTAATAAAAAAGATAAAACAAAAATAATGGTGACTAATCCTAAAGCTCTTATAGGAAACATTTCCTTAAAATCCTTATCATGGAAATTTTGTTGTGTATGAATTTGTAGTGATTATATGACTTCATGTTACTAATATATCAATGCGATTAATAATGTTTCGATAGATGAAATTTTTATTGAAAATGTTGGTGGCTCTCAACCATGGCGATGCCATTGCACTCTATGCTCATATAAAGGGAAATGAAGATTGAATAATTTTGAAATATATCATTTATGAATGCTTCATCAAAATGGAGCTTTGTGGTTCGGGTATGTTGAAGGCTTGCGGTGAAGGTTTTACCATGAACGAGGGAATATAGAAGTTTTCGGTAACCCTTAGTTGGTAGGTGATCTACGGAGTCGTTTTATTTTATTTCTGCTAACGGTTAATGGAAAATTCCATGGTTGGGAAAGCAAATGGAGGAAGCAATAGAATTTTGCTCCATCCTAGTGAGTATGCACCTATCTACATAGTGATGCCACCTCAAACACATCGGAGGTGAATATTTGGGGGAAAACTAGCTCATGGATTTGGGAGTTGATGTGGCATTTCAACCTCCAAGAGATAATGTCTCCCAGTTGCATCTTTAATATCCTCTCTTGTCTTCCCTTCAGAAAACAAGGTCGAGGCTTAGAATCAATGTTAGGCTCCTAAAATTCACTAGGAGTTAGCGTTTCAACCCCTAGATGAATCCTAGTTAATAGTACATTGGCATTCCTCAGATGAACTATTTTTGGGTACTTTCTCGGGGAATTGTGGATTTGAGTAGTCCTTTGAATGATACAACAATGTAAAACATAGGTTTTCATAGGCAGAGCCCTTTTGAAGGGGATTTCGAGAAGAGGTTTAAATATGACCAAGATAAAAGGATGTGGACTAATTTTTTTGTATGTTTCCCCTAGGGTTTGAAGGGTTTTTTCTTGGGGGACCTAATAAATTTGACTTCCCTAATGAGGGGGATAATAATAGGCATTGGGGTCATATGTGGGGATAGATCAATAAGTGGAAACCTTAGAAGCTCGAGAGAGCCTAAGTACACGACATATTCATGTGAAAAAAAAAATGAAAAAAAGGAAAGTGTTCCAAAGTAAATATTGATGGCTAGAATTTGGTGGTTGCGGAATATGCAGGTTAGGAAGAAGTTATGGAGATATCGAGAAAAGCTTTGTGGCAGGGATAAACGAAGAGGAAGAATATTCTCGATTGATATCTTATGTGAGTTCACGGAAAAGGAATGGGGGAAAGAGTTGAATGAACCACTAAAGGGAAACCACCCTTAGTTGAGGATGGTTCACGTTCAAATTCGGGGGTGTTGGAAGTAACTATACGGGCCCTTGGGGAAAAAATGGAGTATTATTCTTCAATGATGATGATGAAATGATCAAACCCTTCATTTAAATTCTAACCATGATTGGGCTGTACCTTTTCCACCCGCTTGATTACATGGATGTTTTTCAAGAATATTGGGAAAAATAGGGACTTTTGGAGGTTGACGGAGTATTATAGAATGGGTGGGAAGATGGATATGGAAATAATATTGGTAAATTTGACTCATAGTGGAAAGGTTGTACGAAAATTAATATAAATTATTAGGGTTTAATGCGGCAGAGCAAGTTATAGACTATGAATGAATTCCATTTAGGTATCATAAATTTTATAAACATGGTCCTTTTTGAATAATTTCCCTTGCCCTTTCTTGGAAAATAAATGCTTGAAGATTCACATGAGGGGGGAGGGGTAAATTTCAAAGATATTTGTAGAAAAATGTTAGATTATTATATTACTAGTGTAGTCCCTTATTGTAGTTAGTGTAGCCCCCTTATTGTTATTTTGTACCATGTAACCCAAGTATTATTATTATTATGCCTTACATTATTATTGTTAGGTCGGTAGGATTTTATTGTGACCCCATGGACTCATATATATAGAAGGATGTTTTTTTCATTTGTATAATCCGAGAACATAATTTGTGTAATGTGAGGGGTTTCCCCCCCCTCGAAATAAACGACCACTAGCGATTGATATGTCACTCTTCCATTTTTGGAGATGGTTTCATAACATTTGGTATCGAGCTTTGGATTCTAGTGTTTTCTACTCATGGGGTCATGTGGAGTTTGATATAAATTTTTTCTATGAAAGGTTCAGAAGCTGAAGTATTTAGCATGCAAATCCAAAATCTCAAGTAACGTAAATTGTACGGGAATTTTGAATCTTTAAATACAATATTTTCCTCGAGATATGATTTGCGGAAGTTGGGGTTTTGCGAGGCTCTGAATTTTTAGATAAAAGAAATTGACCATGGGGAAAATAGTCATAACTCTCTCTCTGGGGAATCTTTCATATTTGAATTATGTAAAAATTGGCCACAATTCCATAGGCTTGTATTTTTACGTATCCAAGTTAGGAGTCGAAGGACGAAACAATGATGCTTGGTACACACCATAAAGTTATTTCTAGTCAACTAGTCCATAATTAGGTCATTGTGGGAGATTGAGCATAACTTTTCCTTGAAGAATCAAATTCAGGTCATACCTATGTCATTGGAAATAATATTCATAGGGCTACTACGGAATAGAATTGTAGATCACAAAATCACAAAGAAAATTCGGTCTCATTATCAAACTCCTCAAAAGCGATAAAAATGTATTATTGTTGTTTTCTGGGTGCATGAAGTCTTGTTTGAAAAATCAATTTGGAAATGATTCTAAGAGCATATTGAAGCATAGATATCAATATTGGGTTCTAAAATTTCCCCTAAAATGAATTCAAACCAATTAAGCCTCGAAATGCTCTCTTGTAGGCTCATGAAGATGAAGAAGTGCAACATGATATATCAAGAAAGTACAAAGGCAAATTGCAAATTGCTCTCTACTTAAAGAAACAACAAAAAATGAAATGGATGTTTTGAAGAAAGGCGTGCAAGAAAGATGGATGTCTTGAAGAAGGGCATGGAAGCTAATATGGATGGTTTGAAGAAAAGGAGTGTGGAAGCTAAGATGGACAGTTTTAGTAATGGTATGGAGAAGACATTGAAGAAAATATGGAAAACATGAAAATTATATAAAAACGGAACATGGAGAAGGCTTGAAAAAAGTTGATCTGATGGCTAATGGTGAAAAGATAGTGAAGCTTTCATGATTAGAACAAAATAAATGTTAGTAATGATTTCATAAGCTCTAACGTTGGATGGAAGACCCACCATATTCCAAAGATCGATATGAGGAAGTTTGAAGGAAATGAGGATCACAACCAACATGGATACTACAGGTAGACAATATTTTGATCTCAACTAATGTACAAAACACCACAAAAGATACGGATTACAAATTTATATTTAGAACAAAATAAATTTGTGTGTCTTGATGGATTTTCTTCCATAATTTTACGGAGTAAATGACAGCACATTATGAGGATACAAAGAAACACATTTTTTAGCCAATTGATAAATCTCAAACAAAAGGGTTTAGTGGTGGAGCACATTGAGGACCTCAAAAATAGAATATAAGAGTAATTGATGATAGGAGGAACATATGATTGATGTTTGCATGGGGACTTTAGAGGATAACATCCTAACATGATTTGGGTTTGGGAACCCTATTCATTGGAGAAGGCATTCGGGTTGGCGAAAAAGTGAATGTAAAATTATGTATGAGGAAGCCTAACACTCACATATATAAAGATGGAAGTGTGCTACTCTAGACTTCCACAACCTATAAGGTTGACACCACAACAATTGGAAGAAAAAAATAGCAAAAGAAGAATTTCGTACAATTGTGATAGAAAGAATACACTAAAGGTCATAAGTGTATTGAGAAGCAAGTTTTTATAGGTGTGAAGAGGAGGAAGAAAATGAACAAGAAACTTCAAAAGAGAAGGATATACACCGGGAACCAACCATAGAAGAAGAAGAATTAGTCCAGGCTATATCATGTAATGCATTGGCAGAATTACCAATCCTCCAAACTCTAGATAGAAGGGACATATCAGAATAAAAAGGCAATAGTGTTGATTGATTCGGGTAAAACCCACATAAATTTTATTCGTTGTAAGGTAGCCAAGGAATTGAATTGTTTCCTATACCAGCACAAAATTTCAAGTGATGGTTGCAAATGGAGAAACTATAAATTTGGCACAGGAAAATTCCATAATATCGAGGTAACCATGGGGGGAGTATGTATTGAATATTCCAATGCTTTCCACATTCCAATGGGGGGTGTTGATTTTGTACTATGGTACAATAGTTACAATATTTGAGAACTGACTTTTAATTTTAGAGAACTTTTCTTGAAATATTTTTCGAAGGAAGAGGAGAAGTTGAATTATGGGAGTATTGTAGGGAAATGAGAAAGATAATAATCTCTAATGTCATGACAAAGCTTGAAACGAAATAACAAATTGTAATTATGCATTATGCTCACTAGAAGTTCCAACATCAAAATAATCTATTTCTCAGGATCTACAAAAAGTCTTGGAAAATAATTCCAAGGTGTTTGAAACTCCCAAAGGACTCCCACTATTCGTGATCATGATCATGCTATTCATTTGATTCTAGGAAGTTTTGCTCAGACATCGGAGCCTTACGGATATCATATGTCCAAAATAGCGAAATTGAACGTATGATTGAAGAAATGTTGAAGGTGGTATAATTGACCTAGTCAAAGTTCTTTCTGCGCTCCAATAGTATTGATTGCTACAAGAAGGACGGATCTCATCGTGTGTGTCAGTTATAGGAGCTCAATAATATCACTATTAAAGATAAATTTCCCATTCTTGTGATTCATAGTTTATTTGATGAATTACATGGAGAAAAGTATTTTACCAAGTTGGATCTTCATTCGGGGATATCATCAAATTGAGGCCAGAAGCCAGAAGATATTTTGAATTTTTTTTTTAACTCATGAGGGTCATTATGAATTTTGGTCATGCCTTTTCATGCCCACATTTTCCATATACATTTAAGGGTTGATGAATTCCATTTTCAAACCCTTAGAAAATTTATACTGTATTTTTGATGATGTAGTAATCTACAACGAGTCTTGGAAGGATCATGTTCAACATGTTGACGGAGGTGCTCAAACTATTAGAGGAGAGACAATTATGTAGAAAAATATCCAAATGTTTCTTTGGAGTAAAGGGTATGGAATATACGGGTCGTGTTGTATATCAGGGGTGTTGGGTGAGCCCCTATCAAGTCCATTAAGGAATGGAAAGTCCCCCAACCATAATGTAGTTGCGAGGATTTATCGGGTTAATGGGGTATTATCACAATTTTTAAGAATTATTGGAGAATAAGAGCACCTATAACAACATTATTGAAGAAAGATGAATTTTCATGGACTCACAAACAACCCAAGTCCTTTGAATATATTTAAAGAGGAAATGTACTATGATGATGTTGCTCCCAGCCAGAGACTTCACAAAAACCTTTGTTGTGGAATGTGATGCCCCATGTGAAGTGGAATTGGTGTTCGTTTTAATGCAAGAAGGAAGACCCATTGCTTTTGAAAGTCACGATCAAAGGAAAGTATTTAAAGAAATCTATTTATGAGAAGGAAATTTTAGCAATACTACATGCACTAAAGAAATGACGACGCTTACCTAATGGGAAGACACTTAAAAAGGTAAACAACGATCTGCATGATAATCTTAAAAACTTTTTTGGGACAAAGACTATCTTTGACGACAAAAATGGGTCACAAGGGTATTTGGATTATGACTTTGAAATCATCTTAAAGGAATCTCGTATTGTTACTTGATTCACTCTCAAAGAAGAATGAAGAGGAATTGGAAGTATTCTTTATTCATTTCTCTTATCAGCAATTTGGATAACTGAAACAGGGATGAATGGAATAAGGATGAAGAAATGTGGACACTCATTCAAAAGTTGCAAGAAAAATCCTAGTACATCGATACATTTGGTTGGAAAAAAAGATTCTTTAGGGTACAAAGATTGTATATCTTTGTAATAATTCTTAAAGTAAAACAAAATATTTTTTTGAATTGCACCCTTCTCCTTTAGGGGACATAACAGGGATTTTAAAAGCTTACACAGGAAATTTTTTTTTTTTTGGGATGGCCTTTAATTTGATATTCAAAGGATTTGTAGCGGAAATTTTGGTTTCGACCCAAAATAAAGTTGAGATAATTAAGACAGGATCTTCTGCATCTTTATCTGTTCCAAGTAAATGTTGGAGATATTTTAATGGATTTTTATCACCAAGGTTACCTAAGTCCAACGAAAAGAGTGGCATCATGGTGGTAGTTGACAAACTTGCAAGTATGCACACTTTTGTGCATTGTCTCATGCATTTAAAGCAGTACGAGTTGCTACTTCATTTACGGAAACAATTCAAAATATACATATGAGCAAAAGATTACAGTAGCAGTGATAGAGATCCCATTTGCGTCTTTGGACATAATTATTTCTTGTTTGGGTACTCAACTAGCTCATAGCTCATCTTATCATCCTCAATCTAATGGTGTTGAGATAATGAATAAATGTTTGAAGGATATATTAGTTAACATGTGATAAAAAACACAATGGGTCAAGTGGTTACCTCTCGTTGAATGGTGGTATAAAAATTATTCCATCACCACCAACAAAAATGACCCCATTGTGCTTGGGTTTATGGATATCATCACCGTCCATCACATCATCTTTTAAAATAATGCTAAGGTTCAACGTTGGAAGATCACATCGGCTCCAACGAAGTTATCCAACTCTTAAAGGATAACATAAATGTGGCACAAATGAATGAAACAACGGGCATGTCAACATCGCGATGAGAAGTTTTGATGTAGAGACTAGCTATTTTACAGCTACAACCATACAAACAAATGTCTACGACGAGCTAAGAAGGATAATAAATTATCCCCAAAGTATGGTGCTTACAAGGTGTTGCGAAATATTGGTACTATGGTATACAAATTAGAGCTTCTTGCTTCTTCGCGGAGTAAATCTGATTTCCATGTTTCATGCTTAAATAAGGTTTTAGGTGAAAAAAGACAAGGTTAAATAATATTGGTAGAAATTGATGAGGAAGAAAAAATCCTTTATTGGAGACACAGCGATCACTATGGGAATACTTGATTACTACATTGATCAATTTTAGAGTATCTCATAAAGTGGAAGACTTTACTTGAGGTTATTGTGGGAGGATAGTAGTTTAATACGAAGCACCCATAGCTATGACGTTGAGGAAAACAATTTTTTTGAAAGAGAGGGGCTGTATTGGTCCCTATATTCCCCTCTTGTAGTCATGTTGTTATTGTTGTACCCATGTAACCAATATTGTTATTATTGTGCCTTTGTTATTATTGTTAAGTGCAAGGATAAGATTTGTTAACTGACCCCATGAATATATATATAGAAGGAGGTTTTCATTTTTATAATCCAATAATTTTTCATTTATGTAATGTAAATGAGTTTTCCCCCTCAAAGTGGCTTATTTCTAAGGCATTGATATATCTTTTCTTCCATTTTGAGTCTGTTTCATAACAAAATACCACTCCCCATGTTCAAAAATATAATGCTCCCCAACTTATGATGATGGATGGGGGCGTAAATATTTATTAGATTTAATTGTGTTGAATATCTCTCAATAATTTCAATATAAGAGGCTGGTCCATCACTCCTTAAGAATTTCTCTAGGTAATTGCTCTCCTCCTCTCCCTATTTAAAATCTCATGATTTTTATTTTACTTTATATGAGTTCGGACCACCTCTCATAATGTAATATTCAACTATTGTTTCCCTTTCCCTTAAATTATATCCTTTATCTGTCCTATTACCCCACCCCTTCTTTCTCACCTTGTGATATCTTCTCACCAAGAAAAGACCCTCTAGCGAGAGGTTATAAGAGGTTTTAGTACGATAAATTATTCCAAAATTGTCAAAAAAAACATTTTCTATAACATCCATTTTTGTGTGAAGTTTTGATGTAACAGAACTTCAGCAACAAAAAAATTTGGGTGGTCAAGGGTTTTTTATGAATGTTTTCTCATCGGTGCGCATATGTGAACGCACGTATGTTTTCATGATACATATCGATACTATAAACGCCAAGCTTCTTGAGATGGAAAAATAATTTCGGAAGCCCCGAATTTCGCAACATCTTGGTGCGTGTCTTACAAATATGCACCGGAGTCGATGGGTTACTTGCCTGCATGATGGGTGTAAAAATGCACTAAGCCATTAAGGCGTTAAAATGCTATTTGGGTCATTAAGTTATAAAAACACGTGACTCGTTAAAGAAAAACCATGCCGATTACGTAACTCTACTATCCCTTGGTCCATGAAAAATCATGGTGGCACACTAGGTGATGATGGTGTTAGTGTTGGTCACAGGTGCATATCATCGTAGAAAGCACATCGATGCGCAATGTCACTGAAGATTTATTGGTGTACGACCCTCATACAAACCTTTTGATGTGCAATATCATACACATGCTTTGGTTTCATTTTCTATTTTTTATAAACATCGACTTGTGACGGTGAAATTCAGATTTTAAAATTCATTATTCATTAAAATTTGACACACTATCTTGTTGGCAATATGATATAATATGTTGTCCTTGATGAAACCCTTGACAATTTTTCTGTCGTTGGAAACGTACTTGATGGTGCTATGATAATGACCTATGTGTTAAGATGATGATGCCTTTCTGATTAGTTCGGATGTGACGGAAAAAAATAATTCTTTTAATAAGTACAGAGAAATGATAAATATAATATGTCTCAATGTATATACTACTTTTGTAGAGAGAGCAACCCATATGGATGCAATGTATACACCACTTTTGTGGCTTGTACGTATACATTCGAGTTAGCATATACGTTGTTTTGTGAAGAAGAAGTTATGTATGAAGCAGCTTGCTCAGAAGTAACGTATGCCTTTGTGCTCTAGAAATTATTGATGAGAGCATTACATGGTATTAGCCCAAGCATTTTATTGTCTATTTGATTCCATCAAGGGTAAATGGGTTAGGTGGTTTGACTCACAGGTATTGGTAAAAGCTAAATCTATGTAAGAAGAAGATAATAATTATGGGTGTGCATGTGTAAAGGTTGTTGATGAATAGAATTTCTCTGGGAACTCCCTTTTGCATGGATGAACCTAATAATTGATAGATTTGAATCTATGATGCACCCATGGATATAATGATGGTTAATATCTCTCTCAGATAGGTGATGAATCTCTGGAATGACCTACCTAAAAAGACTAGTGAAGAACTAGAAATTGCAAGTGTGGCAGAAGAAAATGAATAAATGCGGTAGTTTTTATAGGAAGTTTGATGCTGTTACATAAAAATTACACTTTTTTACGAAACCTCTGTCGTTGGTTTCAACAAAATTGCGTATATGCGGAGCTCGCTTCATGAAAAGCGCATATGGCCGATTTAGGATTTTAAGAAGAATAAAATACATAAAGTATACGCGGGTTGATGTCTGAGAAGCGTGTATGTACGTGGCTTGATGAAGTAAAGTAGCATATCTTTATTTGAATCAATGATTTTCGAGGTTGAGTTTCTATACGCATGTATCTTTTAAGTACGGGTTATTTGTAAATTACGAATAAATGTTTCCATGTTTCTAATTAGTGTTGGGAAAAAGTTTATGATTATTGATAAAGGGTTGTGTTGAAGGCTGTTTGATCAAATATGAAAATTGATGAAACGATGTACGCTAGTGGGTGCGAGGGTTGAAGCCTTCATTATGGTAATAGAAGCTTCACGCGATAGAAAATTTGGTGTTATGTTCGGGGGTTGAAGCTCCCTTCCAAGAGTGGGCTGGTAAACAAGATCGAGGGGTTGGAGCTCCCTTCTAGTAGCAGGTTTGGTAAATGAGTGGGGGATTGCATTCTGCCGGTGGCTTTGCGTGCGTATGAGTACGCATCGTTACAATGTTTTAAGCTTCGATTTTCCATATAGTAAATATTGAAGATAGAGACGAAAACAACGATGGTTTCTCTAAATTGAGTTTCCACCTTAAATACTAGTGTTCATGTGTGTTCCACTTGTGTGATGTTTTATAATGTTGTTACTACATATTTCCTATTTATCTAACGATGCATAGCGGTAATCTCTTTTAAAGTCTATTTAAAGGATACTTTTATAAACTAGAAATTTATATCGGTATAAACGAGTTTATTTCAGCATATCCACGTGTATATGCGAGTTTAGTTCATAAAAGCCGCATATGAAATTATGTAAAGGGAAAAATTTAGTCAAGATATAAGCTATAATGCGATTCCCCCCACCCTCTCCTTATTTTTACCAACAATTGGTATCAAAAGTGGAGGTCCTTACGAAGAAACATGCATTGAAGGAAAGATCGAGAGGACGAATGAGCAATCGCGAAGATGAGAAGAAACATCTATCGAGGCCTCACTCTTCAACGGAAGCTCATTTTAATCTTCTAGAAAACATGGATAAGATCATATCTTGGATCTCTTGGAGTAAATGTATGGGCTATTGATGAGGTTATCGATATCTGGCCTTAGTTCCAACGGATGCAACAACAAGAAAAACTGAAACAAATGCAAAGGTAGTCAATGCACTATGAGGGAGTCTAACGGAATCAAATTTATCAAAGGTGTACGGTGAATACGGCGAAGAAATATGGGAACAAAATCATTCTAAGCTAAGAAGGTGATACAAAGAGTAAAAGTACCAAACTCCAAACTCTCAAAATTCAATGAAAAATCTAAGGATGCATAATGAAGAGAGCATTGCCGGTTGTTTACGTCTAGATGATATTGTAAATCGTATGAGAAATTTGGGTGAAACCATAAGCGATACTACTACGGGTTGAAATTTTTTAAGATCTCTAACTTGAAAAATGGAAGTCAAAAAGTGTCATTATTGAAGAGAAGTAGGATCTTCAAGAAGTCTTCTTCCTTGTTCAACTTCATGGCATTCTACCTACATGTGAAATGAGAGAAAAGGAGGATCATGCGAGAAGTCGAAGAAGGCATCTTTGAAGCTTCTGAAAAGGAAAAAGTGAAACGAAGGATCGGTATATTTAGGAAAGAGATGAGGTAAATTTTGTAAATAGCTCCAACTTGGCATTTGGAAGGTTCGGAGGTAAGCTTCCTTTAAATTTTTTTCATGCATTGGTCATTATGATGCTAAGTGTCCTCATAAAGAAACATATGAAAAAGGAAAGGAAGTAAACGAAGAAGAAATAAGGGTGAGTTTAACTAACACAGAAAAAGTTATTATACTCATGAAGATAGTGATGGGTTATCGGACGGTGAGGAAGAATCGATCAAGATGTTAGACTTCTCATGGCGTTTGAAAAAGAGTCTAGCGAAGAAAAAGGGATACTTTATGGATGCTAAATGATGATTTTCTTGAAAGAAATCATTAATAAATACATTTGGAAGAGAACAAAAAAAATATCATAGCTCAGAAAAATCAGCTTGAAGAAAAGGAGAGACACGATGAGAAATTAGAATGTGAAGTAGTAAGTCTATGAGAAAGAAATTGAAAATGAAGATTTGAATCTTATATTTTCTAAAGGATACGAAACCTTCGAATAAATTATCAAGGTACAACGTTCTCCTCTTATGAATACGGAGTCTTGGATATGTCGGAAGAAAATCACCCTGATCTTCAACACCAAACTATCTAAGTAGCTATTGACCTATAGCATTCTGTAGCTCAACAAGGAAACAAAGAAACTTTACAAGTAAAGAATAATCATCTCATTACAAAGAGCACTATCGGGAATACCCTTCAGAGAAATATCAACCAACATGTAATTACAAATAGAAGGTTCCATGATCGTATAAATTTCTTTTCAATGGACGGTGTTTTTACTCATGTCATAATTTTTGTCATAAAGATGTTCAATGTGATGCACAAAACCATCATGACTAGAGAAGCAAGAAAGAAAATTGATACTAGGTAAAGAATAATACATATAAAAACTTTTCTCCTCTTCAAAATGAAATTTAATGTGCTTATTGCAATAACTTTGGTCATGAAGAATCTAAATGCAAGAGAAAATTTTAGCCAAAAGAGCATATACCCTCAACTTCCAAAGTATGGAGAAATAAGGAATAACAAGTTGAAGCTGTGGCATAGATTTATTTGCGGAGAAGGAAAAGAAAATCAATGGTACATTGATAGTGGATTCTCAAAACACATGACATGTAGCCAGAAATAAACTTCTTGCATACAATGCTCTAGAAAGAGAAAGATATTTACTTTTGGAAATGATACTCCTCTTGTTATTAATGGAAAAGGTTAAATTTTTTAAGGGGAAAAGGTGAAAACTAACAATGTTATGTATGTGGATGGATTAAAGAATAACTGTTAAGTGTAAGTCAAATGTGTGATCGAGCAGGGAAATTTTTTTTTAGATCAAAATAATGTGTAGTGTGATATTAATACGAGAAGAAAACAATTATAAAAAGGAAATAGAACATAGCTAACTTGTATGTATTGAAAAGTTTGTAAAGACCAATGTTACTTGGGTAAAACTTGAAGAAAATTGGTAATGGCATAGAATATTGGGGCATTTGAACTTCTCTCAAATCAAAAAATATATGAGACTCAAAGTTGTTCAGTCTTCAATATTATACTGCTGAAATTACCATATGCAAATCTTTCCAATTCGATGAAAGCAAGCAGTGCGATTTAATGCGAAGAAGGATCAACAAATAAGCCTCTTGGAAATTATTCATCACAGTATCTGTGGGACTATGAGAAAAATGTCTGTAAGAACAATACTCTATTTTGTTATTGATGATTTCTCACAGAATGTATTGGATTGGGTTGCTAAAATACAAAGATGAAGAATTGAAAAATTTCCAGATCTTCAAAGCCTTTGGTTGAAAATGGGTGAATTAAAAATCAAGTGTCTTAGATCTGATTGAGGAGGTGAATATATATCAAATGAATTCTTTGATTCTGTGAAAAACATGGCATAAAAATATATTTTTACGTAGTTGGTACCCTGGCAAAATGGTGTAGCGAGGAAAGAATGAATAGAACAATTCAACAGAGATGGCTCGGGCTATGCTTGATGATTCGGGAACATCGAACACATTTTGGGCGGGGAAATGGCACCTCTTGTAAATATTTGTAACGACATGTTCATGTGATGATAAAAGCGCATATGAGCTTTGGTATGGTAATCTTCCCACTATAAAGAATTTCATATTTTTGGAAGCAAATGTTTTATCAAGAACAATGATGAAAAGCTTGGCAAGTTTGAACCTAGAAATGAAGGATGAAGGAATATTTCTTGGTTACTCTTCTAGAAGTAAAGCATATAAATGCTACAATAAAAGACTTTGGAATATTGTTGAATGCATTGATGTCGTAATTGATGAATCTCTCCAACTCCAAAAGGGGAAATACAAACAACAAATGAAGATGATGATGATGTATATCTTCCTACATAAAATAGAGATAATATGAAAATTGAACCCGATGAAGCGGCGAAGGAGATCTATACGAGAAAGGCTCCAATACGGTATGTTCAAAGAATCATCTAGAATCTCAAGATTTTGGGAGAAAAGGGATCGAGTGTCCAAGCAAAGAAGAACTCTTGTAGAATCTACTAGCTATCTACCATTTTTATCACCATTAGAACATGAAGATATCGATCGAGCTAGCAAAGATGAATTTTTGATTCAAGCCATGAATGAAGAACTTGATCAAATTGAAAAGAATCATACACAAGGCCCAGTTCCAAGACCTCATGATAAAAATGTTATTGGAACAAAAGGATATTCAAAAATAAGTTAAATGAGAAATGGAGATGTTATTAGAAACAGGCTAGACTTGTTTTTGTAAAGGGTATGCTCAACAAGAAGGTATAGAATTTGAAGAAACATTTACTCTGTAGCTAGACACTTGAAGCCACGAATGTTCTTGCCTTTTCAAACTTTCAACAAATCAAAGTTTATCAAATGGATGTTAAATACGCTTTCCTCAATGGTGATCTAGAAGAAGAAATTTTATGAACAACCGGAAAGTTCATTTTGGGCGATAATGAAAAGCTTGTTTGAAACTTAAAGGCTTTATATGGTCTCAAACGAGCTCCAAGGCATGGTATTATCGTCTTGACAAATATCTTCATCAACAAGGATTTTCAAAAGGAGTTCTACGTACTTAAACTTATACACAAAAGCTGAAAATGATAAACCAATGATTTATGGTTGTATATGTTGATGATATATTTCGATAATGAAGAGTCCATGAGTCGAGAAATTTGTATTGTGCAACAAAAATTTGATATCTTTACTTGGGGGTAACTTTTTTCTTGACTTACAAGTGCAACAAGCAACCTGGCATATTTTTATCTCGAAAACATACCTCGAAAATTTTGAAGAAGTATGGGATGGAAAGGCTTGCCAAACACAGCAAGTACACCAATGACCTTGGGTGCCAACCTCGGTTCTCATGATGATTTACTCAAATTGAATCAACTTGAGAATACATATACATGCTTGGAAGTCTACTTTATCTAACAAGGACAAGACGGACATTATGCATATAGTTGGGATTGTTGGACGATTCCCAAAATTTAATCCAAAAAGGTCTCACCTTCGAGGAGCTATCAAAATAATATTCAAATATACGAGAACTCGAAGACTTTGGACTATGATACGAGAATGTTGATCTCACTCTTCATGCTTACACGGATGTGATTGGGCTAGAAATATTGATGATCGGAAGAACACTAGTGGTGGTGCACATTCTATATGGGGCCTAGATTAGTATCTTGGTTCGGCGAGAAGCAAAAGCTCTATTGCCTTATCTACGTGACGAGAATATGTGGTACAACATATATGGAAAATGTTGCACAACTTCTTTGAATGATCACCCAGAGACCTCACAGACATTTAAATCACATTTCCTCATATCCATTATGTGTGATAATACAAGTGCCATCGGTATCTCAAATAATCCTCTTATGCATTCCAAGACCAAGCACATCCCTACTCCAGTATTATTTCTTACGTGACAGTGCTTGAACAAAAGGTAAAATTAGGTATGGCACTCGAAGAAAAAAGTTCTTTGGTATATTTACTAATCTATTCCGGAGGCTTCCCGATATCTCGGAAAAAGTTGGTAATTGTCTCTGTCGCTTAGAATTTTAGGTTACTTAAATTCAAAAAATATTAAATTGGATACGCGGATTTCATAAGGGACGGTCGCATATATACCTGAGTTTTTATACGAAAGCACGTGTGGGTTTTTGCTAGCACTGATACTACCTAATTGACATTTTCGGAATAGTTTCGGTGTTGTTGGGTATGTGTACGGCGGTGATGTTCTAGTTCTTACATTTACATTTCATTCTCTAATATATTGTTGATAAAGATGCCTTGATGATTTACTTTGTTAGAAAGTGTTTAAGATGCTCAAGCTAAGGGGGGCTTGTCTTGTGGGAAAAGGGGATACCATTTTTGGCATTCTAAGTGTTGGTGTATACTGGAATGATCTCGCAGTTGAGGTCATTGGTCTTATTTATAAAGATTCATTTTGATGAAAAGGTCATGTTGGGGCCTGTCTTAAAAAATTGTTATATTCGGTCATGTAAGGACTTGATTGGAATTTATAGAGAAACCCACTTGGTTGGGTAGTTGATCAAATATGTAATTCCACTTGGTTGGATCATTGATGTAAGTATGATTCCTTGATCGGAAATGGTGCACCGTTGGTTCTAGAGTCGTGTACTTCATTGAAAAATATTTCTAAATATTCGGCATGAACTCGAGAGGGGAGCATGGTAAATTCGGTGCACTTCGGATCTACGGAAGCTCATCTCTCTACGAGAAGATAAATCTTGTTTGGTTTTGATCATCCCTTTCACTTGTTTGATTTCAAAAGGGGGAGAGGATCATTGTGTTTGATTAATGGTTATGTTTAATTTATCTGTCTGTTGTGGTTATCAAACACCATCGTGGTTGCTATCAAGTCCAAAGGGGGAGGTTTTTGGCAATATGATGTAATGTGTTGTCCTTGATGGCAACCTACTTGATGAAGTCGTCCTTGATGGAAACATAATTGATGAGTTGCCTATGATAAGCAACCTATGTGTTAAAGATGTAAGAATGATGTAGCTACAGATTGGTTCGGATGTGACAAAAAAAAAAAGAATTCACAGCCAGTACTAGAGAGACGTCGATATAATATCTCTCAATGTATACGCTACTTTTGTGAAACAGCCCACATATGGATGCTATGTATAAGCTAATTTTGTGAAGGTAAGCACGTATGCATTTAGGGTTAGCATATCTGTTGTTTTTATGAAGAGAAGTTGTGTATACACGCGGAAATGAATACTCCAAGTTGTGTATGCCTTTTTGTGCTCTGAAATTATGACACAAGGGGCATTACACCATGGTATTAGCCCAAGCGTTGTATTGTATATTTGATTAAGTCAAAGGTACCATCCAAAAGTTGAGTGGTTTTGACTCATGGTATTGGTAAAAGCTGGAAATCTGTATAAGGAGAAGAGATCATAGTGCTAGGTTGTTGCATGTTTAATAAGGGTTGTTGATGAATATATTCTAAAGGAATATGTTGCATGGATGAAATATATTCTTAGTTGATAGATTTGAATCTATGATACACCCATGGATATAATGATGGTTCAAGATCTCTAGATCCAGGTGATGATGAAATCTCTGGGAACAGCCTATTTGAAGGAATGATGAAGAACTAGCGCAAATGCGGCCAGAAGAAAATGAATAAATCTAGGTAAGTTTTACGGATCTAGTCTAATGCTGCAAAATTTATTTTTTACGGATCTATACGCTAGTTGGTTTCAACAATAGCGCATATATGTGCGGGTTTGCTTCATGAAAAACGTATGGCGATTGGGATTTTACGAAGAATAAATACATAGAAGTATACGCGGTGGATGTGCGAGGAAAACGCGTATGTATGCGACTTCGGTGAAGTAAAGTAGTGTATGCTATTTGAATCAATGACTATTCGAGTTGAGTTTGTATGCGCATATCTATTAAAGTACGGGTTGTTACGAATTTCTAATTTTGATGTTTCAACTATTCTAATTGAAGTGTTGGGCAAAGTTTATGATTGTTGATAAAGGGTTGTATTGGAAAATTTGTTTGATCAAGTATGAAAATTGATGAAACGTTATGCTGCGGTGGAGTCGAGGGTTGAAGCCTTCGGTATGGTAGTACGATCTTCTTGCAGGTAGAAGGGCGGGTGTTGTATTCGAAAAGGTTAAATCTCCCTTCCGGAGTTCAGCGAAAATGCAAAACGAGATCGGGGGGTTGGAGCTCCCTTCCGGTGGTAGCTAGTAAACAAGTGAAGGTTACAACCTTCTGTCGGTGAAAGCTTTGCGTATTTATGAGTACGCATCGGTAAAATGTTGTAAACGATTTTCCATATAATAAATATTGAAGATAGTGACGACAACGGTGGTGGTTTTCTCTAGGAATTGGGTTTCCACCTTAAATGCGGGTGTTCATGTGTGTTCCACTTGTGTGATGTTTTATACTATTGTTACTACACATATTTCCTATTTATCTAACACGATGCATAAGCGGTAAATACATTTTTTAAAGTTTGTTTACGAGATACTTTATAAACTAGAAATTTATATTAGTATATACGGTTTACTTTCAACATATCCGCGTGTATATGCGAGTTCGGTTCATAAAATTCGCGTATGAAATTATGCAAAAGGAAAAATTTAAAAGTCAAGATATAAGCTCATCTTGATTCCATAGCCCCCCTCTCACTATTTTTCCCAACAATTGATATCGGAAGCGGGGTCATACCGAAGAATCTTGTTTGCTACACTAGAAAATTTAGTGAAAATTCCGACGGCCAATTCATCGCTATTCGACATAGTTGTCGCAAGACGCTTGATTCGAGCGGAGCAAATGTGGTTTACAATACGTCGTAGTTGACACTTAATTAAGGTATGCATGCCCAATGACACTTTTCGAGTACGCTTCTAAACAAGCGATCACTCTTACGACGTTTCCCAATCCGTCACTTCCAACCTTTCTAAGCGCGCACTTGAGTGAAATGTGGTCGAAGTTTTGAACGTTGCTCTTAAGAACGTTTTTAAGCTTGTCACAATTACAAAGAAATGTGGTCGACGTTTTGGACGTTGCTCTTAAACAGTTTATAGTATCTACAGTCCAAAACAAAATGTGGTCGCGACTTTTGGACGTCGGCTCTTCGACGTTTGTAAATGGTCGCAATTCTAAAGAAATGTGGTTCGATGTTTTGAACGTCGCTCGTCAAATGTTTTATCTTTTGTCACTCTTCCGATGTTTCTAGTCGTAACCAATTGAAAGACACTTACGAGGCGTCGGTATAGCGGCCAAGTGAGTCAATTTAAAAAAAAAAATGAAACTTTAAAAGAGGAAAAACGTTGTTTCGAATATATTATATGAGTAAAGCAGTCCGCAAGTCATTACATTTTCACATCTAAAGATTGGAACCCAAATATCCATCCAGAAAAGTGGAAGTCCCACCCGAGACAATGATAGAAAAATACCCCATGTCACATGCATACGGGGACATGATATAAAACCCGATTAACGGTCCACATGGAGATTATGAAAATGCGAAGAAAACATCCAAATATGCCGAGGCATCTATGAAAAGTAGAAATAGTAAGTATGCTTTTAGAATAGTAAAGCAATAGATGAAGTCTGACGTCCATTGTTCCAAATACAAATTAAAGTACCAAATTCTTGAACGAGGGAAGAGAAAAACGATAATCATGTTGAAAATTAGCAGTATGTCCAAAAATATAAAAAAGACCATCAAGCCATATCAATAAACCGATCGCCATAGACCGACATATCTAGTTTTGAGCGGAAGTGATAAACATTAATCATTTTTTTTCACCAAAACGATTGTTTGAATATATTATATGAAGTAAAACGATCCATGAAGTCAATGCCACATTTTCACATGCGAAGATTGAAACCCAAATATCCATCCGGAAAGAGTGAAGTCCCACCCTAGCGGTGACCAATACCCCATGTCACATACGGGGACTTGATATAAAACCCGATGTGATCACATGGAGATTATCAGTGAGTAAGAAAGCATCCAAATATGCAAAGGGGCATGCATGGAAAGTGAAATAGAGTATGTAGAATAGTAAAACAACGGATAGAGTACCAACGTCCATTTTCCAAATACTAATTCGAAATTACCAAAATCCTTGAGCAGAAGAAAAATGCTAATCATGTGAGGTGTGATATGTCCAAAATATAAAAAGACCATCGAGACCATATCAATCTACAGCCAACATAGACCAACATCGCTAGTTTTGAAGCGGAGTGATAAACATTAATCATTTTTTTTCACAAAGAGAAAAAACAACATTTTGAATATATTATATGAAGTAAAAACGATCATGAAGTCATTACATTTTCACATCTAAATATTGGAACCCAAATATCCATCCGAAGAAGTCGTCCCACCTAGATAGTGATAGAAAAATGCCATGTCACATACGGGGACTTGATATAAAACCCATAACGGTCCACATGGAGATTATCGATAATACGAGAAAGCATCCAAATATACTCGGGGCATCTATAAGAAAGTGAAATGGCAGTATGTAGAATAGTAAAGCAACATGTCGTCTGGCGTCCATTGTTCAGAATACAAATTAAAGTACCCAAATCCTTGAGCAAACGCCTAATCACGTGAGGAGTACGATATGTCCAAAATATAAAAAAGACCGTGAACCATATCAATAAACCAACAACATAGACCGGCATCGCGAGTTTTTAAGCGGTGATAAACATTAATCATTTTTTTCACAAGAGAAAAAAAGTTGTTTTGAATATATTATATGAAGTAAAACAGTCCATGAAGTCATTACATTTTCACATACGAAGATTGGAACCCAAATATCCATCGAGAAAAGTGGAAGTCCCACCCAGGACAATGATAGAAAAAAATACCCCATGTCACATACATGGACATGATATAAAACCCGGTAACGGTCCACATGGAGATTATGTCGAAAAATCTAAGAAAGCATCCAAATATGCACAAAGGCATCTGTAAAGAAAGTGAAATAGCCGGTATGTAGAATACTAAAGCAATAAATAGAGTACGAAAGCGTCCATTGTTCCAAACCCTACAAATTAAAGTACCCAAAATCCTTCGAGCAGAGAAAAACATAATCATGTGAGGAGTGTGATAACCATCTGTAGAAACCCGGACTCGCTTGTAAGATCGAGCTGTGGATTCCCAAAATTGGTAACCATCTGTTGCATCAGGGATGTAAGGTTTAGGCTCGCTTGTTTCATTAGTAGCACGCTACGACATCCACCCTATTGCGCAAAAGGTTCTTGTAGATATACGGATAAGAGTATAATACGTAGACCATATAAACATGGCTACGTATTTCAAAAAACGAGGTTTAAAATGAAACGGGCAACATTTTTCTTTCTAAGTAAAGTTAATCTATTAACGATTAGAATAAAATTACACGAGAAGTCAAAATCATTTTTTGAGACTCATGAAAATTGTCATCAAAAAATCAAAAAATTAAGAGAAGTTTGCCCTCATACGGGAAATCGGTCTTGAACTTTTAATTTTACGAAATTCAAAAATATTACAAAGGTCCAACATAGTAAAATAATCTAAAAGCGGCCCAATTAAGTGGGCCATTGAAGCAAGAAGAAAAACAAATTAACCAAACTACTCTCCCAGGCTCCTCGATGATTCGCACCATCCTTCGGAAGGTTCGGGGATCGTTAGGTGCTACCTCCACATTCATGCCACAACTCCCCTCACGAAGGCCCGAATGCGGCCGGATTTTTCGAGCTTAGCGCGGACGGTGGCTCTTCCTCGTTTGGGCCTCCTCACGAGGAAAACCCGTGTTGAAGCATTCCTAATTTGTGGGCGGTTGAGAGAACGAAAATTAAAGGAAAATTGTGCGATTACCGTCGTGGGAAGGTGAACTAGCGGTGGGGAGAGAAAAACGAGGGAGCGGGGGAATCCATACGGTGGCCGGATCCTACAACCGAAATACCGCCCCACCCCTGGTATTTGGATAGAGGCTTGCATAATCACTAGGCTGCGGAAGACAAATCGGTTGAGGGTTTGGAGGAGCGCGCGAGGAGTTGACCTCTAGTGCTCCCCCTGTGACAACGCATCCTTTAACGCACGCGAGGCATGGGTGCGGTCTCACTAGCGGTGGGCACAAGAGGAGACGGAGAAGCGAGAATTCAGAAACGAGAAAGATAGACAAGGACAGGGCCAGAGAGAAATGAAGATAGAGCAGGTCTACAGTCTTCAATTTGGCACTTCTCCTTCTCGTCACGGTGGCTTGGGCGGTGTAACCCGACAGAAGCAAATCGAAAAGCCATAGCGAAATGCCATTTTATCAATGAAATGCAATCGAAGGACGTGATACGTTAATCTCGATCATTAATGAAGACGAAGGTCGGATCATATTGGAGCATGCGGAGATACATTGCGCAGGGTGGAGAATAGATCTTGAACAATGTTAAAATTTAATGCGATTTGATGTGAAAACCTTGGAACTTGATTGAACAACGTTAAATCTTAATGCGATTGATATGAAATTGCCACATCCATGTCCCATTGCCTTAAAACGCCATCAAGATGCACCGCGTGAGAAGCCGGGGCAAGTTTTTATTGAGGACACGTGGCGGAAATTGATTGGATCGGATTTTTATTTTGGTAAAAAAACTCGCGCGTTGAAATCCCGGACACGAAGAAAAGATTAAGGCGAATTTGATAAGAAATTCGCGTCACAACATCTCCCCTCATCCCGCTAGCCCAACCGGACAGAAAAATATTAAATTGGGAATTCATTTGGTTTCGCGTCACAAAATTGGCGGGTACGTGAGGCTATTTTGGAACTGCAATTTGGTTTGAATTATCGTTTATCACCATTTTGAAGTCACGTGAGCCTAGGCAAACAATTTTGTTTGATCCCATCTTATAAAATTTGTGTTGGTTTTCTTTGATAATACACATATTTATATTAAATCGTTAGAATACCACACTGTTGTGTGGAAAAGTTATATAAATTATTGAGAACAATCATTTTTATGTAAAAATATCAATCTGCTTATGGGAAATAAAATTCGAGTATTTGGTTCATGTTGTTTTAAAGGAAGGAGTGAAGTTTAGACCTCAAAAGATACAGCCACAAATGACCTATTCCTAAGAAAATCAAGGTTCTTAGAAAATTTTTAGACTTACATGATATTATTGATCATTTGTTAAGAATTATGCATGCATTTCAAGTCCACTCACACATATCTCTTGAAGAAAATATCATTTATATGGAATGATGAGGCTACTTTACAGCATTCTCTCTTTTAATGGATGCCATGTCTTCTACCTGACATCGGTTGCACCTACTTTTGGTAAAACATTCATAGTAGAGTGTGAGGCACTAGGACAAGGAATTTGCGTAACATTAACACAATAAGAGTATCATTGACTTTTAAAAAGCAAGGAATTCAAAGAAAATATTTGGTGAAATCTCGTGTAAAAAATAAATGGAAGCAATATTACATGCGATAAAAATGGGATGATATATCATTGGGAGGTAATTTAAAGTCAAGATATACTGTGATAGCATAAAGTATTTTTTGAAGCTATGGATTTCATTGGAAGATTAACAAAAATGAGGAGAAAAAATGAAAATTTTTTAATTTTGAGATAATGTTGCAAAAGGGTAAAGAGGAAAATTTAGTACATGATGCTCTTTCTAAAATAGAAGAGGCCTAAATTTATATCCAATTACATTTTCTATTCCTAGGTGGCTAGAAAAGCTTGCATAATGGAAAAATGACAATAGTACTAAACAAAAACTAAAATTTATAAAGGATGGGATGAACTCTATGGAGCATTTGGGAGTGAAAGAGAGATATAATTTGGTGCAAATGTAGAATATTTTTATGCACGCAAGCATATTTAGATAAACAAATATTAAAGAAGTCCCCATGTCTCTACGATGGTAAAATAACAGTTCCTTAAAACATCTCAAAGGATCAAAAAATATATTTTGGAAGGAATGAAGAAAGATATTCAAAATTTTGTAAGAGAAGATCAGTTTGCATAATAAATAAAAGAGAGATACGTAAAATATCTGGGGTTACTTCAGCTATTCCACACATATTCAAAGACTAGAAGATATATCAATGAACTTTATTACGGGGTTACTAAAAATATAAAGGTAAAATATTACATTTTTGGTCATTTATATAGACAAATTTTGTAGATTTTTTTTGTAAGGAGCTCAGTACATAAACAACAAATGAAGTAAAGCGAGGAAATTAATAGTAGAAGAAATTCATAGTCTTCATGGTTTTCCTAAAGTAATAATGTAGAAAATTTTGAAATAATTATTTAATATGAGTGGAGAAACACTAGTTGCCATGAGTTCTACATATCAAACACAATCAAATGGTCAAACAAAAATAGTCAACAAATTTTTTTAGAGTTATCTACAATGTTACTCTTTAGAAAAGCAACTTAGTATGCCATAATTAATAATCATTCCTTTGTTCACTTTTGTTAATAGGTTTATGTCGGTGATGATGCGGGGGCATTAGGCCTTTAACTCGCAATGTAGGAGGTTTTTCCACATTTTTTGGCTAGGAGGGTTGAAAACATTTCGAGTTGTAACATTCTAGGTGTCAATACCTCGGTACATTTGTATTACTTAGACTAGTTAGAGTTGTAGGAGTCAAAAACGGTTTCGGTTAGTTGAATTATTATAATTAGACCTTTTTGATTTCTAGAATGGTCCTCTCGAGAGGAAGCGAAGAGCCATATGTTATGTATATAAATTGTAATTCCTTGGATGAATAAAAGTAGAGAGGAAGAGGATATTAGAGAGGGGATTTATACGATAAACCTCTGTGTGTGAAACAAATTGTTTCCGGTTAAATGATTTCCAAGCTTAGTTGCCATTGAATTATCTCGAGCGCTAATTGTGAAGATTTTTAACGCTTGTGGTGATTCGTGCGATAATTCCATTCTTCTATCTTTGAATTCTGAGCCTCACACGAGAAGGCGAGGTCTATGGGGTTGTGAACAACATTGAAATATAAAAATCCCGCTTAATAAAGAGACAAAATTGTTGTGCTTTCGGGCGACAGGGATTGGACATCGGTTAACAAACCTGAGATGGCGGAACCGGACTTGCACCGTGAGTCGAGCCACTGTGCCAAAACCATGAGCGGAATCCATAGTGGGTTGCCCATATGTGCCGCTTTTGCGGGTAGGAGAGAGTATTTCCTGTTGTGAGCGATTCCATAGGGAATGCGACACGGTAGCGTGACCCGAGGAAAACACCGTTTTAACTACACCATCGCACGTTAAAACCGACGTTGGAAATGACGAAATTGCCAAGAGTCGTTAGAGGGGGATTTCAGAGGGAGCCATCGGATGGTGGTCGCACGTTGAACTTGCCGGAGGTTAACTAAGGTATTGGAAGGATAGCAAGGTATGATACGAGTGTTTGATTGGTTATTGATATATATAGGTGGGGTCGGAGTATAACTAAATTGTTTAATTAAACGATTGGCGAGATAATTAGCATAAGTGCGAGTGTGATTGTTGTGAGGTACCGGGTGGTGAAATATAGGCGAAAGTTCATTACAAGTTATTTATTTAAAAAAGAAAACATGGAGTATAAATACAAAGTGTTGAAAGTTAAACATCGGTTATAAGGCTTGGAGATAATATGAAGTAGATATAAATTAAAGTCCAAGTATTGTGGATAGTATTTATTTATCGAATTCTATGAATTTGTACGAATTTGATAAATAGCTTGAGAAGAAAGAAGAGTCAATTAAGACTCGAGTGCAGGAGGAAAAGAATGGGGTAAACCAAAGGAAAATGCGACGGAGAAGCGATTGTAGACACACCCGGCTCTCCTTGAGGGTTCAATTTCAGTTTTGTTGCGTCACACGATGATCTCTCTTCTTTGGCATTTACTTGTATTGAAGATCACTATTAGAATAAGGAGTCATTTTCTCCAAAAATAACCCTAGCGAACATTGGCAATGCATCAGGATATCTTTACATGCTTCTGAGTACATATGTTCTACTTGAAATCATGTCTTGGAAGTGGTTGTTTCTTGAAATTATTCACCAGTTGGTCTCATGCAAAGTCTTTTCACATTTTCAGAATCCAATACATGAAAGAAATAGTGGTTTAAAACAACATAAATATTTGAAATTTTGCAAAAATTATCGGAACACTTTGAATATGAATTTTGAAGTCAAGTGCATGATGTTGTATAGGATCAAGTGTCATTTTGAATACCGGATATTTCACAAGAAAATTCTCCAACATGCTACCCTACGATGAGGATTAAATGACAATATTTCATCAACTATTTCCATAATAAAAGTGCACCTCGGCCATAAGACTAAACAACTTCTAGTGTGTAGATCTAAAAAGACCACACAATCAAATGTATTCAAAGGCCAATATTTGTATGAAAAATGAAAAGGAGTTTGCAACCAAAAAATACCTTAAGCGACTAATTCAATTAGATACCAAACCATCAACAAAAAGGAAAACTAGCCTACTTGGCCCCGATATTTTCAACTAGGTCCTCTAATTCAACCAATAAAAAAGGCCAAAACCATAACATTGAGATACATTTCATTACAATGTTAATAACAATAAAATTTGACTCAGCCATAACCCTTTCCTTTGACCCAGTATATGAAAATCTTTATGCATTACTCTAATGTGGCTAGTCCATAGGCCAAGTAGACCACTAGGTAACAAATATGTTTCCTTTCACCTTTGAGTTTTCAAATTATGCCTACCAAATCTAAGACATTTTAAGAGGGGGAACTAATACAACGTTAAAAATAAAACGAGCACGCATCTACAAATTACCTCCTTAGCTATTGTCACACCATCATTAACTGTTTTAGAGAACCATGCTTTATCTCCAAGACAACATTTTGCTCTTCGCTTGAGGTGGCTCCAGAGATCAACAAGTTTGTTCACACCACTGTGAAGACAAATTGACAATGCTTTCAATAAGTGTGCAATTGAATGCCGGACCATATGCCAAAACAACCCTCCATGAAAAATTAAAATAACACATTAAAATTGAATATAAGTGGACGAGGAAAGATCCTGTAGGTGAAGTTTCACGTGCGGGGTGACCTTCGTTTAAACATAATTTTTTTCTCGACACCTTACAATTTTTGTCCTTTGAGCCATCACTTGTTGAAGTAAAACTCCTTTTCCATAGCTCTTGTATTAACTACCTTCTCTCTGTGCGTAATCTCGAGTCCCTCTTCTTCTTGAAAACGATTAAAGGAAATGGGTGAAAAAGCTGAAAGAGAAGACAATTGTACGCCATAATTATCAAACATTGCACCCAACCTTTGCCACTTTCCATTGTTACCCAATGAGGTAGATGTAGCAATTATTGTCATACTGCCCAAAAGCGACCATCTTCTCTTATGATGAATATAGAATTACAAGATCTTCATATTAGTATGAACCTTAAAAAACATGACTCCACGTTACTAAAAACCACTTTTAAGTTATGTGAGGAGCAAACTAAACAACTATCGCAACTTTTGGCAACACGGAGCATTAAGAGAGAAAAAACCAAAGAGAAATACAACTACAATCTTCATTTATTGAACCCGGAGACTATATATTTGCATTAAGATAATAGAATTAAATCACGACTATATTAAGCCGGCCATAAACAATCACTGTCCCGGTGTCTCTCGCGGCCCAGCCAGTTGCCATGATAGAGGTTGCATATTTTTAATTTAAATTTTTGACACTCTCGTGCCCATATGAATGCATCTAATGGGATATCTACATCAAATACTCCTTTATATCCCCAAAAACAAATTCCATAATACAAGAGCACCGATATTGAGTGGATCACCCCCACAACCATCCCACCCACTAGAAACGGTGAAAAAACCGAAAAAATTACGAAATATCTCAAGATGACTATATGGGTGGTTCTTATGAATCAACCAACCATTGAGAACATGCTCATCAATCCAAACCATGAGTATTATGTGACAATATTCAACGAGGCACTAAATCGGATTTCTAAAGCTATGTTGAAAACCTAAACTATCCTTGAAAATAGGTGAAATGTGGCACCACTCGAGAGATTGACATGTGCCAATTAGTACAAGTGGTAAGAAAATTGTACTCGGAACAACGACGTGATGCGGGGAATGACATGAGGGAGAAAAATATTAGAAAAGCCCCAAATGCGGAAGCCCAAAGCTCATCACCAACACGAGATTGACAACATTACATGATGTAACCTATGAAATCGTAAATGGAGAAATCATAGTAACAATAAAGTAACCTATGTAACAATAAATTCGGATTCATCCACGGGAGTGGTAATGGGAGAAATCATGGTGAACAACGGGGAACATCTTGAGAGTTGCTTACAATCAAATAGATGAAAAAACACATACAAAAAACCTAGATAATAATCATGAACAAGGTTATTGAATTATGAACGTAAAGAAACTTACAAAAATGTGACATTACGAACTTTGGTCAGGTGCACAAAAAATATCTTGAAGTGACCCTGGTTGACAAGTTGTATTGCTCATGATGCAAGAAGATTTGTTACTGCCAACACATGGAGATCAATCAAAATCCATCATTATCTATACAATAAATATAAGTAATTGATGTAGTATTTTTTACTCTAAGATGCATTCTTATGATAATGTTAGAACGTATGTTGAAAATTTCAAAACATACACAGATAAGCTCCTCTTCGTTTCAAAGACAATTTATTGGAGTCGCATAAACTTGGAACAAGCCTCCCACGATCAAAAAGGTAACTATTCAAGTCATGATTTTTGTTTGCTTTCTGTTGGATCGAGGAGGTTTGCTCCAGATTAAATCGCTCGATAAATTATTCTCTACTAAACGGGGGCCAACCACGTGAAGGTGGAAGCTCTTATGGCCCCTTCCCCCCCCCTCACATCACTCTCAATTCCCCGATACCCGATCTATATTTCATTTTTTACTTTCATGAGCATAAAAAAAAAATATTCGATAACTAATAATAAAAAAAATTCAGCAAAGTACGCAAGGAAACATTGCAATTAATGCTTGACATAAAAAATAGTATGATAAATGAGTTTTTTATATAACGCAAAAACGTTCCAAGTATGGTAACATTTGTCTTATAATAATACAATATTTTACATTATCAAAAATCTTTTTCTTCTTCCTATTTCTAAAGCTCTTAATTACATCATCAATATCATCTGCTAACATACATTTCGTGCCTTTAAACCCCGCAACTAACGCTTTAGTTGCGTAGTCACGATGGTCTCATCCGGTGACGGGGCATTGCCTACAAAAACGGATAATATTAAATTTTAATTGTCGGTTTTTTAAATATCATTGAACTAGTTCGATAATATTAATAAAAAAATTGCAATGAGATTATTTACCTAGTGCACCGATTATCGCCGTGACCTAGTTGCGTGAGTCACAGTATACCGATCCTCATCCGGTGACGGGGCATACGCCTACAAAAAAAATAATATTAAATTTTAATTTTCAGTTTTAAATATCATTGAACTAGTTTGGTAATATTAATAAAAGAAATTGCAATGAGATTATTTACAATTGCACCGATTGTCGCCGACGACCTAGTTGCGTGATCACAGTCTTTCTACGGTCTCCATCCGGTGATGGGGCATCGCCTACAAAAACGAATGGCAGTAAATTTTAATTTTCAGTTTTAAAAAATATCATTGAACTAGTTCGGTAATATTAATAAAAAAAATTGCAATGATATTATTTACACAGGTACACCGATTGTGTGAATTGGGCCTGACCCTTTTTGTCTTCCTCTACGGTGGTAAGATCCTCAAGGGAAACATTCTCTTGTCATTTAAACAAAAAATGTTATAAGGAAAACCGTCGGTATAATTAAAGAAAAAAAAATTATAAGTGGAAATTAATTAAAGTCACACCGGCCCTCACTAATAGTAGCATTGTCGGCTGGTCCCCTACGATGATCGAGGTTGCACATGAGGATCATCTACATACGGCTCCTAAAGCCCAGGTTATTTGCCTCGTCGGTAGTCTTGCTCCCACGATTTAACAAGTTGTTAGACAGCAAATTTATGGATGAAAACAAACATATTGAAAGGTTAATGTTTTGTATCGAGGCATTCTGGATCTTGGGACACCGCCCCCGGAAAACACTGTGATGTTCGACTACAACTTGATAATGAAATGGAAAGCGATATTTTATCTTCCTCTATGGTTACATTCCCAGAAGTCATCACCCTACATTACATATGATTGTGTATTTTTAATCATATTTGATAGGATTACAAAAACATTAGAAGGTGATACAATTAATTATAAGATGTTTAGCTACTTAATTACAATTCTTGTAGCTAATTTCAAATATTTGCCATTTTGCTTTAGCTTGTGATGGCCCTTTTTCTCAATCCTAGCTTTGATTTTGCCTTTGAGGTGTCAGACAACCTAGCATCAACAAAATTGAAGTCGGATATGACGTAGCACACTTTTATTTTAGACACTAGAAAATTAAAGCTATTGAATTAAAGTTGTAATTTACCTTGTAGGGTCCGGTTGGCATTTTCCTTCTTTCTTTGCCCCTTTTCTCTTTTCCGTCATGTATGAGTGCTCTCCTCTCCTCTCTTGAGCTAACGAGAGAGACGCTCATATCTAGGGTTAGAAGTGCAATTGCATCCTATAGGTGTCCACAGTATATTTCAAATATTTGCTTGTCGGCTACCGAAACCCCTTGCATTTCGTTAATCGAATGTGTCGACTCCAAAAGGGCTTCTAGCTAATCTAGAAGTTCTTTTTGATTAGGTGGAATTCCTTTAATGTAATAATAGTTGGGCCAAAAATTACCAATGCATGGCTCCGAGCACAGCAGAACTCATTGTTTCCTACACGGAAAAAAAAAAGAAAGAAGATATTATCATTAATTTAAAAATAAAATCATAATAAATGGTTTAGATAAAGTACATGGATTAAATGTAAAATTTACAGGAGTTGTACATGCTTTATAGGGACACCTTCATCGTTCACCAACAACGTGCCATTAATGGTCTCTGTCATTTGTGCGTGTAGCTCAGAAACGCAATAATGTGGTTGGCCATATACGCTTACATTATTTCTGACATTCGGCGGTTGGTGGGTGTACGCAGGCGAGTGTGTTTCTTGGGCGGCACCTAAGGGAGTAGAAGGTGTACTAGAGGGTTGTTGGAAATCTCTTGCCTTATTGTCCCACTACCGACGACACGGGTTCGGCAAGTGCCGGCCTTTACATACAAAAGGAAATTTTTGTTAGTTTAGTCAATGTAAAAATTAAAAATCAAACTATCACAATTCATCTCATACGAGAACAAAAAAAATATCCTTTTGACTTTTTAATGTACACGATATCTTTCTAGCTAGCTCATAGAGGTTGTCTCTCTTACCATTTCGAGGTGTTTGAGCGCGTCTATCAAAGTAGTAAATTCCAACCTTGCATCTCGTACTTTGCTGAAACATGGGAATGAGATGAAGAAAGATCTTCCTCAAGGGAATCATCGGGCGTACCATGGCTAGGTGTACATGTTGAATAATTAATATTATTTCAATTATGTAAATAACTAAAATACCTTAAGATAAAATAATGATGGCACTTTATGTTCTTTCGGCCTCTTTTCGCGATCATCCGAGTCTGGAGTTGTTCTGCTGTTGCTCTAATCGGTCTGCCACATTCATGATAAAATTATAAATGTAAACTTGAAAACAATATCTAACTTGAAAACACAAAGTATTTGAAATAATTTCTAATAAGACACAGAAGACGAGTTAGAGTTTCAAATATGCCTTGCATTGAATTCGATCCTGAAACATGTCATTGCACATTAAGGCATTTGAGCAAAGGGAGCAGAGTTGACAATGGGAACCTTATTGAATATATTGTTGGAGCAAATTATAGTAAACTTGTTGTGAAGACCTTGAGGATATTTTTGAGCAACATTGTTGAAGGCATTAGCATAGCATTCTTGGAGACGATCTTGAAGGGCCTTGAAGTGAAGCTTTTGGAGCAACTATTGAAAAATCCTTAGAGCATTTAAGTAAAACCGCTACATATTCCATCACCTTTTTCCGCAATATCCTTTAAATGATTTTGTTGATATTTAATGTTTGAAATCACGTTATAATTCCTTTATTATATGTGTTTGGGGACTTTCCCTTTTGAAATTACCCAAAAATACCTGCAGCAATTTTATCTTGAGGATGCATGTTTGACCCTATTGTTCAATATTTTTGATTGATAGTAGTAAACATAGAGAGTTGCAAGGGCTCTTGACTTGGTTTGGTTGGGCCATTAGATCCCTAAAATCTACTGAGAACCCTACTAGGGAGAACCCCCTTGAGTTGGAGGAGAGCTAGCCGGTGGAAAGAGGTTGGTGAGGTGACAATGGGGCTATTGAATTACACATGGTATCACTTTAGCTTGGGGGACTTATCTTGAGAAGTGCGAGATTTTGCTATATCAATTCTCAAATTGTTTGCAACACGCATTGAAGCCAATAAGAAGTGATGTTGAGGGGTTTTTGGGTATAAGAAACAATACCATTTAGAAACTAGGGTTCTCGAGTCCTTGGCATTCCTTCACACGAGCTGAGAGCTGCCAGAATAATTTCACACAAAACCATGCAAACTTAAAAGTAACTTATGAGATCCATAAAGTAATAATAATAATAATTCCTAATTTCCTGTTATACGATGTAGTCTGGAGGTATTCAAACATGAGCCAGTAGGGCATGCAATGTCTTTGAATTTCAAGATTGATGAACCAATACAAGAAGTTAGAAACTACAACTTTGATTCAATGCCTATTTGTGTCCTAACTCGGAAGGAATCAGTTTGTAGGAATGAAGAGGTTGTTATCTTTACAATCCCATCCCAACATCAAATTCGGTGATAAGTTTCTATGAGGTTATGCAGGTCAAGGAAACATTCACTCCATGAATGATATAGTTAAATGGCTTTTTCCTAATGCAGGAAAACACCATACCTATAATGCATTCTTGCATGTACAGGGAAAGACATGTTTTCATACGAAAGCGGTGACAAAGGCATCTTGGAAAGGTATCTTCCTTTTTATTTATGTTGTTCACCCACACCACTCTCGTGTTTTCAACTAATCCTGTTTTGTCATTTTTTGATTCAAATTAAGTTAAGGCCTTAAGTATTTTTTGACTTTTCGGTGTAGTTTTCATAAGTGGCATGTATGGATTTTCCATTAATTACGCACTTTTTCTCTTCATGCGCACGTTTCACAGAAATAAAATACATGATTTAGTCCTTATTTCTGTTTTAAAGTTTTTTGGATCAAATCGATTGGCAATATCATGTTTCCTATTCAATAAAAAATTATCTCGATTAGGGTAGGTAGGAAGGTTTTCCCTTTGTATTAATAGGGCACTTCTAGCTTGCATTTTTATTATATGTTCAAATTTAGTGTCGTTTCAATTAGGGCATGAATTTTTGCAACTTTCAAGGTGAGAATGAAAAAAGACAAATTTTTGCGATGGATATTTGTATATGACTCCATGGCGGAGGAAAAGCACTAATCTACTTCTTCAAATATCTATAGTTCTCGATCGCCTCATGCGGAGATGGTCACACGATTTTGGAGGCAAATGTTGCGATAAAAAGTCCCCCTCATAATTTGATGTTCAATGGAAATTTCTTAAATTGATGATGGGGCATGATTATGGAACATTGGCACATACATATGTAATGGAATTCCAAGATCATGAATATATGTTTGCATATGTTTATGGAGGTGGTGGAGCAAAAAGAGCTCAAATAGAGCTGAAATTTTTTCACATAAAAAGAATTTATGGGCTTGACTATTAATTCCATTTAAAAAATGATATCTCGACAGAGAATAAGTATAGCATTCAAACATGCATTGAAAATCCATGCGGGTTGCATTGTATTACTTATGATGGATTCAAATTTAAGTTTCAAAATTCCAGGTTATGGCATGATTTTATTAGAAACCATTAGTTGGATTCTCATGTTGGTTTAATTTATATTTTAAGTTTTAGGTCTTTGGGTGAGGTAGTAACTCATGAACTAGGTTACCAATGTGTAACAATCATATTTCAAGAATAAAGTTGTGATTTTTTTATATTATTATTATTATCATTAATGAGTATTTACACCTAATGCTGGAATTTTGACATCTTGATAGCATGGAATAATTTTGAAAATGTTTCTAGTAATGTTAACATAATAAATATCATTACGTGTCTTCACTTTTGTCACCATAATAGACCTGTGATATGGACTCATCACACAACTTCATATGCTATGTCCCAACAAGTTCAAACTGGTTGAACCTACCTCATAGTGTGGTTATTAAGGACAGGTTGCTTGATATATAACTCGATAGCATAGACCACGTTGCAGTTCTAAAAAGAATCCTCAAGTGTCAAAAAAACTTCACAATATGTTCTACTATAAAGCCTTTTGGGATACCTGAAATAATATATGTATCATTGATGAGTTTTAAAGTATGACAAGATCTAGAGGGAAAGGAAATCAATGGAAGAGTGATCCACCAATGAGAACCTAAAATTTAGCATCAGATGAGTTAGAGTCTAGGAAATTGAAACCTTATAATTTTAATTAGTGATGAAGGACATCACATAGGTAAATATATTTTCATGTAGAATAATCTGTTAATTCAAATTTAAACTACATAATATGAAAGGCATACCATAAATTTTTCCACGTAAGTCCAAACAACCTATAAAAAAGGAAAACCTTCTTTTTCCATGGGAAATAATTTACCTTTCCTTTTTCAAGGCAATCTAAATCACAAAAAATATGAACTATACTGCACACATTCTTGGATAATGTGAAAGTGGAAAAGGAATACCCTACACAAGTGATGCACACATGTACATTTGGACACTAATAGATTTTTGTAGTTGAAATGCAATGCTTGTTTTCATTTAAATGTAGGGTTTTTAAAGCAGGGAGAAATAATGGCTGCCAAATTAATAAGCGTTTCTTTGGGAAAAATTTAAATCTTGTATTGGGTGATGAAGATAATAGAGGGTATTTAATCTTGATTCTTGACATCTAGAGAGAACCCTGTAGCCTAACACAATCCAATGGAATTGACCAAAAAAACCCAAATAGAGTCAACCCTACTATAGGAGGAAGGGCCTGCAGTAAGAACTTACCATTTTGCAAGAGCTGAGGGCGAATGCAGGACGAATGATGTTCTGCAAGAGATCAGGGCGAATGCTGTTCTGCAAGAGCTCAGGGCGAATGATGTTCTGCAAGAGCTCAGGGCGAATGCCTAGGGGGAATGTTGTTTTGCAAGAGCTGAGGGCGAATGCTGAGGGCGAATGCTGTTCTGCAAGAGCGGAGGGCGAATGCGCGCGTGATATCAAACGTTAATGTAGCACACATGTACATTTGAACACTAATAGATTTTTTTAGTTGAAATGCAATGCTTGTTTTCATTTAAATGTAGGGTTTTTAAAGCAGGGAGAAATAATGGCTGCCAAATTAATAAGCGTTTCTTTGGGAAAAATTTAAATCTTGTATTGGGTGAGGAAGATAATAGAGGGTATTGAATCTTGATTCTTGACATCTAGAGAGAACCCTACAGCCTAACACAATCCAATGGAATTGACCAAAAAAACCCAAATAGAGTCAACCCTACTATAGGAGGAAGGGCCTGCAGTAAGAACTTACCATTTTGCAAGAGCTGAGGGCGAATGCTGTTCTGCAAGAGCTGAGGGCGAATACTGAGGAAAAATGTTGTTCTGCAAGAGATGAGGGCGAATGCTGAGGGCAAATGTTGTTCTGCAAGGGCGGAGGGTGAATGCGTGCGTGATATCAGACGTTAATGTAGCTATTGCGACGGATACGAAACAATAAAATCATTTTTATGTAGCGCGCATATAAGTTTTGTATTTTTATGTAGCGCGCATATAAGTTTTGTATTTTTATGTAGCGCACATATAAGTTTCGTATTTTTATGTAGCGCGCATATAAGTGTCGTTATACCGAGGGCGGAAAAAGCGTCGCTACTGGGACGGTTTCCTCCAAACGTCGCAATTGCGACACTTAGACGTTGTGTCGTACTTGCGACGTTTGGAGGCGGCCATCGCAATAGCAACGCTGGGCCATAGTGTCGCAATTGCGACGTCTTCCTCTAAACGTTGCGGTGTGACACTTTGTACGGGTATGGGTGTGCGGCAACGAAAATATGAACGGTTTCGGGGCGGGGATGGAAAAAAGTTGGGGAAATTTAAGACATTTTGGTCAACGTCGAGCCAAGTGTCGATTTCGCGAATGTAGTAGTGCTTAGAAAATACCATCCCCAGAAAACACCTCTCCCAGATAATACCTTTGTGTTTTCCCCCAAATATATATATTTTTTTCATCCAAAAAAAAAAAAAGAGAGAGAAGAAGAAGTAGAGAGAGGGGAGATGGTATATGAATAAATGGATATATGGATTTTCTATATACTGAAGAGTGAAGTTTTTGTTGTGTGTTTTTCTATTATGAAAATGTGATAAGGATTTGTGGCATGTATAGAAGAGTGACTCTCTGAAAGATATTGACATGTGAAGGTAAATGTTGAAAATTGGTCATCATTTTCAAAATAGCAGTGGCATCATAAACTTACTCATAGTTTTGCCACAAAGATTTTTTTGGAATTTTCCTTCGTCTTTATTGTGAGGTAATACAGAAAGCTCAAGACCATGTGCTCATCGATTGTTACACCATTTTTGGGTCATCTAACCTGTTACTATTAGATGGACCTAAGTACACCATGTAAGACCAATTTTACCCTAAGTAAAATTGCTTTCACTATGAAAAATAACTTAGTAAACCTCCTTTATTACGCTGTATATGGTCTAAACAGGAAACCCCATGAGGAAATATTAAATAAATCTACATTTTTTTTATTTTCCTCAAGGAATAATTAGTTAAATAATTTCATTTAATTAATATTCCTGAAGATTTATATTTAACCCAAAACAAGGAAATTAATTAGATAAATCATTATTTATCTTATTATTTTCTAGGAATAATTATTTAAAGCTTATTTAAATAATACTCTTTGTTAAATATGACTAAATCACCCATAAATAATTAAATAAATCATTATTTATTTGATTATTACTCAATCACATCCTTAAAATGATAAATAAATCATTTATTTATTTATTATTTACAAATAAAGGGATTTGAACCAAGTTAAATTCCTTTTCCCTCCAACAAATATAATAAAATATTCCATAAAAGTTGGATCTTGATTTGGTTAATAATATTTTAGTTGTGCACCAATATTTAGACTAAATCAATATTTTATTATAAATAGAAGGGTTTTTCCATTCATTCATCACCTTTTTTTGCCTAAAGATCACTCTGGATCTATACTTTTGGTCTGACTTTGATCCACCATCATAGTCATATTTTGCTACTATTTTTGTCTGGGTTTTCTACACCATCAAGACAGAGGAGTTTTAGATCTGAAGTGCTGAGGACTTACAAGAACCCATTCCATTGAGGAGAACTGGTAACACCCTTATGTGTTTTCATCCAAGGTGCCATTAATACAAAATTCATTCAACATATTCTTGTCTTGTCTATTGGATGCATGGAGTAAATCTTGTTTTTTCTACTGCTTAATGTCTTCTGATGCATAGAACTAGATTTTTGCAGCATTTATCTTGATCACCTAACTGTAGATATTAGGATATTGGCAACCATCTTTGCTGTTAGGGCTGTTTGTTATGCACAGCTAAAGTGGTCTTTTTTCGTACGCTTGGAATTAAGATTCATACTAACATCGATAGTGAATCATCCAAGCTTGTGAATATCTTTTTGTTGAATTAGAGTTGTTGGTGTAAAAAAATTATTTGAAGAAGAAAGAAATCATTTGCCTTGAAGGGTTATTGCACGGTGCTTTTTGCTGCACATTTACAAAATATTTTGCAGTAACATTGTATTGTACTGACATTGTGAGTGGGAATTTCTTCTTAATTCATAGTTGTTGTCAGTGTTTGAAGTATAACTTTGAGTTGTTGAGAAAATGGCTAAAATCAATGATGCATTAGAGTTTTTGCATAACGTCATTCATTCCACTGTTCATGATATGGTAAAAATGAGCAAGAACGATCTTTTTAATATTCAAACTTGCTTGCAAGATGCACAAGACAAGATTGAGGTTTTGCAGTTGGAGTCTCAGCTTCAGCAAGATGAACTTCAACAAAAGAGTCATCATTCTGAACCTGTTTCTATTCAGAAAATTGAGAAGGACTCCCATCAAAAACAAGAATATAAAGTTGCAGTCGATTCACATTCAGTTCCTTGTACAAGAGCAGATTTACATGCAGATGCGGCAGCTCAGTCTACACTTCCCAAACCCATCATCAGACCTTGGGAAGAGCTTGTCCCTAACAAGCACCGAACAGGTCTTGGATATGACAAGGAGTTGCCCTTTCATATTCTGGAATAATCCAAGCCCATCAAATTTCAGAGTGTCGGATTTCTTCATGACAGTTCATCTTCAGTTGTTCCAGATCGTGCTCCTCTTCCACAACAACAACAACAGATTGAAAAATGACAACACTGTGATCTCGTTGGTCATATGAAAGATCATTGTTTTGATCTTCACCCGTGCAAGCTTTGTGGTCGGCACACCCATTCTTCACACAGATGCTTCAGAAACAAGCCTCCTGCAAGAACAAAGATTCATCTTGGATGGATTGCTTCTTGGAAATGGGCATCAACAACCAAGAAGATGTTTAAGTCACATGTCAGAACTTGTTCTAGAATATTGAACAAACTTGCAGTTGAGTTTTCACCATCATCTCACCTTGTACCTGACAGGGGGGGAAATGGTGGTCATCTACAAGCTTCAACGCCACATCAAGCGAGCCTGAGCCACAATCTCTCATTCTAGATTCAGATTTGTAGCTAGAGACATAGCAGTTCAAGCGAGCCTGAGCCACAATTCGTCATTCCAGATTTAGAGTTGTAGCCAGAGACACAGCAGCCCATGATCATGCCTTTGGTTGGTGGACAGCCTTAAACCATCCATGTGAGGTTGATATTCTTCCTCTTTTAGAACACTTCCTCTAGCAGAAGACTTCAACTTCTTGCCATTTTTGGTTGAGTTCCAGGAAATGCATCAAACATTCCAGTGTTGGTTGTCATCCTTAAACCATCACAGGTTGTAGACTTCCCTTCTTTTAGGTTGAAGGTCTCCCTCTTCAAATATGAGGGACACTTCCTCTAGCAGAAGCCCTAAGCTTCTTTCCAGTTTTGGAATCCGGGAACTGCAATAAGCGTTGTGTTCCAGTGTTGGTGGTCATCCTTAAACCACCTCTTTATGTCAACATTTCAAAGAGTTGATTCAGCCTTAGTGCTGCCATTCATACTTTGCAGATTTGTATTAGAACTCTCTTCTTGGACTCACACATACCCCTTTGGATTAAGGGGGGGAATTTTGGACACCTAATCCTCTATGGGTAGGTGTGGAAGGCAAACATTCACAAAGGAGTCCAAGTGACCTTGGAAGATGAACCCAAGAGTCACACCATTGTATTATAAATGTACATGTATGGTGAATAATATGAATAACGAATGCCTATCTTTCCTATGTGTGTGTTTTATCTTCTCATACACCATGTGTGTGTTTAACACTAAAAATAAAGAAAAATGTGTGTATTGTTTTTTTTTTTTAAATTGCATAACGTTTGTTTGAAAAATAAGTTTGAAGTGATACCAAGGGCATATTGAAGCATTTTTATCAGTATTTGGTTCTATAATTCCTCCCAAAAATAATTCCACACCCATTAATCCCTCAGAAATCTCTACTATGATGCATGAAAAGGAAGAATTGAAGTATCAAATATCAAAATTACGGTACCAAGTGTAACAAATTTCGATCTTACAAAGAGAAATCAAGGATGACATAGATGGCTTAAAAGAAAAAATAGAGGCTAAGTTGGATGGTTTGAAGGATCAAATGAAATCTAATATGAATGATAAAGTAGTGGAAGATCACATCGATCATAAACAACAAGTTTTCCAACTCTCAAAGGATAACCTAAATTTGGTGCAGAATCGAATGAAACAATGGAAAGAACAACATCGCAACGAAAGAAGTTCTGAAGCAATCACAGAAACAAGAACTCAACAACTACCGAATCGATCAATTTCAGAGTATCTCAACAAGTGGAAGAACTTACCCATTTAAGATTCCACATGGGAGGATGAGAATTTTCTACAGAAGCATCCAGAAATAATCAAGCATTGAGGGCAACACTTGTTTGAAGGAGAGGGGCATGTTAGGTCCCTATATTACTAGTGTAGTACCTTATTGTTGCTAGTGTATCCTCCTTATTGTTATTGTTGTACCCCTGTAACCCCCATATTGTTATTATTCTGCCCTTACATTATTATTTTTAGGTCGTCTAGGATTATATTGTGACTCCATGGACTCCTATATATAGTAGGGATGTTTTGTCATTTGTATCATCCAAGAATTTTTCATTTATGTAATGTAAAGGAGGTTTCCCCCTCAAAGTGGCTTATTTCTAAGGCGTTGATCTCTCTTTTTTTCTATTTTTGGAGTTGGTTTCATAACAGTCAACTAATATATAGAAAATGGAAGGTTTCCCATACCTTATATTGGTTAATATCTCTAGGTTAAGGTTATTTCATGCATAAGGGAGATATCAAGTTGAGGAAAGAAGATCAAATGAAAAAAATACATCATGATCAATGGACAAATAAGATCAAGCCTGTGCATAATAATGGTCAAAATAAATCCAAATAGACGCCAAGTGTGCATAAACTATAATTTTGGGTTTGAATATAAATAATGGTTAACTTAACTATATATAGGGAATGATTGGTCAATATCTAGAGAAGAATATTGATGGGCATAATGGAGGGTGGATAGTAACGTTCCAAAGGATGACATCTAGGAATAACGAAGTATGTTGATGTACTTGGATTCAACAAAAATCAATTCTAGGTAGGAATGAGAAAGAGAATTAGTGACCAGAATTTTCCTTAGGGTAGGATAGGAAAAGGACATCTAGAAAAGGATAGGAATATGGATACAAAAGGATCCAAGTTATTTATGAAAGCAATGAACGATATGAATAATTTAGGTGCAACATCAAAATAGGACACAGTGGAGTGAGTGAGAACCAATTCAAGAAATAGGGACATCAAAATAGGACACAATGGACTAAGTGAGAACTAATTGAGGAAATAGGGACTTAAGGGCTCCTAAGGGAGGAAATTTCTAGCAAAATATTTGCAAGAAATGAAATACTAATATGAAATTCAATTGTAGATTTATGTTAGAGAGGATAAAGACATAGGTGACAAGGATACTAATATGTGGAAAGACCTTCAAGCGTCCCAATAGGGAGAATTTCAAGGAATCGAATGGAGGATGAAGTGAGACATGTAGGATGACATAAAACATGTCAAGAATGACATTGCCAGAAAATATATATGGAGGATTTTAATAGGAACACAATAGTTTTAGAGAATGGGTAAAAATTTTGGGAGTATTTTTTCAATGCATACATGATATACAAAGTTCAAGTTGGTGATGGATGTAAATCTGTTTATTATTTTTTATAGAAAGTATGATAAGGACTCTAAGAGTATAATAGATAGGAAGTATGGTTGCAAATACAATAAGGGTATAAGATAGATGGAGAAAAGGCTATAGAAGATGAATTTAAGTAGAAGAATTAGAATAGTCACAAGAACCTACAAGGATAATCGTGATTGATGATTTTCAAGGACATTAGATATCGAATAGCATCGTTATGAGGCTAATGAGTTATTTAAGATTAGACAAATGTTGTATGACAATTTTGCTAGTGATTGAGTTTGACTTATTTTGTTGTAAATGTTGATTACAATAAAATTAAAATAAATGGTTTTGTTATGATTTTGTATGTAATACCCAACCCATTAATGTTATTGGGGAGAAGGTCAAACATATGGACAGTGAATGTCAATTATATTTAATGGTCATCATAGTGTTTTTTGTATTGATTAAGTTAAGTCCTATTTAAAGGCATGAGATATAAGAGTGCTAAAAGGTTATACATGTTATCTATGTTGTCTTATTTTAATTTTTGAAGGATTAGTTGTGACTAGTCTTAGACATTTTATGTTTGTAGGAAAAAAATTGTGTTTAATTGAGTCCATTGGACACATGATCATGGGTATGTAATATATAATTAGAAATGAATGGATTGTATGTAATTTAGAAGGAATTTGTATTTTAATCCATGGATTGTTAAGTCTAAATCTCTATATCATGAATTATGGCATAGTGTGTTTTGTTATATTTTTTATTTTGTTAAAAAAATATTGTAAACATGCATTAGATAATTTTTTGATTTAGATACATGAAAATTGTAAATGGTAAATGGTTTAGGTACTTTTAGTACGTTAAGTTTTAGTTAGAAACCGTAATGCATTATTATTGTTGTTGTTTATTATTTAACTGTTATAAGCAGGATATGAAACAATGCTAACAAATTTCAAAGTTTATAAATTAATAAACTTTGTATATATATATATATATAAGTTTACAAGCTATTATATTTATTAATTATTAATATATATATTGTTTATACATTTAAAAATGTTTAAAATTTTCAAATTTAAATTTAGTATAAATATATTATCTTTCATATTTTTATGAATAAAATTAAATATAATGTAAAAATAATGAAATATAAATTCTTCTAACAAAATTGTTCCCAATAAACTATAGTTAATTAATCATTATACTCACCATAAATGCTCCAAAGAGTATGATTGTAATTCCAATCCCGAAAGTAATTGTATTTAAGCCTTTCCAACCAATCACTGTGACATAAACCATTCATATATATTTTAATATTTCATTTTATGCACACAAAATAAAATCATGTCAACAATTATATAACTTATCAAATTCCACACTAGAACAATTACACATTATAACAAAACACGAATCTTAAATACATCTAACAAATTATCTAGGATTTGCAATTATATTCATTTATACAAATTGAATAAGAGAAATGAGATAAATTATTTTAAATAAATTTAAATCATTTTGTCAAATTTAAAAATATAAATGAGTTAAATGGTTTTAAATAAATTTGAATCATCTTATCAAATTTTATTAGCATAATTGGTTTTAAAGGGTCATATTCTATATAGTGATTTGGGTTTGAAGTTTTGTGGTAGTCAGGAGATGTCTAAAATCCAACTATGTTAATGTTGGAAACCTAACCCTAAGAGATTACGGTAAATTGTATTATTCACTTGAGAAAGAATGTGAAGAGTCTCAAGGGAATATGAAGAGTCATCAAAAGTCCAAAAGACCTTGGAATATGAATCCAAATGTCATTAAATGATATTGTGTGTGTGTGTGTGTGTGTGTGTAATTCGCACTCATCTCACATTTATGTGACTTTCAATAGCGGTATCAAAAGCCATGATTTTGTGATTGAGGTACCACAAGTTGTGTGGTATTTCCACCAGGGCTTCAACTTTTCGACCAACATCTTATCATGTTCATCAACAAAGTGAGGTTTTAAATTGTGAAAAATAGAGTCAGTATATTGTAGGTATAGGGGTGGGGAGATGTGAGGTTGAGGGGAAAGTATAGGTATTAGGGAGTATTAAAAGTGATATTTGGTAAAAATAGGGGTTATTTGTATTAGAAAGATATATTGGGTGGGGGTTAAACAAAAGGATTTTGGGAGGGTTTTACCAATATATAGTGAGATGAGGGGTATTCTTTAATATCCCACAAACATAGGTGATATGATATAGGTTGACTAAGTGGAGACCCCATGGGGCTTCCTCAACCTAGGTGCTCCTCCTCATGCATCTTGGGCTCTCTCTTTTTATGAAAACCCTCTCATATATCTTCATGTTTTTCTTGATTTTCTCGTAAGTGAGTGGAGTGAAGGATTTATTCCTCAATGTATGAATCTTCATGAATTTTTAGTTCAATTGCCTCAGTTAGACATTCAAGGCTGACATCATTTTGGGGATGGCTAGGATGCATTTCCTTGGCGATTCAACAAGAGACTTATAAAGGTAATGGAATAGATGTATCCTTTTTTATTCATGTGTTGCACTATTGGCTACCTTATTACTGTGATCACAAAGCACATCACCACTTGGGTGTATCGAAAACAATTTGGGTTGAACGTCATGGAAAATCCTCTTTAAACAAAATCTTGCATTCACTCTACAAAAATTGAAGTACCCACACAATCTGGCAAGACACCACTCAACTTGTAATACCCCTAAACAGGAACACAAACAAATAGAGGAATGAATATAGTGAAGGTGGAATCATTAATAAATAAACCTCTCTTATAGACAATTTACTACACATACTTGCATTATGCTTCCATTCTATCTTTGAAGGGATCACAATTAGTGTTTCAACATGGAGTTTGATGTGTGGATATATTTGTGGACAGTGTGTTTACACAAGATATTCATCGCAACAACAATTGGAACAACACTCATATGCTTAATTCTCGACAAGTCCTTCCTCTCCCATGCAACATACAACTTCGCCTTTCCAATTTAGATGCCTCTTAGAATTTTCATGGGATATTTATTGATGCCACTACATAGGGTAGTGTGGAAAAATATTAATGGGTTTTTCTTGTAGAATTTTCGTTTATGTTTCCATCAACAATATTTTGCTGAAAGGAATAATACACAACCTATAAAATGAGTTCTCATAAATCATGTATTAGAGAAATTGATTTTCATTCTCAGCAATAAAATGTGTGTTTAGTATGTGTTTGTTAGCTAAAAGGCATAAAAGACTTATCTTGTCCCTTGGAAGAGTATATTCAAGCAATAAGCTTCCCTACCTAGTAGCCCAAACTATTCTACTTAGTTTGCTAGAAAAATCTATTTATGTAGTATGTATGTGGTGTTCTCACTAGCCAACCTACTCATATTTTTTCTCCATATGTGGGACTGCAATTTTCTCTTATTTTCTCCATATCTAGAAGTGTGAGTTGCTCTTTAGATTGCATGTTACTCCTTTTTATAGCAATACCCTTTATTAATCTACTACTGAAAATAACATTGTCCAAGCTGCGATATGTGTTGTCCAAACAAGGAGTGAGTGGTAATCAACTTTATGCCTAGAGTTCATAAACAACCCATCAATGTTCCCAATAAAAATAATCTCATAACAATCAGAGCATTTTGTGCAATTTAAACTATGTTAACTTTGGATAGCACCACCAATAAGCCTATTAAACATCATTAGGATAAGAAAGTAATTGGAACTAGGGAATTTACTATATTACAATGATAGTAGAACGATTGGATTTCATTATTGAGGGAATTTTATTTGAAAACTCAATGCCTCAAGGATTGGAACAAGTTGAAGCGATCAAAGTAACAAGAAAGAGGTGCATTTTACACTTGTAGATTTCTTAGTTGGAAGGAATTAAAGCATCTTCAACACATTTACTTTCAATTCAACTCTAGAATCAAGAATAATTGTAACTTGCAAATATTATTTTGTAAATTACTTGTACCTTTTTGAAATTAAGTTGAATTGCATTGTAAACAAGTGCATTTTTAGTAGAATCCAACACCCTCATCAAGTTGGACAAATGGGGAGTAGTGTTTTTATCATCATCCTTGTGAATATTATGGAAATATTTTCACCTTCTCACCTTGTATCTAATAGAGAGGAATAATATCAGTGATTGATAGTGTTCAAGTTTCAAATTCCTATCAATCGCACAAGAATAAGAGAGCTTGAGCCAAAACTAGAATAATAGTTTTGAACTAGATTCAAAACTATATCTAGATATAGAATTAAATCCATTAGTGTGAATCAATTTTTGGTATTCCTTAAACCACCATTTAGTAGAAGACGCACATCTTCTATTATATGTCATTTGTGGACATATTTAAACCACCATCTCCAACTTTCGTCAAATTATGGTCATCCTTAAACCACCATCTAAGAGAACTTTCATATCACATAAGTCATGAACTTCTAGCTAAATTAGGAAATGTTTCGAGAACTATTGATCCTTTGAGAAAAGTTCTATAATTTTCAATCATATTTAAGCCACCATTTCCACCAAACAAAGTTTGTGGTCATCCTTAAACCATCATTTAGTAGAAAACTTTGGCTTTCACTAGCCATTTGGCTTTTGGTCACCCCAAAACCACTGGATTCAAAGAGAAAATTCAACCATTAGTAGCTATCCACTTCCAAATTTCATCTCTATTCCTATATTCACATACACCCCTTCAAATTAAGGTGGGAAATGTTGGAAACCTAATTGATAGGAATTATGGTAAAATGTATTATTCACTTGAGAATTAATGTAAAGAGTCTCAAAGGAAAATGAAGTGTATCGAGATTTCAATAGATCTTGGAAGATGAATCTAAAGGAATTAAATTATGTACTTATATGTATAAAATTAATGAGAAATGTAATGAACTCTTATCTCACATTCATCTGTCTTCCAATAGTTGAGGGTTTGTGCGGCCCAAACTAGGCGCCATGCCCAGGTGGTTTTGATAGCTTAGATGATATGTATTGGATCGTTATAGTATTTTTCATCCATATCGATGCTTTCATAGTGAAAAACATGGAGGAATCAACTCACGAGACCTATTTTATTAGTGGGTCCTAGTTTGGTGAATTGGGGTTTAAAACCTTCTGAAGGAAATTTGGGGCATTTAATCAAATTTTTTAGGATCCAAATTCTCTCACTTGTGTGAGATCCCTGTATCTATTGTTCACTCTCATTCCTTTCCAATTATGCAAGAACGACCTCAAAAGAGTTTATATGAAAAATTTATGCCACTGGAAGTTGACCTTCCATGTTATCCCCATTACTCATGGAAAAGAAAGGGGTTATCCATGTGACCATGATGAAGAATACTCTATAAGGGTCTAGTTATAACTAATATTGAAGGGTAAATGGGTCAAATTTAACCCTTATTTTTCTATTAGGCTAGGGCTAAGCAATGAGCTAAAAAGAGAGTAGGTTGAAAATATTAGCAATAATATGCATTTCTATTTATGGTGTGTCTAGTAGAAAAGCTTGGAATCGAAGAAAACATAGGTTCCAACTCAAGGTAAAATCAAAGCACAACATAGGGGATCAAGAAGAACCAAATAAGGATTCTAGAAGAGAACCCAAAAAAGAACAAGCCAGTTCGAGTTCCATGAATGATTCATAGTTCCTACCAGACGAAAGTAGGAGGTTGACATCGAGTTGTGTCAGTGACATTGACGCTTTGAAATTAAATAACTGGTTGTAAAGGCGGGTAAAAATGCTATTGTTCAACTTCATGGAATTCAAACTACATGTGAAATGAGAAAAGGAGGATCATCTGAAGTCAAAGAAGTCGTCTTTAGAGCTTCTACAAAAGGAAAAGAAGTACAAGAAAAAGAAGGATCAGGGTATGTTTCAGAAGAAGATGAGGTAAATTTTGTAAAGAAGCTCCAACTTGGCACTGGAAGGTTCAAAGGTAAGCTTCCTTTCAAATGTTTTTCTTGTGGAAGAGTTGGTCATTATGTTGCTAAGTGTCCTCATAAAGAAACACATGAAAAAGGAAAGGAAGTAGCAAGAAAAAATATGAGTCGGTTTAACACTAGAAAAAGTAATTATACTCATGAAGATAGTGATGCGTTATCAGACAGTAAACAAGAATCTAATCAAGATCTTAGACTTCTCATGGCATTTTAAAAAGAGTCTAGCGAAGAAAAGGATACATTTATGGATGCTCTAGAAGACAATGATTTTCTTGAAGAAATCAATAAGCTCAAAATACATTTGGAAGAGAACAAAATATCCATAGAAACTCTAAAAAATCAGCTTGAAGAAAAGGAGAGACACAATGGGAAATTAGAATGTGAAGTAGTAAGTCTAAGAAAAGAAATTGAGAAAGTAAAGACTTTGAATCTTAGATTTGTTAAAGGATCTGAAACCTTAGATGAAATTATCACGGTACAACGTTCTCCTCTTATGAAGACAGGTCTTGGATATGTTGGAGAATCTTCTCAGTCTTCAGCACCAAACTATCTAAAAGCAGCTACAGCCAGCCTACAACATTCTACCACTCAACAAGGAAACAAAGAAACTTTACAGGTAAAGCATGATCATCTCAATACAAAGAACACTATCAAGAATACCCTTCAGAGAAATATCAACCAACAGGTAATCACAAATAGAAGGTTCCATGATCGTAGAAATTTCTTTTTCAATGGACAATGTTTCTCATGTCGTAATTTCGGTCATAAAGTTGTTCAATGTGTTGCATACAAAACCATCATGACTAGAAAAGCAAGAAAGAAAATAATTGATACTGGAGTAAGGAAGAATACATATAACAAATTTTCTCCTCTTCAAAATGAAATTGAATGTGCTTATTGCAATAACTTTGGTCATGAAGAATCTGAATGCAGGAGAAAATTTCAGCCAAAAGAGCATATACCCTCAACTTCCAAAGTATGGAGAAAGAAGGAATTACAAGTTGAGAACCGTGGCATAGATTTATTTGCAGAATGAGAATAAAATCAATGGTACATTGATAGTGGATGCTCAAAACACATGACAGGTGACAGAAATAAACCTCTTGCATACAATGCTCTAGAAAGAGAAAAGAATTTTACTTTTGGAAATGATACTCCTGTTTTTATTAAGGGAAAAGGTTATGTTTTCTTAAGGGAAAAGGTGAAAGCTAACAATGTTATGTATGTGGATGGATTAAAGCATAACCTGTTAAGTGTAATTCAAATGTGTGATCAAGGAACTGAAGTTTTTTTCAGCTTAAAAGAATGTGTGGTACGTGATCTTGATACAGGAAAAACAATTATAAAAGGAAATAGAACACCAAGCAACTTGTATGTATTGAAAAGCTATAAAGAACAATGTTACTTGGGTAAATCTTCATAAAATTGGCTATGGCATAGAATATTGGGGCATTTGAGCTTCTCTCAAATCAACAAATCTAGCAGACTCAAAGTTGTTCGTGATCTTCCCAATATTACTCTGCCTTAGAGTACCATATGCAAATCTTGCCAATTCGGTAAGCAAACCAAAGTGCAATTTAATGCCAAAGAAGGATCAGCAAGTAAGCCTCTTGAACTTATTCATACTGATATATGTGGACCTATGAGAAAAAGGTCACCACGTGGAGAGCAATACTATGTTTTTTTTATTGATGATTTCTCTAGAATGTGTTGGATTGGGTTGCTAAAACACAAAGATGAAGCATTCGAAAAAATTCAAATCTTCAAAGCACTGGTTGAAAATGAATTAGATCTAAAAATCAAGTGTCTTAGATCTGATCAAGGAGGTGAATATATATCAGATGAATTCTTTGATTTCTGTGAACAACATGGCATAAAAAGACAGTTTTCTGTAGCTGGTACCCCACAACAAAATGGCGTAGCAGAAAGAATGAATAGAACAGTTCAACAGATGGCTCGGGCTATGCTTGATGATTCAGGAACATCGGACACATTTTGGGGAGAAGCAGCACATATTGCTGTAAATATTCTTAACAAAGCACATGTTCGTGTAAACATTGATAAAACTCCACATGAGCTCTGGTATGGTAATCTTCCCACTGTAAAGCATTTTAAAGTTTTTGGAAGCAAATGTTAATCAAGAACAATGATGAAAAACTTGGCAAGTTTGAACCTAGGGAAGATGAAGGAATATTTCTTGGTTACTCTTCTAGAAGTGAAGCATATGAATGCTACAATAAAAGACTTCAGAATATTGTTTAATGCATTAACGTCGTAATTGATGAATCTCTCTCAACTCCAAAAGGAAAAATACAAACAAAAAATGAAGATGATGATGATGTATATCTTCCTGCATCAAATAGAGATAATATAGAAGGTGAACCCAATGAAGCAGCAGAAGGAGATCTATCTGAAAAGGCTCCATCTAGGTATGTTCAAAAGAATCATCCAGAATCTCAAATTTTGGGAGAAAAGGGATCAGGTGTCCAAACAAGAAGAACTCTTGTAGGGTCTACTAGCTATCTAGCATTTTTATCCACCATTGAACCACAGAATGTCAATCAAGCTAGCAAAGATGAATGTTGGATTCAAGCCATGAATGAAGAACTTGATCAAATTGAAAATAATCATACTTGGGAACTAGTTCCAAGACCTCATGATAAAAATGTTATTGGAACAAAATGGATATTCAAAAACAAGTTAAATGAAAATGGAGATGTTATTAGAAACAAGGCTAGACTTGTTTGTAAAGGGTATGCTCAACAAGAAGGTATAGACTTTGAAGAAACATTTGCTCCTATAGCTAGACTTGAAGCCATCAGAATGTTTCTTGCTTTTTCAAGCTTTCAACAAATCAAAGTTTATCAAATGGATGTTAAATCTTCTTTCCTCAATGGTGATCTAGAAGAAGAAGTTTATATAGAACAACCAGAAGGATTCATTTTGGGAAATGATGAAAAACTTGTTTGTAGACTTAAAAAGGCTCTATATGGTCTCAAACAAGCTCCAAGGGCATGTTATTATCGTCTTGACAAATATCTTCATCAACAAGGATTTTCAAAGGGGTCTGCTGATAGCAACTTATACACAAAAATTGAAAATGATAAACTATTGATTGTGGTTGTATATGTTGATGATATCATTTTTTGAAGTAATGAAGAATCTATGAGTCAGAAATTTGCTTCTGTCATGCAGCAAGAATTTGAAATGTCTTTACTTGGGGAACTAACATTCTTTCTTGGCTTACAAGTGCATCAAACTACAGAAGGTATATTCTTATCTCAAGCAAAATACCTTAAGAAAATTCTAAAGAAGTATGGGATGGAAGAGTGCAAACCTGTAAGTACACCAATGGTAACCGGATGTAATCTCAGTTCTCATGATGATTCTCCCACAGTGAATCAACCAGAATACAGATCTATGATAGGAAGTCTACTTTATCTCACTGGGACTAGACCAAACATTATGCATGCAGTTGGGATTGTTGGACGATTCCAAGCTAATCCAAAAGAGTCTCACCTTTAGGCTGTCAAAAGAATATTCAAATATCTACAAGGAACTCAAGACTTTGGACTATGGTATCCAAAGAATGTTGATCTCACTCTTCATGCTTACACAGATGCACATTGGGCTGGAAATGTTGATGATCGGAAGAGCACTAGTGGTGGTTCATTCTATATGGGGCCCCGATTAGTATCTTGGTTCAGCAAGAAGCAAAGCTTTATTGCCTTATCTACAGCAAAAGCAGAATATGTGGATGCTGCATCATGTTGCACACAACTTCTTTGGATGATGCAGGCCTTACAAGACATTCAAATCACATGTTCACCTCCCATATCCATTATGTGTGATAATACAAGCGCCATCAGTATCTCAAAGAATCTTGTTATGCATTCCAAGACCGAGCACATCCCTATCAAGTATCACTTCTTACGTGAACAGGTGCTTGAACAAAAGGTGAAATTGGAGTATGTTCCCTCTAAATAACAAGTTGCTGATATATTTACTAAAAATCTTCCTAGGGAAGCCTTCGAATATCTCAGACAAAAGCTGGGAATTGTCTCTGCCACTCAGAAGATTAGATCTGCTTAAATTCAGAAGATTAAATTGGATACGCGGATTTCATAAAGGACAGACACGTATATATGCAAGTTTATATACAGAAAGCCGCATATGGGTTTTTGTTGGCATAATTTTCTGGGTCAACATTTTCAGAACAATTGCGGTGTTGTTGGGTATCTCTGGTGATGTTCCAGTTCTTACATTTCTGTTTCATTCTCTAATATATTTTTGATAAAGATGCCTTGATGATTTGATGTTGAAAGTGTTCAGGATGCACAAGCTAAGGGGGAGCACTTGTCCTGTGGGAAAGGATGCATTGTTGGCATTCTAAGTGTTTGATGTGGTTTGATCTCATGATTGAGATTCATTGGTATTTTTTATAAAAATTCATTTGATGAAAAGGTCATGTTGAGACCTATGCTGTAAAAATTTTATATTCAGTCATGTAAGGACTTCGTAAAATTTGTAAACCCACTTGGTTGGGTAGTTCAGTCAAATATGTAATTCCACTTGGTTGGATCAATGATGTAAGTATGAGTCCTTGGTGATCGGAATGGTCATACTTGGTTGAGTTATAGAGTCATGTACTTAATTGAAAAATCTGTCTAAAGATTTAGCATGAACTCAGGGGGAGCATGGTAAATTCAGTGCACTTCAGATCTACATATCTCATCTCTCTACAAGGGAAGAGAAACCTTGTTTTGGTTTTGATCCGTCTCTTACCCTTGATGTAAAAGTGGGAGAGTATCATTGTGTTTGATTAATGGTTATGATTAATGTATCTATTTGTTGCGGTGATCAAACACCATCGCGGTTGCCATCAAGTCCAAAGTGGGATATTGTTGGCAATATGATGTAATGTGTTGTCCTTGATGGAAACCTACTTGATGAAGTTGTCCTTGATGGAAACCTACTTGATGAGTTTCCTATGATAAGCAACCTATGTGTTAAAGATGTAAGAACGATGTAGCTACATACTAGTTTAGATGTGACACAGAAAATAATTCCAGTAAGTTCCAGAGAAATGTTAAATATAATATGTCTCAATGTATACGCTACTTTTGTGAAGGAAACCCACATATGGATGCAATGTATACGCTACTTTTGTGAAGGCAACCCGTGTATGGATGCAATGTATACGATAATTTTGTGAAGGAAACTCACGTATACATTTAGGGTTAGCATATACATAGTTTTTATGAAGAGAAGTTGCGTATACACGCGGAAACGAATGCTCCAAGTCACGTATGACTTTTGCGATCTAAAATTATAATACCAAGAGGAATTACCATGGTATTAGCCCACAATATTGAGCGTTGTATTTTCTATTTGATTCCATCCAAGAATACCATCAGCAGTTGAGTGGTTTTGACTCATGGTATTGGTAAAAGCTAAATCTATATAAGGATAAGAAGATCATAGTGCTAGGTGTGCATGTGTAAGGGTTGTTGATGAATAAATTTCTCTAAGGAATATCTGCATGGATGAACTCTGTTCTGAATTGATAGACCTAAATCTATGATGCACCCATGGATATAATGATGGTTCAAGATCTCTAGATATGATGATGATGAATCTCTAGAATGACCTACTGAAGGAATGATGAAGAACTGGCGCATGTCTGTTGAAGAAAATGAATAAATCTGGGTAAGTTTTATAGATCTGGTATGTTCTGGAAATTTTTTTTTTACAGATCTATATGCTATTTGGTTTCAAAAAAAGTGCGTATATACACGGTTTCACTTCATGAAAACCGTGTATGGTAGTTAGGGTTTTCTGAAGAATAATGTATAGAAGTATATGCGGGTTGATGTGAATTAGTTTCAAAAAAAGTGCGTATATACACGGTTTCACTTCATGAAAACCGTGTATGGTAGTTAGGGTTTTCTGAAGAATAAAATACACAGAAGTATACGTGGGTTGATGTGTAGGAAAGAAAATATGTACGCTGCTTTAGTGAAGCAAAGTAGCGTATGCTATTTGAATCAATGACTGTTCAGGGTTGAGTTTGTATCTACATATCTATTCTGAAGTTTGGGTTATTTCTGAAGTTATGGTCAGAGTGTTTTCACTGTTCTAATTGAAGTGTTGGGCAAAGTTTATGATTGTTGATAAAGGGTTGTGTTGAAATTGTTTGATCCAATATGAAATTTGATGAAACGTGGTCTGCAGTGGGTTTGAGGGTTGAAGCCTTCAGTATGGAAGTAGAAGCTTCTGCCAGTAGAAGCTGGTGTTATGTTCAGGGGGTTGAAGCTCCATTCTAGGAGTGGCTGGTAAACGAGATTAGGGGGTTTGAGCTCCCTTCCAGTAGCAGCTGGTAAACGAGTGAAGGTTGAAACCTTCTGCAGGTAGAAGCCCGCGTACTGATATGAGTCTGCATCAGTACAATGTTGTAAAATTTTTTCCATATAATAAATATTGAATATAGAGACGAAAATAGCGGTGGTTTTCTCCCGAATTGGGTTTCCACCTTAAATAATGTTGTTCATGTGTGTTCCACTTGTGTGATGTTTTATACTACTGTTACTGCACATATTTCCTATTTATCTAACCTGATACATAACTGGTAAATCTGTTTTAAAGTCTGTTTCTGAGATACTTTATAAACTAGAAATTTATATCAGTATACGCAAGTTTCTTTCAGCATATCCGCATGTATATGCGAGTTCAGTTCATAAAATCCACGTATGCAATTCTGCAAAAGAAAAAGTTAAAGTCAAGATATAAGCTCTAAATAATGTCACAACTGTCAGTGTAATATCATATAAACACACACCACAGGCAATATCACACATGCACCGGTTTTCATTTTCTATTTTTTAGAAACATTGACCTCTAACAATGCAAGTATTGTGTTTTTTAAAATTCATTATTCATTAAAATTTGGACACATATCTTGTTGGCAATATGATATATATCGTGTTGTCCTTGATGTCACCTCCATTTACGTAAGTTTCGATGGAACGTACTTGATGAGTTGCCTATGATAAGCAAACTCATGTTAAGGATGTAAGAATTTAATGGCTACAGATTAGTTCTATGTTACAGAAAATAATTCCCCGTAAGTACCGTAGAAACGCTTATATGTCACAATGTATATGCTACTTTTGTGAAGGCAACCCACATATGGATGCAATGTATATGATACTTTTGTGAAGGCAACCCACGTATACATTCAGGGTTAGCATATACGCAGTTTTTATGAAGAGAAGTTGCGTATACACGCGGAAATAAACGCTCCAAGTCACGTATGCCTTTTGCGCTCTAAAATTATGATACCAAGGGGCATTACCATGGTATTAGCCCACAGTATTGAGCATTGCATTGTATATTTGATTCTTCCTAAGAATACCATCGAAATTTGAGTGGTTTTGACTCATGGTATTGGTAAAAGCTAAATATATTTAAGGAGAAGAAGATCATAGTGCAAGGTGTGCATGTGTAAGGGTTGTTGATGAATAAATTTCTCTAAGGAATATCTGCATGGAGGAACTCTGTTCTTAATTGATAGATTTGAATCTATGATGCACCCATGGATATAATGATGGCTCAAGATCTATAGATCTGATGATGATGAATCTCTAGAATGACCTACTGAAGGAATGATGAAGAACTGGCACAAGTCTGCTGAAGAAAATGAATAAATCCGGGTAAGTTTTCTGAAAATGGTCTGGTTTCCGTAAAATGAATTTTTGCGTAACTATACGTCAGTTGGTTTCAACAAAAACACGTATATACGCAGGTTCGCTTCAGGGAAAGAGCGTATGGCAGTTAGGGTTTTCTGAAGAATAAAATACATAGAAGTATACGCGGGTTGATGTGCAGGAAAGCATGTATGTACGCGGCTTCAGTGAAGAAAAGTAGCGTATGCTATTTGAATCAATTATTGTTCAGGGTTAAGTTCATATCTGCATATCTATTCTGAATTCTGGGTTATTTTTAAAGTTCTGGTCACAGTGTTTTCACTGTTCTAATTGAAGTGTTGGGAAAAGTTTTTGATTGTTGATAAAGTGTTGTGTTGAAGCTCTTTGATCCAGTATGAAAATCGATGAAATGTGGTCTACAGTGGGTCTGAGGGTTGAAGCCTTCAATATGGAAGTTGAAGCTTCTTGCCAGTAGAAGCTGGTGTTATGTTCAGGGGGTTAAAGCTCCCTTCCAGGAGTGGTTGGTAAACGAGATCAGGGGGTTGGAGCTCCCTTCTAGTAGTAGCTGGTAAACAAGTGAAGGTTGCAGCCTTCTGCAGGTAGAAGCCTACATACTGATATGAGTATGCATCAGTACAATGTTGTAAACAGTTTTCCATATAATAAATATTGAAGACAGAGATGACAATAGTGGTGGTTTTCTTCTGAATTGGGTTTCCACCTTAAATACTAGTGTTCATGTGTGTTCCACTTGTGTGATGTTTTATACTGCCGTTACTGCACATATTTCCTATTTATCTAACCTGATGCATAACTAGTAAATCTGTTTTAAAGTCTGTTTCTAAGATACTTTATAAACTAGAAATTTATATCAGTATACGTGAGTTTCTTTCAGCATATCCGTGTGTATACGCAAGTTCAGTTCATAAAATCCGTGTATGAAATTCTGAAAAATAAAAAGTTAAATTCAGGATATAAGATCTAAATACTAATTCACCCCTCCCCTCTCAGTTTTTTTCCCAACAATTGGTATCAGAGTAGGTCCTTCTGAAGAAGCTTAGCTGCTAGAAGGAAGATCAGCCAAGATGAGCAATCAAGATGGGACAGCATCTATCAGGCCTCTACTCTTCAACAGAAACAATTTAATCTTCTGGAAAACACAGAAAAGATCCTGTCTTCAGTCTCTTGGAGCAGATGTATGGGCTATTGTTGAAGGAGGTTATCAATATCCAGCCTCAGTTCCAACAGATGCAATAGCAAGAAAGAACTATGAAACAAATGCAAAGGCAGTCAATGCACTATTCGGGAGTCTAACAGAATCAGAATTTGTCAAGGTCATGCAGTTGAATACAACAAAGGAAATATGGGACAAAATCATTCTAACCTATGAAGGTGATACAAAGGTAAAAAGTGCTAAACTCCAAACTCTCAGAATTCAATATGAAAATATAAGGATGCATAATGAAGAGAGCATTGCCATTTTCTTTTTATGTCTAGATGATATTGTAAATCATATGAGAAATTTGGATACTAGTCTGGTTGAAAAAGTTTTAAGATATCTAACTTCAAAATTTGAGTCAAAAGTGTCTGCTATTGAAGAGAAGCAGGATCTTCAAAGTCTTACTATTGCTAAACTTTATGGCATTCTAACTACATGTGAAATGAGAAAAGGAGGATCATCTAAAGTCAAATAATTCGTATTTAGAGCTTCTACAAAAGGAAAATAAGTACAAGAAACAGAAGGATTAGGGTATGTTTCAGAAGAAGATGAGGTAAATTTTGTAAAGAAGCTCCAACTTGGCACTGGAAGGTTCAGAGGTAAGCTTCCTTTTAAATGTTTTTCTTGTGGAATATTTGGTCATTATGCTGCTAAGTGTCCTCATAAAGAAACACATGAAAAAGGAAAGGAAGTAACAAAAAGAAATAAGAGTCGGTTTAACACTAGAAAAAGTTATTATACTCATGAATATAGTGATGGGTTATCAGACAGTGAGGAAGAATCCTATCAAGATCTTAGACTTCTCATGGCATTTGAAAAAGAGTCTAGCGAAGAAAAGGATACCTTTATGGATGCTCTAGAAGACAATGATTTTCTTGAAGAAATCAATCAACTCAAAATACGTTTGGAAGAGAACAAAATATCCATAGAAACTCTAAAAAATCAGCTTGAAGAAAAGGAGAGACACAATGAGAAATTAGAATGTGAAGTAGTAAGTCTAAGAAAAGAAATTGAGAAAGTAAAGACTTTGAATCTTAGATTTGCTAAAGGATCTGAAACCTTAGATTAAATTATCAAGGTACAACGTTCTCTTCTTATGAAGACAGATCTTGGATATGTCGGAGAATATTCTCAGTCTTCAGCACCAAACTATCTAAAAGCAGCTACAGCCAGCCTACAACATTCTGCTGCTCAACAAGGAAACAAAGAAACTTTGTAGGTAAAGCATGATCATATCAATACAAAGAACACTATCAGGAATACCCTTCAGATAAATATCAACCAACAGGTAATCACAAATAGAAGGTTCCATGATCGCGGAAATTTCTTTTTTGGACAATGTTTCTCATGTCATAATTTTGGTCATAAAGTTGTTCAATGTGTTGCATACAAAACCATCATGACTAGAGAAGCAAGAAAGAAAAGAATTGATACTAAAGTAAAGAATAATACATACAATAAATTTTCTCCTCTTCAAAATGAAATTGAATGTGCTTATTGCAATAACTTTGGTCATGAAGAATCTGAATGCAGGAGAAAATTTCAGCCAAAAGAGCATATACCCTCAACTTCCAAAGTATGGAGAAAGAAGGAATTACAAGTTGAGAACTGTGGCATAGCTTTATTTGCAGAAGGAGAAGAAAATCAATGGTACATTGATAGTGGATGCTCAAAACACATGACAAGTGACAGAAATAAACTTCTTGCATACAATGCTCTAGAAAGAGAAAAGAATGTTACTTTTGGAAATGATACACCTGTCGTTATTAAGGGAAAAGGTTCTTTTTTTTTAAGGGAAAAGGTGAAAGCTAACAATGTTATGTATGTGGATGGATTAAAGCATAACCTGTTAAGTGTAATTCAAATGTGTGATCAAGGAACTGAAGTTGTTTTCAGCTCAAAAGAATGTGTGATACGTGATCTTGATACAGGAAAAACAATTATAAAAGGAAATAGAACACCAAGCAACTTGTATGTATTGAAAAGTTGTAAAGAACAATGTTACTTGGGTAAATCTTCAAAAAATTGGTTATGGCATAGAAGCTTGGGGCATTTGAGCTTCTCTCAAATCAACAAATCTATCAGACTCAAAGTTGTTTGTGATATTCCCAATATTACTCTGCCTGAGACTACCATATGCAAATCTTGCCAATTCGGTAAGCAAACAAGAGTGCAATTTAATGCCAAAGAAGGATCAGCAAGTAAGCCTCTTGAACTTATTCATACTGATATATGTGGACCTATGAGAAAAATGTCACCCCATGGATAATAATACTATATTTTGTTTATTGATGATTTCTCTAGAATCTGTTGGATTGGGTTGCTAAAACACAAAGATGAAGCATTCAAAAAATTTCAGATCTTCAAAGCACTGGTTGAAAATGAATTAGATCTAAAAATCAAGTGTCTTAGATCTGATCGAGGAGGTGAATATATATCAGATGAATTCTTTGATTTTTGTGAACAACATGGCATAAAAAGACATTTTTCTGTAGTTGGTACCCCACAAAAAAATGGCGTAGCAGAAAGAATGAATAGAATAGTTCAACAGATGGCTCGGGCTATGCTTGATGATTCAGGAACACTGGACACATTTTGGGGAGAAGCAGCACATACTGCTGTAAATATTCTTAACAAAGCACATGTTAGTGTAAACAGTGATAAAACTCCATATGAGCTTTGATATGGTAATATTCCCACTGTAAATCATTTTAAAGTTTTTGGAAGCAAATGTTTTATCAAGAAAAATGATGAAAAACTTGGCAAGTTTGAACCCAGGGCAGATGAAGGAATATTTCTTGGTTACTCTTTTAGAAGTAAAGCGTATAAATGATACAATAAAAGACTTTGGAAGATTGCTGAATGCAATGACGTCGTAATTTATGAATCTCTCTCAACTCCAAAAGGGGAAATACAAACAACAAATGAAGATGATGATGATGTATATCTTCCTGCATCAAATAGAGATAATATAGAAGGTGAACACAATGAAGCAGCAGAAGGAGATCTATCTGAAAAGGCTCCATCCAGGTATGTCCAAAAGAATCATCCAGGATCTCAAATTTTGGGAGAAAAGGGATCAGGTGTCCAAACAAGAAGAACTCGTGTAGGGTCTATTAGCTATCTAGCATTTTTATCCACCATTGAACCACAGAATGTCAATCAAGCTAGCAAAGATGAATATTGGATTCAAGCCATGAATGAAGAACTTGATCAAATTGAAAAGAATCATTCCTGGGAACTAGTTCCAATACCTCATGATAAAAATGTTATTGGAACAAAATGGATATTCAAAAACAAGTTAAATGAAAATGGAGATGTTATTAGAAACAAGGCTAGACTTGTTTGTAAAGGGTATGCTCAACAAGAAGGTATAGACTTTGAAGAAACATTTGCTCCTGTAGCTAGACTTGAAGCCATCAGAATGTTTCTTGCTTTTTCAAGCTTTCAACAAATCAAAGTTTATCAAATGGATGTTAAATCTTCTTTCCTCAATGGTGATCTAGAAGAAGAATTTTATATAGAACAACCAGAAGGATTCATTTTGGGCAATGATGAAAAACTTGTTTGTAAACTTAAAAAGGCTTTATATGGTCTCAAACAAGCTCCAAGGGCATGGTATTACCGTCTTGACAAATATCTTCATCAACAAGGATTTTCAAAGGGTTCTGCTGATAGCAACTTATACACAAAAACTAAAAATGATAAACTATTGATTGTGGTTGTATATGTTGATGATATCATTTTTGGAAGTAATGAAGAGTCCATGAGTCAGAAATTTGCTTCTGTTATGCAACAAGAATTTGAAATGTCTTTACTTGGGGAACTAACATTTTTTCTTGGCTTACAAGTGCAACAAGCAACCAATGGCATATTTTTATCTCAAGAAAAATACCTCAAGCAAATTTTGAAGAAGTATGGGATGGAAGACTGCAAACCTGTAAGTACACCAATGATAACTGGGTGTAACCTCAGTTCTCATGATGATTCTCCCATAGTGAATCAACCAGAATACAAATCCATGATTGGAAGTCTACTTTATCTAACCGAGACAAGACCAGACATTATGCATGCAGTTGGGATTTTTGGACGATTCCAAGCTAATCCAAAAGAGTCTCACCTTTAGGCTGTCAAAAGAATATTCAAATATCTACAAGGAACTCAAGACTTTGGACTATGGTATCCAAAGAATGTTGATCTCACTCTTCATGCCTACACAGATGCAGATTGGGCTGGAAATGTTGATGATCGGAAGAGCGCTAGTGGTGGTGCATTCTATATGGGGCCCCAATTAGTATCTTGGTTCAGCAATAAGCAAAGCTATATTTCCTTATCTACAACAGAAGCAGAATATGTGGCTGCTGCATCATGTTGCACACAACTTCTTTGGATGATGCAGACCTTACAAGACATTCAAATCACATGTTCACCTCCCATATCCATTATGTGTGATAATACAAGTGCCATTAGTATCTCAAAGAATCCTGTTATGCATTCCAAGACCAAGCACATCCCTATCAAGTATCACTTCTTACGTGAACAGGTGCTTGAACAAAAGGTGAAATTGGAGTATGTACCCTCCAAAGAACAAGTTGCTGATATATTTACTAAACCTCTTCCTAGGGAAGCCTTCAAATATCTCAGACAAAAGTGTCTCTGCCGCTCAGAAGATCATATCTTCTTAAATTTGGAATATTAAATTGGATACTCGGATTTCATAAAGGACAATCACGTATATACACGATTTTATATACAGAAAGCTGCATATGGGTTTTTGCTAGCATCATTTTCTGGGTCAGCATTTTCAGAATAGTTGCGGTGCTGTTGGATATCTCTAGTGATGTTCCAGTTCTTACATTTCCATTTCATTCTCTAATATATTGTTGATAAAGATGCCTTGATGATTTTTTGTTGAAAGTGTTTAGGATGCACAAGCTAAGGGGGAGCACTTGTCCTGTGGGAAATGATGCATTGTTGGCATTCTAAGTGATTACTGTGGTCTGATCTCATGATTGAGATTCATTGGTCTTGTTTATAAAAATTCATTTGATGAAAAGGTCATGTTGAGACCTATGCTGTAAAATTGTTATATTCAGGCATGTAAGGACTTGCTCAAATTTGTAAACCCACTTGGTTGGGTAGTTGAGTCAAAATTTGTAAACCCACTTGGTTGGGTAGTTTAGTCAAATATGTAATTCCACTTGGTTGGATCATTAATGTAAGTATGAGTCCTTGGTGATCGGAATGGTCATACTTGGTTGAGTTATAGAGTCATGTACTTCATTGAAAATTTTGTCTAAAGATTCAGCATGAACTCAGGGGGAGCATGGTAAATTTAGTGCACTTCAGATCTACATAGCTCATCTCTCTACAAGGGAAGAGAAACCTTGTTTTGGTTTTGATTCGTCCTTTTCCCTTGATGTCAAAGGGGGAGAGTATCATTGTGTTTGATTAATGGTTATTTTAATGTATCTATCTTTTGTGGTGATCAAACACCATCGTGGTTGCCATCAAGTCCAAAGGGGGAGATTGGTGGCAATATGATGTATGTGTTTTCCTTGATGTAAACCTATTTGATGAGTTGCCTATGATAAGCAACCTATGTGTTAAAGATGTAAGAATGATGTAGCTACAGATTAGTTCAGATGTGATAGAGAACATAATTCCAGTAAGTGCCATAGAAATGATAAATATAATATGTCTAAATGTACATGCTACCTTTGTGAAGGCAACCAGCGTATGGATGCAATGTATATGCTACTTTTGTGAAGGAAACCCGCGTATACATTCAGGGTTAGCATATACGTAGTTTTTATGAAGAGAAGTTGCATATACACGCGGAAACGAATGCTCCAAGTCCTGTATGCCTTTTGTGCTCTAAAATTATAATACCAAGAGGCACTACCATGGTATTAGCCCACAATATTGAGCGTTGTATTGTCTATTTGATTCTGTCCAAGAATACCATCAGAAATTGAGTGGTTTTGACTCATGGTATTGGTAAAAGCTAAATATATATAAGGAGAAGAAGATCATAGTGCTAGGTGTGCATGTGTAAGGGTTGTTGATGAATAAATTTCTCTGAGGAATATCTGCATGGATGAACTCTGTTCTTAATTGATAGATCTGAATCTATGATGCACCCATGGATATAATGAAGGTTCAAGATCTCTAGATCTGATGATGATGAATCTCTAGAATGACCTACTGAAGGAATGATGAAGAACTGGTGCAAGTCTGCTGAAGAAAATGAATAAATCTAGGTAAGTTTTATAGATCTGGTCTGTTCTGCAAAATTTATTTTTTACATATCTATACACTAGTTGGTTTCAACAAAAGTGTGTATATACACGGGCTCGATTCATAAAAAGTGCGTATGGCAGTTTGGGTTTTCTGAAGAATAAAATACACAGAAGTATACGCGGGTTGATGTGCAGGAAAGCACATATGTACGCGGCTTTAGTGAAGCAAAGTAGCATATGATATTTGAATCAATGACTGTTCAGGGTTGAGTTTGTATCTACATATCTATTCTGAAGTATGGGTTATTTCTAAAGTTCTAGTCACAGTGTTTTCACTGTTCTAATTGAAGTGTTGGGAAAAGTTTATGATTGTTGATAAAGGGTCGTGTTGAAGCTGTTTGATCCAGTATGAAAATTGATGAAATGTGGTCTACAGTGGGTCTGAGGGTTGAAGCCTTCAATATGGAAGTTGAAGCTTCTTGCCAGTAGAAGCTGGTGTTATGTTCAGGGGGTTAAAGCTCCCTTCCAGGAGTGGTTGGTAAACGAGATCAGGGGGTTGGAGCTCCCTTCTAGTAGTAGCTGGTAAACAAGTGAAGGTTGCAGCCTTCTGCAGGTAGAAGCCTACATACTGATATGAGTATGCATCAGTACAATGTTGTAAACAGTTTTCCATATAATAAATATTGAAGACAGAGATGACAATAGTGGTGGTTTTCTTCTGAATTGGGTTTCCACCTTAAATACTAGTGTTCATGTGTGTTCCACTTGTGTGATGTTTTATACTGCCGTTACTGCACATATTTCCTATTTATCTAACCTGATGCATAACTAGTAAATCTGTTTTAAAGTCTGTTTCTAAGATACTTTATAAACTAGAAATTTATATCAGTATACGTGAGTTTCTTTCAGCATATCCGTGTGTATACGCAAGTTCAGTTCATAAAATCCGTGTATGAAATTCTGAAAAATAAAAAGTTAAATTCAGGATATAAGATCTAAATACTAATTCACCCCTCCCCTCTCAGTTTTTTTCCCAACAATTGGTATCAAATGAGCAGTCCTTCCTTCGAAGAATCTTAGTCGCTACACTAGAAAATTTGGTGAAAATTCCGACGTGCCAATTCATCGCTATTCCGACATATAGTTACACGTAAGAGCGATAAAGCCTTCCGAGGCGGGCAAAATGGTTTACCATATCGTCGCAGTTCCGACGCAATTAAAAAGTGTCGCACTATTGACACCTTTTCCGTCGCTTCCAAACAAACGTCACTCTTCCGACATTTCCCAATCCGTCGCACTTCCGACCTTTGTAAACTGTCGCACTTCCGATGAAATGTGGTTCGACGTTTTGAACGTCGCTCTTCCGACGTTTGTAAACTGTCACAATTTCGACGAAATGTGGTATGACGTTTTGAACGTCGCTCTTCCGACGTTTGTAAACTGTCGCAATTCCGACGCAATGTGGTCCGATGTTTTGGACGTCGTTTCGACGTTTGTAAATGGTCGATTGAAAGAAATGTGGTTCGAAGGTTTGAACGTCGCTTCGTCCGATGTTTTTATACCGTCACTCTTTCCGATGTTTCTAGTCCGTCGTAATTCCGACATTTCATAAGGCGCCTAATATAGCGACGGTAGGTTCAATTTAAAAAAAAAAAAAAAAAAATGAAACTTTAAAAAGAGAAAAAACGTTGTTTCGAATATATTTGTGTAGCCCTACAATGTTTGCAAATCTATACGCAAGTTCGTTGCAGCGAAAGCACGTATATACGTGGGTTAGTTTCAGCGAAAGCGCGTATGGAATCCAAGGTCAATTCTGAAATAGTTGTAGATATATATGCAGGTTTGTCTCTGTGAAAGCGTGTATATACGCGAGTTCAGTAAAGTAAAAGTGCGTGTGAAATCTTGGGTTTTGTTGAATTGTTTAGAAGGAAATCTTCGATCTGTTTTGCTGTATTACTGTTGTCTGTCAAGATGACTTCATATAGTTCTTGGTTGTTTGAATATTGATTATGCTGCTAGTTGATTATGATTAAAGATCATTGGTTGATTGGTTGATGATTCAATGAATGAATTGAATGGGTTATAAGTTTTAGTTTGATGTATGTTCTTTGAGCTTAAATGTGTGGAGTGGGTCCAGTCTGAAAATCTGATGAAAAGAGGCCTACAAGGTGTGTTGTGTGGAAGTTGTTGGATCCAGTATGAAAATTGATGAAACATGGTCCATGGTGGTGCTAAGGGTCGAAGCCTTCAGTGAGGGGGTTGTAGCTCCCTTCCAGGAGTGGCTGGTAAACGAGATCAGGGGGTTGAAGCTCCCTTCCAGTAGTAGCTGGAGAACGAGAGAAGGTTGCAGCCTTCTGCAGGTGGGTGCCTGCGTGCTGGTATGAGTATGCACCAGTACATGATTGTAAGAAGTTTTCTTTATAATAAATATGGAAGATAGAGACAACAACAGTGGTGGTTTTCTCCCGAATTTAGATTCCACCTTAAATCTCGGTGTTCATGTGTGTCGCTTTTGTGTGATGATTTATTCTATTCTTAATGCTCATGATTACTGCTTACTAAACATCCAATGAATGAATGATGAACTGATCTAAGTAAAGAATTATATGCATAATAAGATCTGTGGTGATATGCAAGTTTTCTTAAGGATATTTTTGTGTATACGCGAGTTGGGTTCATTAAAGTCGCGTATGGAATTTACTAAGGAAAAAGTAAAAGTTTTGAGTAAGCTCTAAATACTGATTCACCCCTCCCGCCCTCTCAGTATTTTTTCTAGCACCATTACATCCTCTCAACATCTCCAATCAAACACAGTGACAAATTTTTCACAATAGAGGAAGCAATTTTTCTTCATCTTGTCTGACAACACGCTTTGTGCTCCGGAAGACGCACGCCCTATCTCCATGGGCATATAACTCGCGCAGTAGGCCAGCAAGCCCATTTTTGCTTGGTTTGTTTCCATTTTTTCAGTTGTAAAGTGATTAGAAACCCATAAAAAATTTTCCACAACTGTGTTCTTGGATGTCATGACTAATTAGGACTCTTACTTACTAGAATTTAGCTTAGCAACTAAGTTATTTTAATTTAATTTTTTATTTTTGAAAATCATATATAGATTAAGAAGGAAAAAGTAAGCAGACTTGAATCCACATATGTTGTCCGAACAAATGATTTTTTGATAAAAGATACAAAACAAATAGCTTAATTAGCATAAAATAAAGTGTCTTATATATCCACGTATCTTTATCTACTTCAACTTTTTCAATTTTTTCGTTAGATTGGTTCAATTTTGCATTATGAAAGTGGACTAGGACCAAACTATCAAAAAGATAGAAAGTAATCTCTGCCACCATTGCACCTCATGGTGAGCTTGGGTATGAATATGAACACTTTCCTAAGAAAAAAATCCATCTCCCTATAGTGCAAATATAGTTTAATTAGTCAAGGTTTAAATGGCCCATCATCTGCCCATCATTTCATTTTTGCAAGGAACAATCACACATAGAATAATTAACAAGGAAGTGTAAAGGATCATCGCATATCCGAATATTATAATATTCTTTATTGTTCACTCCAAAGCACACATGAAGCATTCCTTATGGTTGCTTCACCATATCACACCCTAAGAAAATTTGACTCTCTAAAAAATATCATTAACTGAACTCACTAAAATATCCCCATAGGGATCATAAAAGAAGGTTATAGTTAGGATAAGACCATTGGGGGTAGGCATCCAATAAGTAGCCATGGTCGTGATATATTATTGAAACATAGATTTTGACTTTTTATGGAGCCTAAAATATGTTAATACGCCCACGAAAAGAATACCCGAGCATTACCAGAGACCCATTTCAGAGGGTGTTAAGATTAGGCCCAGTCCATGCAGTACTTTTTGGGGCTACATGATCCATCTAGTGCTCATTACTCATAGCCGAATACCAAGAAGCTCAAGACTCGAATTCTCATGTGGGACAATAGTTCTTTAGTGGAAAAAGATAGGGCATCTTTCCCTATAGGTGACGATGCAAGCAACGCGATCCTTATTCATTACCTTGGTTAATTCTTCGGCTATTGGAAGCCATCGCTGGTTATTTCGGGACATTAACCCGAGTACCCATCAGAAGATATCCTCGCAAGGCCCAGTTACAAAGAGAGTGAAAGGGAAAGTAGGTCTATATAGACTTTTGGTATCATACGCAAAATACAAAAAAAAACCTCATTTTTTGCTTGATTGATCACATAGCATTAAATTAAAGGAAAATTTACCTCCTTTTTTTTCACTTTGTTTTATACATGTGATTTTATTTTCTTTGATAGAAATCCTCCTTCCTCCATCAAACCAAAAATATCAAAAATATTATGCTAGTCGAAACCATAGCTAACCCAGCAGGACCCCATCGGTCTAAACATTTCTTGGATCTCCACCCATTAGAGGGAGGAGTGCCATGCCACCCCCCATTTAGGCTTCGATGAAGACATGCTTCCATTGTTATCGATTCATCCTTTATCACAGAATCTATGATTGGAAACCCCCAAGGGTCACCCAACATCACACTGGTGGAAATCTCAGCAGGGTGACCACACACAACACATCCTTCAAACCTAGAGGGCAAAGGAGTGCTACCCCTTCAGGGAGTCAGAAAAACATATAGCAAGGCATGCCATAGGGTAGCATTGCTTAGGAACCTCCCTTAAACCAACACATTCAGAATTTTTTTTTTCAACAGTGTACAATGGTAGTCAATACACAGTTACCCTTCTTAGCATCACTTAATCTTCCATATCTAACAAAGTTAACTGATGACCCCATTTATCATGGCCCTAACTAGCCCCCCATGCCCACAAAAAAACTTCAACCATACCAAATTTTGAAGGGAAGCAATCGGAAGACCCATGAAATTATATCATGAATTTCCACATGTGGTGTTCATCCAATAGTATCATTGATGATACCATTAGACTGAGACTGTTTCAATGCACCCTAACAAGGCCTACGATGAAATGGTATGTCAAGAATCCTTCTGCTCCAGATGGAACCTTTAGCACCCTTGCTATGACATTCCTCACCTATTTCCATCTCCCCATCCATAATGATTCGAAAATGGAACTACTAACAAATTTAAGACAGATACTAGTTGTCCATATATCAGGCCATCTCCAGGAGTGGCGGTGACGTTGTAGTGTGTGTAAATCTAAACTTCGTGACATAGTGTTGTTGGACTTATTTTTGAAAAATATCACCATAAAGATTTCAAAATACGCGGCGACACAGAAACCAACCTCGGAGGAGAACTCCATTAGAAAATCCCAACAAATTGAACTCATTTACACCCAATCAAGATATATTTACAATGTCTTGCCAAATGCCTTGTGCCTACAAAATTATAGGTAGTTACTAGGTGCGTTGAATACTACAGAAAATTTTATTAGGTCCTTCACCCAAGGTCACATAGGCATCAATAATCAACACCCAAGATGCTTGTACAATTCTACTTAGAATGTATTAGAACCTGGCTACCATCAAATTCAGTCAGCACCTTTGCATAATATGATGAATAGGGTAATGCCATACCATCAACAGTAGGGAGGCTCATACCCTCCCTCATAGGAAAACCAGTACTCAGCCAGGAATGCTGATACAAGAGAGATTCCCTAGCAATCTTACACCAATCAGGGACAGAGGAACCTATACCCCCCTTTTCTCGCACAAAATCCACCACCAATGCAGAAAAATGCACCAGTGAACTTGGTGCAACCATCCCAGGCTCAACAACGATAGTCTTATGACCAAGAGAGAAAAAATAATCCTACAAATGCTACAAAAAATAATCCTAGGAGCAAGAAAAAGGGAGACTCTGGATAGGGGGGAAGTAATCAACAACACCCCCGCGATCCCATTCTAGGGGAAACCCTAACCGAAATCAAAACCAAGAGCCAAATAGTAACTCCCAAGGACAAAACAAGAGGCTTGATCTAAGGACAAATCACTCTTGTGCCATATGTGGTGAATATTGCCATTACACTCACCATTGTCTCGAACTCCTCGAATTGAAAAAACTTCAGGGTAACCGAGGACAAGGGTAGCCTACCCAACAATCTGTGGTAATGCAGGAACCTTACCCCCAGCAAGGAGTGGTTAATGCCCAACAACAACAACCACCCCAAAATGATATTGGAGGAGGAAGCCATGAGATCTACATGGTTAGAAAAGAATTTTTCTTTCAAACAAGGAATAGGAACTATGGTACACCTTCAGATACCAACTCATCAAGTACAAGTACGAGCGCACCTACCGCACCATTACCTATCTTGAAATTACCTATTGAGACCCTTCCAATAATGGTCAAAGGACCAACCAGGCGAACAAGACATCACTCCAAAGCTGCTTATAGCTATAATATAGTGGATGATTTAGCTCAATCACAAGCTTCTATGTCAGCTTTGGAAGTTATGAAATCATGCCCAAGACAATGGAAAGCCTTACTTTCTGCATTAGGCGCAATCGATCCTTCTGATTCATGCCTAATGGTTTTCGATGTAGACAAGGAAAGCCTTTGGCTTCCTTCTCTAGTCGCTTTCCAGATACTGGTTTCAATTCAGAATATCACCATACATCGATGCATCGTGGATGAAGGAGAATCCACATGTATCATGTCCAAATCAGTTTGGAAATAGTTAGGATCACCTGAATTAAAACTATTTGACATCATGCTTAGATAATATCACAGGAGCCCATTAGTCCACATCGGTCTTTATCAAAATGTCCCAGTAAAATTGGTTGACAAGATAGTTCTTATAGACATTGAGGTCTTAGATGCACATATAGACTACAATATACCCCTCAGGAAAAGTTATATGTTTTCCATGACTGCATTCTCATCCTTTGTCTTTAGGGTAATTATGTTTCCCCATGATGATAAAATCATCACCATCGACCAACTCACATACTACGACAAGAAACCCATGACTGCTCTAGCTGTTGTACTACCATATGTAGAAAAAACCACAGAACCACTCACAAGGTATATAGAATTCATCCCAAGCCAATTCAAACCATCATCCATCCTAGGATCATTCTTAGGAGATCCCCCTATTATACCATGGGAGGTCCCTCAAAGCATGGAGGCACAAGTGTGCATGATGCTCTCATCAAACATCAAAACTAACCTAGATGCAGAAACCAACAGTATGGATACCGAAGCTAGTGGTATGGAATTCCTACCATATTCCATTTCGCAGACCCCATTTTTATATCCCCCACCTAGTTTTATATCAAAACAATTCATGGCAACTATGACATTTCCAAATATGGATTTTGAAAAACCCATGTGGTATTTGGTCCCTCCAGCCATGATGGAAAGCCTAGGAATTACCTATATATGAATAACCCCTATTTCCCCTCAAGAGCCACCTGACACAACCAAGAAGAATAAAAAAAAAGAGAAAAAAGTTGAAACCCGCAAGTTACCTATGGAATTACAACCTTGTGCATTGTGCAATGTCGCAGGTCATCCTACTAATATTTTCTCAGAGTGAAGAATTAAAAACCCTTCTACACACCGAAATAAATGTTGCGATCTTGAATTCCCATAAAAAGGAACATGTTACAAACAACCAAGGAAAAGCATTATGCACCAATCATGTGTGTGCCATATGTGACCATTATGGGCATTATACCCATCACTACCTAGAAATTTCACATTATAGGGATGCCTTGCAAGCCCTAGAAAAATCTTACTAGAACCTCAGAATTGTCCATGCAAATGGGCCAGGGTGAACCAAAAAACATAATTTCCATGCGAGAGGAACCTACATCTAGCTCGTACACAGTCACCCAAATGGCCCAAAGATGGCAAACAAAGGCCACACTGCATGTCCCTGTTTGCGCACTATGTGATGAGCCTGATCACTTAATCACACAGTGCCCCGAGTTAAGGGCATTCAACCATTGGTATCAAATCCCACAAGTTTCGCAAATCAACTTAGTTCGGCACATAAAAAATATGTGTCAGATTTGTCAAAGCAACCACCACATGCGTCGTTGTCCCCACATATGTTGATTTCAGTCTGTGTTGGATTTCATGTGATGGTTCATTGTTGAAAACCCCAACTTATTCGACTCAGAAGCAGAATCCATAAGCATCACTACAACTCAAAGGCCAGAAGCAAGGAGGACCATATTGTATATGTCATAAGAGAGGCGGTGACTTGAACCCTCCCTAGGCTCCAGTCCAGTTCTGTGTACTTTGCAATGAACATCGTCACTTCATCACTGACTATGCAACGCTAGAGTTGTTCCTAATATGGTAACTGGTCAGCTCGGTGTACTACGACGACTTACAAGAAGTTGAATATTCATGTCGAGTATGTCTAAATAACCACCCAATTCATTGTTGTCCCTACATCCCCCATTTCCTTTTGGTGTTAGATTGTCTACATAGGGCCATAACCCATCTTCTCGAAGAGGATGGATTGGACTTGGAGTTAGTGGAAAGTTTGACAACCCAAGAGAATGTGGCAACTAGGTTCATCCTCTTCATATTCGAAGAGAAAAAGTCACCAAGGGGGCAAATTCCCTCCCCCAACCACCCTCAACGCCCAATCCCAGCCTATGTACTATGTGATGAATGTGATCACATGATCACTTAGTGCCCAGATTTTGTACCATTTCTTAAATGGTACCCAATCACTTTGGTGGCCCAAAGGAATTGGAAAATCAAAGAGAAATAGTCTTGTCTTATTTTCCAAGACAACCATCAAGCTCGACATTTTCCTTACATCCCACGATTTCGACGTATGTTATACATCATGCACTCATTCATCACCAAAAAACCGGATGTAATATATTTCAAACCTAAGAAACCGATAGAAAATATGTCCAATCATCCCAGCAAGACACGAAACCAACCAAAAATATCATGTGCTCTATGTGATAAGAATGACCACATGGTGAATCAATGTCGGGAACTCAATAAGTTCACCGGAAGCCTTTGCATGGTCACAACCATACCACATATTCATCTTTCTAACCAAGAGAATATCATGCGCTCCTACTGCCACATATGCTCGCAATTTCACCACACCATGAATTGTCAATACCTGTCAAGGTTATGAATGGCCAAAGGAGCATTGAGTCAAGACTCCCCAAAGGAGCCATACCATCCAAGACCAGGAACTTGGAGATAGAAGAAGCACATCAATGCACCAATGCACAACCATTTCCAAGCATCCAAATCTTTCATGGATAGTAGTATTGGATCTCACACCATCTACTCGTGAAGTACCTTTAATCCGTGCACCATCTACACGAGCCACAACCATGAAACAGGAACATTCCCTATGCTACAAGCATTTCGACACCTTTGTATTCAATGCAATCTTCAAGTAAAAGAAGATGCGTGTACCCCTAGTACACTGCTAAGATCGCATGACTCTCCCGTGGCTAAAATGAAAACAAACATTGTATAAATTCTATTAGAACATGAAGGTACATGCCTTTACAACCCCGTCAACAGGCTTTACCCTAAGAAATTCCACCCATGAGGTGAAAGCCTTCACAACACAATTCAGGTACGCCCTCTTTTATTGCTTTAAATTCAAGTTATTTAAAATGTATTTGTATCAAAAGATGCTTTTACTTGGGGTATTGGATGCAGGTATTGTAGGCACGCCAAATGACTATACGCCCTAGAAAATAAAGGTACAAGAAGAGGTATCATTCTACCCTCGGCATGGTAGGCTCCCCTAAGAAATATTTGCATATCTTGAAATCATTTCTTCAGAAAAATAAAACCATAGGTTTCATTTACCTGACCATGCTTATCATCACCCCACCTTGCACATGATAAACACCCTTGCAGGTTGGTAGAGCCTCACCCTCCCTGGCATCCATCACTCATGTAGACCATACACCAAAAGTGTGGAGACATGTACATAAAACCCCAGGACCAGGAATGGCTTCATGTTCATCCATACATCATAAAACATCAAGTCAAGTTTTCCCATTACATGTTAAAACCCCTTTCCCGAGCCACAACTCTCCATAAGTGGATCAGCAAAAATGCACCACCACGTTTCACGTTTGGCTTATCACAGCCTCATCAGCATAGCTCACCTACAACATTTTCATCCGCCTCATAAACCTTGCACTGAGACTAACCAATGGGGTCCCCATCCTTAGAAAAACACACTCCTCACACCATAGTGAATGATTATCCATGTTTATGGGGCACCTGTCTCCGTGCTTGTACATCCAAACCACTTTCATATTATTTTGGCAATTGTATAAAGATTTGTTTAGGAGAGAACTCCCACCAATCCATTTACATTTCTAACCTAGCAGCAGTCCTAAACACCCTTGGTAGGAGCTCCACATTCTTTACCACGCCCAACCATGAAATCATAGCAACTATACACTATCCTGGATGTCCTACCGACTCCAGGGATTTCCTCACCAAAAATTGTTATGACTGCCACCACTCGCATTTACAGCTCTGACCTTGGGCCACTTAACTACCATAATTAGTTATAGCCATTTCTCATCATCATGCCTTGTTAACCCATCACATCATGCCCTACTACATATGAAACCCTAATCCCTTACATTAGTACTCATTTAGATCGGTTGATGCTTCCTTATTTTCGACTTCAACAACCATTTTCCAAGAAGGAGGTAGTACCTTGGATGACTCATCACCTCAATAGGGGCATCCTCAGTTGGCACTATGGGAATCATCATTGCCCATTTATGTCATTGATCCTCTTGAAATTCGAATTAAACATAATATTTCATGTACAAGATGGTATCATACTTCATAATCTTTGCACTCTATCAGAATTCGTCAAAGACCCGTGACTCAATAAGAATATCTTTCAACAATTCTTACACCGAAAGCTCCCCAACATTCAAAGAACCATGCATACAATGAGTACTTTTTGTAAAATGTACCATACCAAGATTATGCATGTGGGTGCCATATTCAACCTTCTTTTAAAGAAAAATACCCCCAAGGGCATCAGCAATCATCGTCATCAACCAACAGCAAGTCACTACCAAAAAGTGACATAAACATAACCATTATCTGTCAGATTAGCTTAACTAGGTAAACATCACAAGCATGGGACATGGCCTCCTTGTAGAAATATTTTATTCATTCTATCTCTTTCTAGTTTCCTATAGAGAATGGTGTATTTTTATTTAATAAAAGGGGTATCCCAACTCAGTTCCAAAGTAAGTCACTCTCTCTCTCTCTCAAAAGGATCACACATAAAAAATAAAATATTGTATTTCAGCTATACAGTTCTTCCTAGTACTCATGCATTAGGGGGAAAATGTTAACACTAGAAAATCACACAGCAAAAATAAATTAAAAATGCCAGGAAAAAGGCACGAATAAATATTTTCAGAGAAGGAATACATTAGGAAAAGGAAAAAAATTAATTCTTCCTAAGGTTCAGACAAAGATTTATAGATAGTGCACAAGCAACAAAGGACTTTTGCTCACAGAGCAACTATTCCTTCAATAGCCATGCATAGTGAAGCTATTCCTTTGATAGACACGTGGTCCTGTAGATGGAAAAATGTCACCATCTAGGACCACTTGGCACACTTAGTTAGGAATATTCCTCAGTGCTACCAAGCACAGTCATAATTGAGCCACCTTGAGGCTTAAATGAAACACATGAAGGAATCACCTCTCCACTCTTGTGTCACCATCTATCTTGGGCCAAGAGAAGGAGGGAGAATTCAAAAAAAGTCTATATAAACCAGCCTTTGGAAGACGAATTGGAGACACATTGTTATGTTGGCAAAATTTGTTCATAGCAAACCAGCTTGCATAGTCCAACAAAAAATGGATTGGAAGGACTCATTTTTATCCAACCAACATCGTAGTCCAAGAGAGAGAGGTTCACCACTTGATCTTGATCTACCATTCTTTGAGAGAGGAAGAGATGCTCACAGGAACTCGAGGGAAGGAGACCTCTTTGTTTTGGGTATTTGAGCTCCATAGCTCAAAGGACCCTCTTCAAGTGTTTAGCATTGTATATTTTTTACCACCAACACCTAATAAAGGGAGAACTCTCCACTTGTGTTATTAGGTTGTTTACTCCATCAAGATTTTTTATTTTGTATCTCGTGTTTTAATTTGTTCTTAGTTTTTGTATGATTAGTTTTCCCTCAAACTTAGTTTACATCATGTCGAATATGTTCCACTAATAGTAGGCAATCATTTTTCTATGTGACTTGTGCAAGTAGCATCCAGCTTGCTAAATAAGTGTATTTTGTACGCCCTTGGGCCAAATACACTACCACATTATTATTCATAATCTATTTGACTTAGCTGAAACCCCAATCACATCTTACTTCTCAATTATCTTGTTTGATCAGGGCAACAATCAACACACACAAATCCATGACATTTTAAATTCCAAACCAATGTGACCTTGGTTTCCTAGAGACCCCCTCCCCTGAAAGGTTGATCGGCCTTCTTGGGAGGTTGATCAACCTCCTAAATACCCATGAAGAGTTTTCCTTTCAAGACATAGGATGTACACCACAAAAATAACAAACAAATCAGCTCTAAACGATCTCAAAGTTGAGCTTCCATTGTCCAACATAGTACACCATCAGTTCATTTGAGTGACTAGGTTTCCTTCTAGAAATTATTTCCCATAGCCTTTAATGAATCATGTTATGATAGTTTGTCTTCTTCACTCTTATTTTCCCCTTGGGAAACCTAGCCAAACCCTCTCAACCCTAGCCGCTGCCTAGAGGATATCATCTATCAATGCATCGACCTTTCACAATTATTGATGATTCCAATGGGGATTTTATTGGAAGAATTAATTTTTATTGATGTCAAAGGGTGTCCTGCTGAAAATAAATTAACAAGGGCTTGAAAATCTCTTTAACATTTTTATAAGGAGTATTTGCATGCCTCCTAACTCCTCTTCATTAAGGAGAAAATATTTTTTCATGTAAAGAAAAAAAACCCTTATTTAACCCCTATACAAGTCAACCCTTCCCCAATAAACATGATGGTTCAATGTGGTATTGAACTAGCATAAATAAGATCCATGCCTACTACTTTTTTTCCAGCAACTTGGAGAATACAAGACAAGAAGAGGAAGAGAACTCAATTCGGGCCTGATGAAGCTCTAGGCATCTCCTTCAAGTTATACAGTGATTCCATTACTTTGCAAAAAAAAAAATCCTTTCCTTTCAACTCAAACCCCACAATTGAGTGATATAAATGGTTACCAGAAACGAGACGGTAGATATCGTTCTTGGAAAAAAACACAAGAAAAACGGGACAAGATGAAAATTTCATTTTCTACGTCCATTTCTCTTGAGCGATCATAAATTTATTTTTCATTTTATTTTTGGGAAGCATCTTGCAGGACATATCTTGCACTGCATATATGACCAATTACACACACTAACAGAGCCCTTTCCTCTAAAATTCATCTACCGAGGTTGTGACAATGAAGGGTTTAAAATCAACATTTTAGTAATATGTTAGAAAACCCCTGACCTGGGAATAAGATAAGAGAAGCCTTATATCTATAATCTAGAAATACCTGACGGGGTGAGTCTTTCCTTGACCAAATACATGACTGAGTCTTTTCCTTTTTCTACTAGTGATTTGAAAAGGATATAGTTTATAACTTGCTTAGGTGAAAGGTAAAATTAGTAAATTAAATAATAATATGGAGGTTGTTCCTTTTCAAATTGTCACGAAGACATGTTATCCGTCTCTACATCATTTTCTAAAATAAATTTTTGAAATAAATAATAACATATGTTTTTATTGGAACAAAACCCTGTTGTAGTATCCCAAAATAGGAAAAGCAACAATATAGCACATAAAAGTGGAAGCAACAGCAAATATTAATACATTACATGTGAGCCAAAGATAGATCCATTGTATTAAGTGTATCAACAACAAATGTATACAAAATCTTGGAGAACAAACCCCTCAAGCTAGGCAAGAGAAGCCTCCAACAACAAGGAGCACCCAAAACACAACATGCAGCTGCTACATAAAACATTGAAGCAAGCACAACGCATTTTTAAAGACTAATATTGTAGTTGGGAAATATATGTAAATGGATCCGATAATATCATTCTCATACAAGGAAAAAAATGGAGATCTATGTCCCCATACACATTTCATAGACAACCCAGGAAGGGTTTTCAGAAATACACAAAATATCAGAATGCCAGAATGTAGCCCTAGGGATGAATAAACTCTACAACTGGGAACCTGAAAGGAGGTGGCTGAATCTGATGTAGATTTGAAAGGAACTCCTCCAATGGACTCATCAAGTGTAGGGCTGATCCCTCCACTGAAAAGCAAACACTCCAAATGGATAACTAAACTGACCCCTGCAACTTCTCACTGAAATAAAACAGTCATGAACTAAAAATACATGGTAGGGGATGATGGTAACTTGGCCTGATTGCAAAATATGATATGAAGCCCTGGGACCTTCCCTACTGATTTTCCAATGGAAAGAGAGCTTCCTCCATTGCAACAAAAGCTCCGAAATGGTCCAAAGAAACCCTCCACTATTGCACCCTATAACTCAGCACATATCTAAATAGAAACTGTGCTGTAGAATAAAGTTGTAGCTTGGCTAAATGCGGGAATGTGGAAAAAATTCTCAAGAGATTCTCATGAGTAGGCACTTGAAGTCCCCCGAGGATGAAGGTGGGATTCCCTCTCGAGAACACCCTTGTACTAAACAACATTGCAATCTTAACTAAACAGCTGAAGAGAGCCACAAGTCATAATGGACCATAAAAATAAAAATAAAAAAAATATCCTCAATGGTTTCCATCCCCTTCCCTATATTCTTGGTGAGCTTCCTCACCCTTGGCCCCACTCATTAAAGGCACTACTTCCATGCAAAGGATCTTCCTCCAAAACTGCAATGTCCCTCATTGAATGTCCACTCCCTCCATACCAGCACTATTGATTTGGTCAAAGTTGACCCAATCCACATGCTTCATCCCTTGTTCACAAATAGGGGAGCTTTATCCAGCTCTTTTGATGCCATCCATTCACATTTGGAGTTGTTTTATTCCAACTAAGGAGATTTATGGGTCTCCCTGCCCTCTTATTCTTCTAACTAAGAAGAAAAATAAAAAATTAATATTCCAATGAGCTGCATGCTAATTTAGGAATATTACAATCCTCCCCTCCAAATGTTTCTTGTCCGCAAGCAACTGCAAGGATAGAACTGAAAAGTGTAGGGAACCTTCATTCCCATGTGGAGCTCCAATCTCCAAGATATCATCCATATAAAATGAATCACCTTCCAGAATGGTAATTCATAAAAAAACTCCTCCCACATTCTCATGAGAGGCATCTCCCAAAGGCTCAAGTTACCCAAATGGCTCATCCCATAAGGAAACAAGAGGTCCAATGTAGCAATCATGGATTGTCCAACGTTCTCCCTGAAGTATGAAACATGAGAAATGTGGAGAATATCATCTCTAATAGGAATATCTAATCCATGTGTCATCTCTCCAATCATGCCCCCAACAATGATAAGTACATCATCAACATATGGGATCATAATCAGAGTCATACTAGATACCATGTGTAATACTAGAGAAGAAAAATGGTCCATCAAGTGCATTTTGACTCCTAACTACATCAGAATATGGCATGATGAGTGGTTTCCCAACCACTTTCTTGATGCCCCAATCTTCTCACATGCTTGGATAAGGTGTACGTTGTGTGATGCAAATTGAGCACACCTTGAATAAGATATCATCTCCCCAACATCTCCTAGGGAGTGGCCATCATCATCACTTCTTATGGCCCTAAATAGACCATGAATTCTATAAGAAATAGTGCCCCCTCTTGGATCAATGCCCTACACATGAATGGTAAGGAAATACAAATACCTAGTAAGTGAATCATGATGTATAGAAATACAACCTTTACCATGTACTTGGTTCAAGCTAGTAAGGTGGCTCATATATGGGCCTCCCCTCACTTCAAATGAGAAAGGAAGTGGCTATGATAACTCTATCAAATATTTATGTCTCTCCTCAACCTCCAAACAATCCATGCATCTCCTCATATGATGGTGCATCTGAGTCTTTGAAGCCTTCCCAAATGAATCCCTCGAGGATAGTACGGTATGCTTTTATAAATCCAGTGGGGTGTGAGATAAAACCCTCATGTGCTACATGTAGTAGCTTCTCCTTGAGCTTAGAGGTTATATTCAAGAAAATCCTACTCTAAAAATAGATGAACCCATCTCTCACTGCATATCCCCCATCTAATAGCTGGTCATCAAGCACTCTGCATGAAAAGAGGTCCTTGGAGTATTCCACCAACAGTTGGGATCTCCAATAAGGGTCAATACTCAATAATGAGAGTGATGTTGATCTATCATGTGAAGAACATGTCATGTTGTTGCCTTCTTCTTTGACATCTCCCATGCCAAAGTCATACACTGGGATGCTGCAATCTTGCCTCTATTTCTCCTCCTTTATCTGCTCATGCTCTAGTGAAGATGGAAGTTTGTGGAGGCTAGCCTTCCATGGGAAGCTATCACATATCAAAAAAATTCTGATTTTGGCCAATTCAAGCATGACTAGCCACCAAACTCTACCAAATATGGAAGAGTCCTCCCTATGTGGAAGCATCTTCTAATGCTCCAAAGCCATGGAGTGGTCTCTTTTCACCATGATGGTGCCATCCATCCCTAAAACATATTCTCTCAGCGTAAGATGCTTGGTGAGAGTGGGTAATACTAATATTGGGAGAATGTCTCCCTCCTCATTGAGCCTACCCTAGACTCTCTGCGTTGTGTCAAGTCCTCCCAAGGTTCTCATCCCTCCGAAATATATGAGTGGTGAAACAAATTGTGAAGCATATCTCATCAACTCCTGATCTGTTGGTCTTCCAGGTGGAATTCCTCCATGTAATGAGACATCAATGTTAAGAGTATATTCATATATGAGTGGACTGGTTTTTCCCTACTGTCATTGCGCAAATCAATCTGCCTCTTTTGTGTATAAACGTCCTGAAATAGATAGGGGTTTATGCTCCTAATCACTGAATGCTGGACATCCTCCCTATATTCCCCTTTCATCTGCAAGATATCAAAATCTATCAATGATGGCACATGTTTTCATGAATTTTGCCCTGATCTCCACATGTGAGATTCTTTGGAACTCCTTGCAAAGATACAAGGGCTCCTCTAATTGGAGCAATTTATCCATCTCCCTCTCCATGAGGTACTAGATCTGCTCCTGATGTGACAATGCCGTTACCTCTTTCGTGCTCTTCCCCTTCATCATTAATGGAGCTTACCTCATCATCATTAAGAGGTCCTTTGTCTTGATCCTCTTTTGAAAAGGAGATCTCCATAACTTCCTTTTGAGAAGAGAGTTCTTCCTCAAGTGGGGATCTTGCCTCTAGCAAGGTATTATGTAAGTTTCTAACCCCCTCAATAGAATTTTGGAATTGAGTTAGATTTATGGTTCCTTCCAACTCCTGCAAATGTTTTTTTGTTTAATATTCGCTAGCTCAATTAGGGATGTTTTAGAATTGTTTTCATCAAATCTTTTCACTAACCTCCTAGTGAACCTTGCATAAGTAGGTATATTTACATAATTCAAGGAAGAAGTTTAATAAAACCACCAAGCATAAGCCTCACCTTCAAGATGTAGCATTTCTAATCTAATAGATTATTCTTCTTAAAATCGGTGCTGCTACAAATAGGTGTCTAGCTCCTTCACCCAAGCCCTAGCTGTACATTTAGGTAACCCATAAAAAGTAGATAGAAAGAATCTACACAAATCATTCTACTTGAACCTCTTGCTTCTATTGTGATTTCTAGGCCTTCTATCCTCCTTGATATTTCAAAACCCTTGGTAGTTGAGATGATCTTTGAACCTCTGAGATTGAAATTCATACTCTTGAAGATAGTCACCAAGGGTCTCCTCCTTTGGTGCATCTCCTTCCTCCATATCTCTTGATATGAATGTAGGCATGGTAGAGCATTGTAGATCTGATTGTCTGGCTGAATGCTCACACCCATAATATGAAGAACTGGATCTTCCTTCATGTTTAAAAATTTCAGAGGGATCTGCATGTCTTTCCCTCCTCATTCCCTTGATTTCTCTATTGATCTCATGCATAGTTTGGAGAAGAAGTTTTGAAAACTTATTTCCCTCCATTTATCCAAATAATTGATTCTTTTCCTTGTCTCTTCTGTAAGCCTTCTCTTTTCTGTGAGAAGCTTCTTTTTCTTCTGATAACATAGATGCAATGTCTTCACAAGCTGAGCCAAGATTATGCTCTGATACCACTGTAATATCCCAAAATATAAAAAGCAGCAATATAGCACATAAAAGTGGGAGCAACAGAAAATATCAATGCATTACATGTGAGCTAAAGATAGATCCATTGTATTAAGTGTATCAGCAAAAAATGTATACAAAATCTTCGAGAACAAACCCCTTAAGCTATGCAAGAGAAGCCTCCAACAACAAGGAGCACCCTAAACACAAGATGTAGCTGCTACAAAAAACACTAAAGCAAGAACAACATAGTTTTAAAGACTAATACATCAACAAGGAAATATATATAAATCTATCTGATAATATCATGCTCATACAAGGCCAAAAATGGAGATCTATGCTCCCATACACATTTCCTAGAAAACCGAGGAAGGGTTTTCAGAAATAAAGAAAATACCAGAATGCCGGAATGTAGCCCTAAGGCTGAATAAACTCTTTAACTGGGCACCTGAAAGGAGGTAGCTGAATCTAATGTAGATCTGAAAGGAAATCCTCCAATGGACTCTTCGAGTGCAGGTTTGATCCCTCCTCTGAAAATAAAACACTCCAAATGGAGCATTGAACTCACCCCTGCAACAGCTCCCTGAAATAACATAGTCATGGACTAAAACTGCATTGTAGGGGATTATGGTGACTTGTCCTAATGCCAAAATATGATATGAAGCCCTGGGACCTTCCCTACTGATCTTACAATGGAAAGAAACCTTCCTCCACTAAAACACAAGCTCAGAAATGGTCCAAAGAAACCCTCCAATGTTGCACCCTGCAACTCCACGCATATGTAAATAGAATCTACGTTGTAGAAGAAATTTGTAGCTTGGCCAAATGCCAGAATGTGGAAATAATGCTCAAGAACTTCTCCTGAGTAGGCACTTGAAGTCCCCCGAGGATGAAGGTGGGATTCCCGCTCGGGAACACCCCTACGCTAAAGAACACTGCAATGTTAGCTAAATAGCTAAAGAGAGCCACAAGTCATAACAGACCATAAAAAATAATAATCAAAATATATCCTCAATGGATTCCATCCCCTTCCTTATATTCTTGGTGAGCTTCCTCACCCTTGGCCCCACTCATTAAAGGCACTACTTCCATGCAAAGGATCACCCTCCAAAACTGCATTGTCCCTCATTGAATGTCCACTCCCTCCATACCAGCGTTGTTGATTTGGTCAAAGTTGACCCATTCCACATGCTTCATCCTTTGTTCACACATAGGGGAGCTTTATCCAGCTCTTTTGATGCCCTCCATTCACATTTGGAGTGGTTTTATTCCTACTAAGGATATTTATGGGTCTCCCTACCTTCTTATTCTTCTAACTAAGAAGAAAAATAAAAAAATAATATTCCAATTAGCTGCATGCTAATTTAGGAATATTACACCTGTGTACATATATTCTTGGATTCAAAGATGGAAATAAATATTTTTATACTTAAACTTATACATAACATTGTTAAAATTTAGTTAAAATTTTACCATGTTAATTAATAAAACATGTTACTTAATCCACTATGGTTAAATGTGATTATTAAAATTTCAGCTATGTAAATCATGAATGTTTTGTTTTATGTTTTCCATAGTTTCCTTATTTTTTCTCTCTCCTTGTTTCCTGAATGTAAAACCTCGAAACTTTGTTTCTCGTCCCGTTGTGATTTCTCGTTCAGTTTCCTGTTTCTTGTTTTTGGTAACATAGGTCATATACACCTCAGATTCATAGAGTCCATTCTATAAGACACTCTTCACATCCTTTTGGTGGACATCCAAAAAAAATTAGAACGCATGTCTCTTGATGGAAATGGTTTGTCTCAAGATTCAATGAAGTCAAGCTACCTTCAATCTTCTGTCCTATTGCACATAAAAATGCACTTCCAAATATTTTTCCCAATAATTTTAAATCTGGGCAAACATTAACATGCGGAAGCTACCTCTTATTTGGATGGCTACAATCATGACCCACAATCAAACTTAAATGTGGAAGCTTTCTTCCAACCTCATGACTAAACCATACTACAACCCATGAATATCCGAATTGACTATTTCGAATTACAATTCAACCCAAAATTAACTTTATAAGCGCCCAATATATTATATGCCCAAAGCTTAACTTTTGCATAGAACTATAATATGCCCCTAGCATACAACTCATTCATACAAGGTTCGGCTTATCATCAACATAATATATATATCAACATATATTGTGACCCCCAATTCAAATGTTACGAACCATTATAAAAAACCTTTGATCAAGCCAAAGGATAGCCCTCGACCAACACCATATTAACATATGTGTTATTATCGACCTCACATGAATATCGAATCTTCGACTCTTGCCTTTATAAACATTATTTGGGCCAATATAATAATGGCTCATGGCCTTATCATCAACCATAACATGTTAACATATAATACGTCCTCAACTTCAAAATAAAACCTTTGGTTTCGGGTTTAAATCCCCAATGATCACTTCTATAATGCCTTCGGGCCCCACAGCATATCATAATTTTCAATTAAACACCCACTCGCCATACCTTGCTTATCTTACATGCAGCTTCACGAGGTGCCCATCATCGATTTCCTCTAACCCGTGATAGGACAGATATCGCACACATCACGTTTTTTTAACTGCCGAACTTTAACACTCAGAAAAAACGCGATAAAAATGGTTTTTCATTACCACTCTTTGCCACGTGTCAAGCAGGCAACGATATCACTTTTTTTTTCTCAAATCCACTTACCACTTTTCAATCACACGAAAACCATATGTTGTTTTCGAAATCCACCTTTACTGTTTTATCGTCATGGTGCCACTACTCCGGTCATCGCTCACAGTTCCGTTCCAACTTCAACACTGCACCATCAATTTCTGGTTCCGCTTCAACATTATTTACTCATCAATATGTCTTTATGCTTCTTCCCACGATAGCTCTAGCTCGATATTTCAAAGGTTGTAATCACACTTTGCCTGAATAGGATTCTGGTCCGATATGAAAATCGGAACCTAATACACCATATAATGAAGTCCCTTCCTCCATCCCCTTTCAATGGGATTCTCTCCACGACTTCATAAATCACATATAACCAAGATCTTAGTGAGATCCTTCTCAATATCTGATATGTTTGGTTGTCAAAATCTGTACCAAAACGCAATTTCGCTCTAGGTCATCGACCCTTGCAGTGGTCGATGACTGCAACCCTTCTTGGTTCTTAAATCACGAAATTGATATATTAACTCAACATCAATTTCCCCAATCATGTACAGAATCACAATTTAACCCCTTTACATAGAGGGTTTCTTTCTCACAAAACATGGACAACTAACTCATACTTTCAAAAATAATTCGAGCAGTCATACATGCAATTTCAATCAGTTAATAACACAGAGTTCATATTTACTCCAGAAACTCAAATATTCTTCATACAGAATTCAATCAACAACACATATATATTTCACAAAGAATTTAGGAACAATTCCTCCTCAATATATACAAATGTAATCAATAACAGAAGGCCTCTAGGTTCTGGCCAGATTTTCAAATCAAATGGCCCTTTTTCTCACTACTCTGTCTCTGAACAACTATGCTACTTCCCCCCTTTCCTTCATGCCTTGAGGCTTACATTTATACAGATTAATAATGAATCAGTTAGCTTCCTTAAGAGCTCAATGAAGACTCTTGGAATTCTCCAAAGTCCTAAAGTTAGACTCCATCCCTAAAATAACTAAAACTGACTCTTCACCTTCCTAACTCAATCAACTTCCCTCATGTTCTCTAGTGGTTAGAGAACATTTGCAATTCCTCGCCATTTTATTCAAAATACTAATAATTACATAAGAATTTAAAAGCATGAGACCCCCTATGTCTACTTAGATACAAAGTATTTTATTGTGCATAATGCCCCTGCATCAGACTCCCAAGGTTCAATTTGTTAATGATATCCTGATCATGTGTCTTTAATCTCTGCCTCCTAGATCCCATACTTTGTTTTGCTGATTTCCAACAACTGCATTACTTTCCAACTGCACTTCTCCAGGTCTCCATATCTTGTTCTGCAAATTTCCTCCATCTTTGCTTTCACAATCTCTTCTTGTCTTTCCTTTGCTAAAGTCCTTCTACTTTCTTGCTGCTGTCTGCAGCTTCTGAGACACCTTCATCATTAGTTTTCTGATGCTTCCAATCTCCATGTCCAACTTATCTTCTTGCTGGAAATTCCTTTGTCCACTGCTGCTGCTTCCAGTTTCTACTACTGTAACTGCCTTTGCTGTAATTGCTGTTACTACCTTTAAGAGTGCTGCTGCCAACATTGTTGCTCTTTTTTTCCCACATGTTACTAACATGTTTACTACTCCCGCAGATGTCACCCCACATGCTGCTTCAGCTGCTGCTCTTGCTGCCCCCCTGATTGTTGCTGCCTCCCAAACTTGTTGTCCCCCTGCAACAATTTTCTTTTGTTCATCATCTGCAAATTTACTTTTAAAAAGTAAATTATCTTTCAATTCACTAACTACAGTAACATAATCCTTCATTTCTCCTTGTGTACTAGTAAGCATAATTAAATTCTTCCAACTAGTATCTGCTCCTAGTTCTTCCACAGCTTTAGGAAAATTCTCTTTAGTGCCTGCAAATTCACTCTCCTGTTTAAATGTTTCTAGCAAACATTTCAGCCACTCAATTTGTACTTGTTTCACATCTTCAATATGCTACAAATTAATTTCACCATCTTCTTCTTCTTCTTGGATAATCTTTAGTAATTGTATTTCATCCCCTTGTTTGATTCTGGCAATCAAATAAAGTTCTTCCAACTCTGCATTTTCATCTTCCTCTATCAGAATAGACTTCTGACTCTTCATCACTGTAGTAGCACCACAAGTATGTCCTCCAATCTTCTCTTGGCTATTCAAACAAGCCAACTCTTTCTTGTCACCAATAGTAACAAATTTTTGCAAATGAGACATGACTGTCTCACCTTCCTTCTGCAACAGTCCCTCTTCTCTCAGGACAATTCCAAATGATGGATTGTCTTCTGCATCACCTGTAACCACAATCAAACTATTAGTATCAAAATCACAAGACCCAATGGTCTCAATTGATGATCCAATCACCAATTCTTCTCTCTGTAGTTCCAAGTCTTCTTCAGGACTCAAAAAATCTTCATTGTCTTTCTCCTCAGCTTCTAGAGTTATCTCTACTGCTCCAATAACCATGTTAAAATGATGCTCCTTCACTATGTTTTCAGCCAACATAGTTTCTCTTTCATTCAATTCTCTGACAATTTTCATTTGTTGTTCTTCTTTGCTTGCATAATTACCACATGAACCATCAGCATTAAAGTGACAAGATCTCAATACTTCTTCCTCCTCTGACAACACATCAGTATGTTGTTCTAAGTTTCCTTCCAAATTCTCTATCAGCACATCAGTATGCTGATTTTCATCCTCCATGAGACTGTCAGCTAGTGTCTCCTTCCTTCCATTATCTGCTTCATGAATTTCCTTTTGCTGTGGTTCACCAAAATGAACTCCTTCAATGTTCTTATCCTATGTTCTCTAATTTTCATTCATGACAATTCCTCTATCTTGCTTCTTCAGCAATTTATCTTGTGCATAGGTCCTTTGTTTCTCCAATTCTCTTCTTTGAAAATCCAACCTCGTATACAATGCAACAAATTCAATTGGAGTAGATTTTGGAAACCTCACACAACCTTTTATACCTTCACTTTTTCTTGACCAATTATCTACTGGTCCTTCTCTCTTTGCCTCAATATTCTGCTGAATATCCTCATTAGACTCGCTTGTCTTCAATTCCTCCTGAGATCTTGCTATCTCAGCATTGATATGAATAGATTTCAGATTAAATTTCTCCTCCTCAAAAAACTTTAAAGCTTTTTCATCTCCCCATGATGTACCTACAAGCATACACAACTCTTTAGTTTTAAAACCACAAGACTTTTCAGTCTTGGTTGCTTTCTCAAGCACTTCCCTTTGAACAGATCTGCATGTGGAATATTCAAATTCCATCCTTGACTCAAGAACTCTGAGTTCCTCTTCCTCTGTGGAACCTGTAATCACCTCACAATGGTAATACTCAAAAATACAAGTCTTTACATCATCCAACTGATCTGGACTTGTCCAATAACTCAAGAAATCATTAATGATTTTCTCCTCAGCAAGACAAGCTTCTTGCTGTATTAAGTCTTCATCATGGTTCACAAGATCTCTTACAGATCTCCATTCTTCACCTATAATCTGTTCCGCTTCACAAACAGAAACTTATTTTATCAGCTCAGCTGCTCTGCGTTCCTCTTTAAATAAGGCAATATCCTTTTGCCTCAACCTTAACTGTAATGGTTTCCATTCTACTCTCTTCTTCATGAGCCAACCAGCTCTCTGGCTTTCCTCTATCCTCTTGTCCAGTTTATCAAACTGTTTTCTGATCTCAAATACCTCCTTCCAATATTCTGCATCAGTCAACTGCTGCCTTATGCCATTTTCCTTGGCATCTTCTTTCTCTGTTATGTTGTGGCCTCTCTCAGAACCTCTGCAATCTCTGCTATGACTGTCAGTAGTCATCCTCTCCTCCATGAGTTCTTCACTCACAAGCTACACTAAGCCTCTGCAACATCAAGCTCTCCTGCTGCCTCTTACCTCACCAATCCTTTCCTCCGGATATGGCTTTTGGCAAGTATTGGTCCCCTATCTATTGGAACCTTCTGAGCACTCTCTTCTGCTCTCTCTAGGCTTCACTCTACAAATTTTCAAGAACACATCTGTTCTTCTTTCATCCAACCTCTGTTGGGAATTCTCCAAGTTCTCCCACACTTTCTTCTTCACTTTAGAATCCTCTGCTGGACTCTTTCATCATTGCTCTCAAAGCTGTGATCTGCCTTTGATGAGATCTCTCCAATTTCCTGCAATATGAATCCTGCAAACAATTCTTCAAACCAGAGTTAAACACTGCTCATCAAATCACCTTCTCTTGAGAACACTACAATTGTCCTCCCTATTCAACCTTTAGCTGAATATTAGGTTCACTGGCATCATCATCAAACTCTATCTTCACTTTTCTGCAACCATGATTCTGCAATCATAAATTTCAAGTCAGATTTAAAATTATTTCACCTGCAAGATCCCTGAATGATCTTGTTCTTCATTCATCCAGTTCTACAAATCCTGTTCACTGCAACTCTGTGTACCTTTGCATATCAGATCTTGGAATCTGATCTTCTTTCTTCTCTCATCACACATTCAGATTTAATTACAAAAAAAATTATTTTATTCAAACAGAGCTATTCCAGCTCTGATACCACAATGATGTTGGGCTACCTTCAATCTTCTGTCCTATTACACATAAAAATGCACTTCCAAAGTTTTTTCCCAATAATTTTAAATCTGGGCAAACATTAACATGCGGAAGCTACCTCTTATTTGGATGGCTATAATCATGACCCACAATCAAACTTCAATGTGGAAGCTTTCTTCCAACCTCATGACTAAACCATACTACAACCCATGAATATCCGAATTGAATATTTTGAATTACAATTCAACCCAAAATTAACTTTATAAGCACCCAATATATTATATGCCCAAAGCTTACCTTTTGCATAGAACTATAATATGCCCCTAGCATACAACTCATTCATACAAGGTTCGGCTTATCATCAACATAATATATATATCAACATATATTGCAACCCCCAATTCAAATGTTACGAACCATTATAACAAACCTTTGATCAACCCAAAGGATAGCCCTCGGCCAACACCATATTAACATATGTGTTATTACCGACTGCACATGAATATCGAATCTTCGACTCTTGCCTTTATAGACTTTTTTTGGGCCAATATAATAATGGCTCATGGCCTTATGATCAACCATAACACATTAACATATAATACGTCCTCAACATCAAAATAAAACCTTTGGTTTTGGGTTTAAATCCCCAGTGATCGCTTATATAATTCCTTCAGGCCCCACAGCATATCATAATTTTCAATTAAACACCCGCTCGCCATACCTTTCTTATCATACATGCAGCTTCATGAGGCACCCATCGTCGATTTCCTCTAACCCGTGATTGGACATATATTGCGCACATCGCGTTTTTTTAACCGTCGAACTTTAACACTCAGAAAAAACGCGATAAAAATGGTTTTGCATTACCACTCTTTGCCATGCGTCAAGCAGGTAACGATATTGCATTTTTTTTCTCAAATCCACTTACCACTTTTCAATCACACGAAAACCATATGTTGTTTTCGAAATCCGCCTTTACTGTTTTCTCCTCACGGTTCCACTACTGCAGTCATCGCTCATAGTTCCGTTCCAACTTCAACACTGCGCCATAAATTTCTGGTTCCTCTTCAACATTATTTACTCATCAATCCGTCTTCATGCTTCTTCCCATGATAGCTCCAGCTCGATATTTCAAAGGTTATAATCGTACTTTTTTTGAACAGGATTCTGGTCTGATATGAAAACCGGAACCCAATACACCATATAATGAAGTCCCTTCCTCCGTCCCTTTTCAATGGGATTCTCTCCACGACTTCATAAACCACATATAACCAAGACCTTAGTGAGATCCTTCTCAATATATGATATGTTCGGTTGTCAAAATCTATACCAAAATGAAATTTCGCTCTAGGTCATCGACCCTTGCAGTGGTCGATGACTTCAACCCTTCTTGGTTCTTAATCACGAAATTGATCTATTAACTCAACATCAATTTCCCCAATCATGTATAGAATCACAATTTAACCCCTTTACATAGAGGGTTTCCTGCTCACAAAACTTGGACAACTAACTCATACTTTCAAAAATAATTCGAGCAGTCAATACATGAAATTTCAATCAGTTAATAACACAGAGTTCATATTTACTCCAGAAACTCAAATATTCTTCATATAGAATTCAATCAAGAACACATATACATTTCACAAAGAATTTAGGAACAATTCCTCCTCAATATATACAAATGTAATCAATCACAGAAGCCCTCTGGGTTCTGGCCAGATTTTCAAATCAAATAGCCCTTTTTCTCACTACTCTGTCTCTGAACAAATATGCTACTTCCCCCCTTTCCTTCATGCCTTGAGGCTTACATTTATACAAATTAATAATGAATCATTTAGCTTCCTTAATAGCTCAACAAAGACTCTTGGAATTCTCCAAAGTCCTAAAGTTAGACTCCATCCCTAAAATAACTGAAACTGACTCTTCACCTTCCTAACTCAATTAACTTCCCTCATGATCTCTAGTGGTTAGAGAAAATTTGCAATTCCTCACCATTTTATTCAAAATACTAATAATTACATGAGAATTTAAAAACATGAGACCCTCTATGTCTACTTAGATACAAAGTATTTTATTGTGCCTAATGCCCCTGCATCATTCAATTTTCGGTGGAGATGTTTTTTCTAGTACCCCATCTCAATATAAACAGATTATAGTTTCCCAACCTTTGTATTTAGTCAATAATTTTTCATATTCTATGGCTCTTCCAAAAAATTTTACAACCAATAAAATCCTGATAAACAATTACCACTTAGAAAAAATCAAAATATAATTGCATCTACTTAGAAAAACAACTGATGCACAAATTTGTATTTACAAGACTTGAATACAATATGAAATGAAAGTGTGAGTTTGAACCATAGGTACCATAATTGATTGATTTTGAGATGTGTCCCTAAATTGTGAAGAGTATCGCAATCAGGCCGGTTGCTGTTAGCTTTGGTAGATATAAGTAGCAGTTGAAGTCAAATCATAGAGGATTGCTACCCATCGTCTTTTTTCATATAATTTATATCAATAATGGTTCACATTATATTTAATCATGTGGACACCATCTAACAAAATCGATGCTACTATGTCATGCTAATTTTATGCCTTCACATAAGATTTTCATATTTTCTCAAATAATGAATCTGTGCCTAAATTGTCATGAAGATAACATTTAATCAAGTTTGAGAGTAAATTTAATATGTATCATAATGTTTATGAGGGGGAAATTGGTTTTCAGTGCTAGTGATCTAATCACACAAAATACCCCATAAATTTTCACTTTGCGATATCCCCAAGATTCAATAATCAATCCAAAGTGAGAGGATTCATTGCTAAGATGACAGTAGAAACAACCCTCTAGTGTTAAAATTTAGAGACAAAAGGGTATTCAAAATTTCAACATTGTAGATGGATTCAAAGATCCCCTTGTCTCTAAATTTTAACACTGTAGATGGATTCAAAGACCCCTGTAGTGAAATGTAACACTTCAGTATTAAAATTACAATTTTCCATTTCCGGAGTAACACAATTAAAAATTACTAACATAAATGAATAATTCATATACTTGGTGTACTTTTTATTTGGTCATATTTTTATTCTTGGACATTAATAGTCATTTAAGTTAATCATTATTAATTTTTTCACTTATTATATAGTCATATATTTTAGTATTAGACTAAATTAGTCATTTAAGTTAGTGACTTTTACTTTATTCACTTGAAATAATTTTGGTGACTAACCTTTTTAGTCACCTAGTCAGTAATTTCATCATTTTATACTAGTGACAAGTACCATAATTGGAGCGTTTATATTTTGGATGTGACCATGATAGGTCATCAAGCATTGGATCCTATAGTAATGTCAACAGTATAGTTATGGCATCAAAGGTATTGGAATATAAATCAAAATGATTTAATGTTACTTGAAAATAACACAATTGTTGAAGGAATTCCTGTTATGAAGAATGATCATGTTTAATGTGAAGCATGTGTACTTGGAAAGAAACATAGGGAGGAATTTATTGTACATAAAGAAAAAAGATAGAGGGAAATAATTAAATTAATTCATACTGATGTATGTGGACCTATTAAAACTAGATCTCTTGGTGGAGCATGGTATTTTATTATTTTTTTAATGATAGATCTAGGTATTCATGGGTCTATTTCATAAGAAAGAAGAGTGATTTTTTTTAATACTTCAAAGAGTTAAAAAATTTGGTGGAAAAATAAATGAGAAAGTGCATCAAAATTCTCAGATTTGATTAGGAGGGGAATATAAATCAAGAGTATTTTATCAATATTGTAACAACAATGTGAATCCACAACAATTTACAATGCCACATACACCTCAACAAATGGAGTTGTTGAGAGGAAAAACAAAACACTAGTAGAATGTGCACATAGTATGCTTCAAGGTAAAAATGTTTCTAATGGTTTTCATGTTGAATCCGTTAATACTGTTTATTTAAAAAATAGGATTCCAACCAAAAGTTTAGATCTTAAAACACCTTTTGAAGCATTTTATGGGTATAAATCAAAAGGCGAGTCATTTAATATTTTTTTGTTGCAACCCTTTTGTTCATATTCCAAAAGATGAAAGAAGAATATTTGAATAAAATTCAATGAAGTGCCTATTTATTGGTTATTTTGATGATAAAAAAACATACAAGTTGTTTGATCTCAATTCCCATAGATTGCTTTCAAGTAGGGATGTGGTGTTTCATAAGAATTCAGATGAAGGTGATAAAATGAATAATATGGTTGTATGGAATGATACTGATGATTATGTTAAAATAGATACAAGTGTTGAACAAGAATGGGAACAATCACAAGAATAGGTACAGGTTCAAGAGAAAGGAGCATAAAGCAATCATGACACTCCAAGAAGAGGTGAAGAGACTCCACAAAGAAGAAATAAAGATGAAAGCAGTAAAACTCCATGAAGGTCATCACATCAAATTCAAGTACCTACAAGGTATAAATATTATGCATTAATATCTCTTGTAATAAATTTTGTAGGACCTTCAAGCTATGAATAAGCTAAATAATATAAAGAATGGAGAGGTGCAATGATTGAAGAATATAAATCTATAATGAATAATGGCACATGGGAATTAACAGTATTGCCTAAAATTAATTCCCATGGGATGAAAATGGTTTTATAAATACAATTTTAATTTTGATGGAAGTATGGATAAGTATAAAGATAAATTGTTTGCAAATGGTTATTCACAAAAGGAAGGAATTCATTATGAATATACTTTTTCACCTATAGCTAAGTTGAGCACAATTAGAATCATGATTGCATTAGCTACAAAACATAATTGGAAAATGCATCAATTAGATGTAAAATCGGCCTATTTGAATGGTGAGTTAAAGGAAGAAGTTTACTTATTTCAACATGAAGGGTTTGTAAAAAAGGGACAGGAGCATCCGGTCTATAGGTTAAAGAAAGATTTATATGGTTTGAAACAAGAACCAAGATCTTGGTATGTGAAAATTTATTCTTTCTTTTACGAGAAGAAAAAAATATCATAACTTGTACATCAAGAAAGATGGAGATGATAATGTTGCTTTGATATCTTTATATGTTGATAATATTATCATAACAGGAAATGCATACAAGTTTATTGAAGAAAATAAAAGTCTATTGTGGCAGGTATTTGAGATGAAGTATCTTGATGAATTGCATTACTTTCTAGGCCTTGAAGTTTGGATGAAATCTGGTAAGACACTAGTCATACAAATAAAATATACAAGGGAAATTATTAAAAGGTTCAATATGATTGAATGCAAGGAAATATCCGCTTATTTAGAACTTAATGTTAAATTTTATAGTGATGATGGAAGCAAAGAGGTTAATGGAAACCTTGTATCATCAACTAGTGGGAATTCTAAACTACCTCACCACTATCAGGACAGATATAGCATATTTTGTTAGCATACTTAGTCAACTTATGGATAATCCTTTGAAATCCATTGGAAAGAATCAAAGAAAGTTCATTGATATTTGAAAGGAACACTTAATTTTGGTATTATGTATACTAATTAATTTTATGTTTAGTTGGCAAGTTATTCTAATTTTGACTGGGTTGGAAATCCATATTATAGGAAATCTACTAATGTATATGCGTTCAATATAGGTTTAGGAGAAATATCATGGAGAATTAAGAAACATCCAATTGTTTCCTTGTCATCCATTGAAGCTGAGTATAAAGCATTAATTAGTGCTACCTGTGAAGCAATGTGGCTTAGAAGGATACTTGAAGATGTTGGAGAAACGCAACAAGAACCTATAATAATCATATATGGAAATCAAATAACTATCAAATTGGAAAACAGTCTCATATATGATGCAAGGTCAAAACATAAAGACACAAAACATCATTTTGTAAGAGAAAAAATGTAGTCAAAATAAATTGACTTAACATATAGTAATGCATATAAAAATGTAGATAAAATATTCACCAAACCGCTTAGAAGGGCTAAATTTGAAATTTGTAGAAGTAAGTTGTGTGTTGTAGAAAATCCTAATTATGTTGTAAGCCTAGATGAGACTTAGACCATCATGCAAGTTAACATTTACGTCTTGACTAAGGGGAGGTGTTAGAAATAATCACGATAATTTTGGTACATTCTAGATTATCGGTGATAGTTGGTAGAAAGTCGACAGGAGTTGGTGAACGTAGGTATTAAATTAATGATAGTGTAGAAATTAATTGTAGATTCAATATTTCTCATGTAATGTTCTAAAACATAAGAAAAAACTACTTCTAATCATCTATGGAAAACAATTCATGATTTATAAGAAAAAACAAAAACATGTGACATGGATTAACACACATACACAAGGATATAACTAGGGGAAATCCATTGCTAAAAATCCATTCCTATGTGTATATTGCATTAGTCATAAAATACGAGAAGCTTAAAATGTTTTTCTCAAGCCAGAGAAACCTCTACATTATCTCTATCTGTCTCTTTGCTTCCTAGACTAACTCCAAACAACAATTATCCACTTTCCTAGCCTTCCAAGCTCTGAATTCCTTGCATTTTTAAATGAGGAATTAGGCCCCTATTTAATAGGAATTTTTCTCCATTGGATTGCGCAGCTCCTTTAGGCCCTTCCTCTGACTGCATGCACCATCTATAAAACCCAGATAATTATACAACTCATAGTACATGGACCTTGAACTCTAATCTCAACTGGATATACCATAGATCACACATGTATAATTTATTTATGGGTGATTTATTAGTTAATTGTTTGATCACGAAGTACACACCCCACTACCTGACCTCCCACTAGTTCCTCCAACAGTTGGAACTAGTTTAACCGAATTTAACTCAGTTTAACTAAATCAAATTATTACAACTCAAAGTAAACTTATCCTAGGCTCTTAAAAAGTAGGATACACTATAAATTCCACAATATAGGCCCTTAAGTCGAATTAAATGAACCAACTAAGTCAAACTAACTTAGTTAACTCGTACAAGATGTCATGAGATATGGAATTACAATTTTCTTCTAATTTAATTGAAGGGACAAATAAATTAAGAATTTTCTTGTTTCCATTTTCAACACTCCCTCTCAACAATGAAGGGATTCACATCTCTCCTGATCCAACACCTTTGTAATGTATTCCATGCAACACCTCTCATTGTTGTTGTTGTTACTGCAACAACTGCAACTGAAAATAATCATTGAATCAATATGAAACTGCCTACTAGGAAAATTGAGTTTCTCCTGACTTTGCTATTGACCCACCTACTCTATTGTGAAAATTTCTCTGCACTTCTCAGCATTTGACTGAAATTGATCCTCCTACTACTAAATATTATGGTCCCTCGTAGCAAGGTAATGATCCATGAGACAAAAACACCTTAATGGCCCCTGCCCAAATTTCTACACTTTTGGGACAATTGCTTCACATCATCCCAACTCACACCTGGAGGTATGATTGGATGTGCTCCCTCTTCCCACTTGGCTTGAACTCTCCTCCTACTAGATTTCTCTGACTGATCTTCTTCATCATCAGCCTCCTGGTCAACCCAAGTCCCAACTGGTTGAGGCTTCCTCTTGAGAGATAAATCATGCTCCCTCTCAACCACAACATCTCTAATCCATGCCTTGCTCCTCAAGGTTGTGCATGAATATTCCTATAATTTGTAGAGGCTCTTGATCCTAACACCAAATTTCATTATTTGACATGAAGAAATATCCTTGAGGTAGGATTTCCAATCTTTGAAGACTACCTCGTACCCTTTGTATTCAATCCTCAATTTCTTCATCAGTTCAAGTTTCTTGGCTTCATTTCTATTACCAATAGTTCATTGAGAGTCTTCCACATAGAAAAGGGAGTCTCTTTTCCATGTAGTTTCAAGACTATGTGGTCTCTCACACAATCCAGGATGATCCTCCTGGCTCTTGATAAACACTTCTTCCACTCTACTAGATATTTATAATCAAATGTTGGAGGCTTCGAGATATCATGATCTATGAATTCCTTCAGTTGATTATCTTCCAACACTTCCTCCATCTTGTCCTTCAAACCAATGTAATTCGGGCTACCCTCAAGGGAATTCTTGAGTGTTAGTCCATAGAATGACATCCTGCTATCTCTAAATAATTATACCGCAAATTTGATTCACATGCAAGGAAAACCTCAAATTCCTCTCTTCTATAGTGATTTTAGCTATGGTACCATGCATAAATTCCTTGTAGATTCAAACTGGTAATTGTAATTTACTAAAATGATAGACTTGAATCTACTCTACCAATGGCAGAAATAATTAAATGATTTAGAAATCACAAAGAATACATAAGAAATAATTTAATCAACACATTACACAATGATTTCCTAAGGAAATCCACAACTAAAAATCCCTACTCTACCAATTTCGGAAACCGATTTAAATGATCGTGAGATCACAAAGCATACAAGTTAAATAATTCAATCAACACATTACACAATGAATTCCTAGGGAAAGCCACAAATAAAAACCTCGCTATCTATATATTGCATTAGTCAGAATATAAGAGAAGATTACAATGTTTTTCTCAAGCCTGAGAAACCTTTGCACCATCTCTATCTTCTCTATGCTTCCTAGACTAACTCCGGCCAACACTTAGCCAATTTCATAGCCTTCCAAGCTCCTAATTCCTTGTTTTGTTCCATGAGGAATTAGGCCCCTATTTAATAGGAAATTTCCTCCATTGGATTGTGCAGTTCCTTTAGGCTCTTCCTTTGACTGCATGCACCATTTGCACAACCTGGATAATTATACAAATAATAGTAAACTGCCCTTGAACTCCAATATTAACCGGGTAACTAGTATATAACACATGCATGATTTATTTATGGATGATTTATTACTTAAATCGTTGATCATGAAGTACACAACCCACTACTTGACCTCCCACTACTTCCTCCACCAGTTGGAACTTTTTTAACAAAATTTAACTCAGTTTAACTAAATTAAATTATCACAACTCAATTAAACTCATTGTAGGCTACTAAAAAGTAAGATACACTCTACATGCCCCAAGTTAGGCCATCAACTTGAATTAACTGAACCAAATAAGTCAAACTAACTTATTTAACTGGTACAAGTTGTCATTAGATGTGGAATTACAATTTTCTTCTAATTTAAATCAAGGGAAAATTAAATTAAGAATTTTTTTGTTTCCATTTTCAACAGAAATTTGTTAGACTCGCTATGTTATCTCTGACTCGTTCAGTGTATAAAAATAAATTTTTGTAATGCAATATTCAGTGTCTTGAGTTGATTTTTCACCTTTGATAGGAGATACAATAAAATTTATTTGAAAAAAAATTTATTCTTTTTAATGTATAATAATAAAAAAATTAATGTATCTTCGAAAATTAGTCATACAATAGAAGACCATATTTTTTAAACATAAGTTATTTTTATTTTTATTTTTATTATAAATTAAAAATACTAATGCCTTTCAAATAATTTTTATTGTACGTCCACCTCGAACATGATCTCTTTGAACGAAAGATATGAAAAAATTTCAACCCTTAATTTTTGGCTAAGCTAATCACAAAACTGATCTAATCGAGCTAAGTACAACTTTTGGTTATCTTCTTTACTCCATTCTAACTATACTACCATGACTCCTTAATAAATATCATATTCTCAATAATGACGCTAAACCACAAATGGATTGAAATTGAGACAAAGAGCAGGGAAATTACCAAGATTAGAGGATGAGAAGATACCAATACTATTTATCTTGCATCATCTTGGAATTCTATTGATATGTAAAAAATTTAATTGACTTTTTGTTGAGGGTTCTAAACTAATTTATAATAGTTTAAAAATGTAAGCTTAGTTGAACTAATAAATGACATATTATAAGCTTTACCTTGTAATGTAAGAGTTCAAAATACTAACCAATTTTTTCACTATTATATCATACAAATAAGTACTTATTAGTTTAGAAGTGACCTATTGTAAATAGTAAGTACTTATTAGTATAGAGCTAACCTATTGTAAAGAGTGTTAGCGTAACTAATTCACATACTTGAATCTAATATTAGTGCATGAAATTAATATAATATTACATCACATACAAAATCCCAAAACAAGACATGAAATAATTTTGGATTGCAAAACGAATTTCAACAACAAATTATCACACTCTTTGAGTAGTTACTAGACCGACATCATTAAAATTCAGTTAGAGGTGAAAGTTGGGATATATACAATTAAACGAAATGGATGTCCATAAATAAGCCGTCCTACATATTATAAAATCCCGCAAAATCAATTAAAAAACTGTTGTTATCATTATTTTTTATCAATTTCAAACTCCTCTCATCAAATTGCAAAATTAATTAAAAACTACAAATTAACTGAACCATTGATTATCAAACTAATCTTCAGGGTTATGTTTGTAAAATAGTAATTAGTTGTTACTTTTTACGTTTTTTTGTTAATAAGTTATTGATACAAAATTGTCTCGTACCTATCTTATGTTTGTATAAATGAACGAATTCATCATCAATGCAATAAATTATCATTATGGAGTTTTATTTTGGTAAGGAGGTGTTATTTGAACTTGCAATATTTTCCAATGTTGTTTGTGGAGGAAAGTTCAAATATGTGGATACACGGTGCAGTTTCCCTTCTCATGGAAAGTAGGATGTGTGAATGATGGAGACAATGTATGTTGTTGACCTGGTATGCTGGTGTTGAATAAATAATGACTCGAACTACCTTTCCATGGAATAAACAGAAAATTATTATGGAAAATATAAATAACGAGTTGTTAAATTAACGTCATATGCCATTCAATTTATTTTTTAAGCATTTCAGACTATATTTTGTCTTTGTGGGATTTTATGAAAAGGATTTCATGTTCATACCATTGATAATAGTTGAGAGTAACTTCTATACTCTTCCTTGCGATTTCAGTGGGCTTATTGATATAATCATTCGGTTGGTGTAATATATTGAAAATTGGCGGAGATAAGGAATAGTGATGGTTGACACCTTTATACAATAGCACAAATGCGGATTATCCAAATCTCATCATAGACTTCGTTTGGTGCTTGATGCGTTGACCTAACCCTTCGGCATGATTATAGTATTGAACGTTGTTTAATAATTTATTATTATTATTATTATTAGTTAGAGTTTATTTTATTTTATTTTAATATTCTCGTATGCTTTTATGTCCTAGTGTAGCCATGTTCATTGTAATGTTTCATTTTAAGTGCTTATACTCGAGGGTTTCTGGGATCACTGGTGCAGCGGAAGCATCATGGGCATGTCTATGATCATTTATGTTTATGATAATGCTTTCATTTACCATTAAAGGACATTACATATGGTATTTTGAAAAATTATGCAAACTGTTGCATCATTTGAGTGTTGATGTTACTATTATGGTCTTGTAATAGCAGCTAATAGTCATAGTTGACAGCTTATATCTAGATTAGGTTGGGGAGAACAAATTTTGAAAATTTAACTAGGTGATAATTTTATATCTCCACTTTGAATTTAGATTTAAAATTTAAAATTTTTTCAAAAGGGCTTCGAATTATTTTATTGAGACTATACGTTTAATTTTGAGATTGGGGTTTCTCATTAAAATTTGAACTCCACATTTGACATTTTTGTTTGGACGGAGATCAAGTGTAACTTTGTAAGAAGTGATAAGAATTATTATTTTTTGCCAAATTATTTCTACAATTATGAATTCATTGATCTATATATTAGGTGTCATTCTCAATGGAAAGTAAAATTATCAAGAATGGTTACAGAAAATAAAAAATGCGCGTACTTTTAACGATTTATGGGAAGGTGTTTGTGAAGGAAAGGATGAAAATTAACCAAAGAAGCTTGAAGATGAAAAAAAATTACAATTTGGAGGAATAAGGATAAAATTTCATACATTTTTTTATGCATCAGTAACAAAAGAGGTAATTCAACATAATCTTTCCAACACCACAACAATTAAAACATTGAAAAAATTAAAAGAACTTTTTGGATTATAATATTGTTGATGAAGTTGTTTAATTTGGAATTAAAATACAATGATCCCATGAGGTTTGATTCAAAAGTAAATTGTATCTATCATGATATTTATTCCACTAGTGTTAAAGTTTACTTACAACTTACTACATTTACTAAATCCCTATACCCTTCATATTCACACTACTTGGAATCTCTTCAAGCTAGTGGACAAATGAAAGAAATGACCTTTGACAAACTTGTAGGAAAAATTGTTGAGAGGAATAAGGCCCTTTGGAAGAAAGAGTATCCTCCTAATCCTAACGTTGAATATTTATGTCTTTCCCAAAGAAAACATAATTCTCAAGGACAGTCTACTAGAGGTGGAAAAAGTAGTAGAGATCATGGTAAGAAACAATTTAGAGGCGGAGGTGCGGGGGGGGGGGGGTGTGGGGGGTGGTGTTGGGGGGATTATTCTCAAAGTGACAAGAAAGGGTGTTACAATCATGGTGACAAACATTAAAAACATTTTCAGAATGAAAAAAAAAACTATTAATTGTTATAGGTGTGGTAAACTTTGTCATACTACCACGAATTGTCACACTTCTTGGGAAAATATCAATGAGAAGAGACAACAATTTAGTGAAAAGAAAGAAAAACCTTTTAACAAAGGTGTTACACCATTTTTTGGTCATCTAACCATTTACAATTAGATGGATTGAATTACACCACGTAAGATCAATTTTACCATAGTAAAATTGTTTTCACTATAAGAAATAATTTAATAAACTACATGTTATTAAGTTATTTCTAGTTCAAATAAGAAACCTCATGAGGAATAATTAAATAAATCCTTATTTGTTTGATTTCCTCTAGGAATAATTAATTAAACCAATGTTTAAATAATATTCTTGGTCATATTTAACCCAATTAATGAGAAATAATTAGATAAATCATTATTTATCCTATTATTATCTAGGAAAAATTAATTACATCATTATTTAATTAATATTCCTTGTTAAGTTTGACTAAATCTTTTAGGAATAATAAAATGAATCATTATTTTTTAAATTATTCCTTAACCCCATTGTTACACCAATTTTTAGTCATCTTAGATGGACCAAAGTACACCATGTAAGACTAATTTTACCCTAATAAAATTGTTGTCACTACGGAAAATAACTTAGCAATCCATACTTTATTAAGTTGTTTATGGTCTAAACAGGAAACCCCATGAGGAATACTTGAATAAATCCTTATTTGTTTGATTTTCCTCAAGGGATAATTAATTAAACAACAGTTTAATTAATATTCCCGGTCATATTTGACCCAAAACAAGAAAATTAATTAGATAAATTATTATTTATCTTATTATTTTCTAGGAATAATTATTTAAAACATTATTTAAATAATATTCCTTCTTAAATTTGATTAAAGCATTTATAACTAATTGAATAATCACTATTTATTTAATTATTACTCAACCACATTCTTAAAATAATAAAAACATTATTTATTTATTTATTATTTACAAATACAGTGATTTGACCAAATTGAAATTCATTTTCCCTCCAACAAAAATAACAAAATATTCCATAAAATTTGGATCTAGATTTGGTTAATAATATTTTAATTATGCACCAATATCTAGAATAACTCAATATTTTGTTATAAATAGAAGGTTTTTTGCATTCATTCACTACCTTTTGTTGCCTAAAGATCACTCTGGATCTATACTTTTGGTCTGACTTTGATATTCCATCATTGTCATATTTTTATACTTTTTTCTTGTGAGCTCCCTTTGAGTTCCATTTTTGTCTGGGTTTTCTGCACCATCAAGAGAGAGAGAGATCTTAGATCTGAAGTGTTGAGGAGAAACAAGAACACATCCCATTAAGGGGGACTGGTAACATCTTTCTATCTTCACTTCTGAGGTGTCATAATACAAAACATTCTTTAAAAATTATTTTCTTGTTCATCGGATGCATAGAGCAACTCTTGCTTATTATTTGTTTTTTAATATCTTTAACTGCATAGATCTGGAATTTTGTAGCATTTATTCTAATCACTAACTGCAGATCTAAGGAAATTGACAGCCATCTTTGATATTAGGGTTGTTAGTTATGCACAACTACAGTGAGCTTTTTTCATACGATTGTGATCATAATTCACACTAACAATTGGTGACTCCACAAGGGTTTATAATTACGACCGCTATTGTTTTTCAGATCCATTCATGACCAGCTGCTTCAACCCCTAGGATTTTTATTCATCTTATTATTTTGCATTTTTTGATGTTTTTTTAACCTTTAAAACCCTAAAACAGTAAAAATTCTTACTTTTGTGTGTTTCTGTGCCTATTGCGGAGGTGACAAGTATCAGTCGCAGCTGAGACGATACTTTTTTTTTCTGAAACCTGCTCCCGAGATGGCCGGAAGTGAAAGTCGCACTTTTTGGGCCAAAACCTACGACCTCAACCTTTAGGATGCAGAAAACAACCTGAAACTTGCAACCTCTACTGAAAACAGGTTAGACCTCGCGACATGTACTTTTTAAAAGAGTTTTCTGTGATTTTTCTGGGTTTGTTTGGGCTACTGTTCAGGGTTGTCTAATCTCCTTCTCCACCTAACTCAGACCCATACATGATTTTTTTTACTTTTCGAAGTAGGAACCAAGCCCCTTAGGGCTTCAGTACGCTTCCACCTTTTTAGGAGGAGTTTAGCTGAAGTAGGTCATCTGAGATTTTAGTGTGTTCAACCATTTTTCAAATATGACCCTGTAATTTCATATCCATTTCAGATTGGTTATTCATGCATCCCAAACACCTCTTTTAAATTTTGTTTGATCCTCCTTTAGGGTCCCCTCCATTTCCCTTCAGGTGGTAGCCTTTCACCACCTTTTTTGTAGCACTTTTCCCTCTGTTTTTTTGTTGTTTTCAACACCAATTTCCAGTAGATCTGACCTTTAGATCCTTGTCCCTCCCGAATTTAGATCCATTGGCCTTTTTGTGTGTTTTGACTATATTTTTCCCACCCGTAGACTAGTTGTTGGGAAGCCCTCCTCCTTGGGTTTAAATTGATGCATCTTTAGCTGTTTATTTTTTATCGTATTCAGTTTCTTTTACCTTCATTTTCAAATTTATTTACAGTTATACAACATCTTTTTTATTTTTTCTCTACACATGTCTGGGCTTAATTAAAATTAACACACTTATCACATACATGTACACCATAATTGAAGAGCACCTGGTTTACACTACCAGGCCAAGACTATAACGTTGTAATCAATTGATCCTGCACCTCCTTGCCCTTGTTTTGACATTATAATAATTTGATCCTGCACCTCCCTGCCCTTGTTGTTCTCTCTTCCTTCTGTGATCCATATATGTTTTCCATCATTTCAACCCCAAGGTGTTTATCTTGGAGACTCCTAGGCCTTCATCCTTAGTTTCGGGTAGGAAGACTTATTCCTCCACATAGGGTACGAGTTCATCCTCCACCAAGTCCCCATTCTGACTCTGCTTCTGGTTCATCAGGTTCCCCTTCTAGTTCTATCCTTGGCTCTCCTCCTGTCACCTTCACGATGTCCGGTTGAGGACCTAACGCTGGTGGTAGCCTCGAACCTAATGCTAGGAATGCTATTAGTGGGGCCACAACAGGAACTATCCCGGCTACTCCCTTTCTCCTTTATATGGCAAGCCTCAGTCTTCCTGATTTTAGCTAGTTGATTAATGACCTCATACACCATGATCCTAGTTGGCCTGCTATGCCAACCAAGCTCCCTTCAAAATCCCCAAGTTTGAAGGTCTTGCTAGAGAGGATCCTACCAATCATGTTTGTTCTTTCCACATGTGGTGTTCGTCTAACTCCATCACTGATTACTCTGTATGTCTTCGGTTTCTCCAGCATATGCTTCCTGGAGAAGCTTCCAAGTGGTATGTTGACCAAGCCTCTGCCTCTCATACATCTTTTGCGACTCTTGCCCAGGCTTTTTCTGTCTTACTTCTGCCTTCCCCTTCGCTATGAAACTGGTACCGAAATCTTGACCTCTTTCCGTCAATCGTCTGTGAGCGATCTGATCATGTCCAAGAATGGCAGAGAAGAAATAGCATATGTCGAGCCCCTACCTTCGAAGACTGTGTCTATGATGCAGGAGCATCAAACCGCGGAAATCAAATTTATTTTTCATGCTTTCCAGAAGTTGACGTGGCTACAAAAACCATATTTTCGTTAAAATTCATATTATTAATGGAGTTTGTTGAGTGATTTCGGGAGAGATTTTGTGGATCGTAACAGATTCACGCCTTTGTAAATGTTTTATAAACACATTTGTATGTGTGAGATGGGTGTGGCGCAAGTGAGAATACAATGTAAATCGTGTGGATTTAGTGACTAAGGCTGCAATGCCTTAGTTATATTGTGCTTTGTATATAATCAAAATATATATATTGTCGATTTTCTGTATGTCGTGTTATGGGTTTTTGTAGTTAAAATTAAGATTGAAATCCTGTGGTGCGAACTTGTCGATCGACATCGATCACTTCAGGATTGATGAGATTTAAAATATCGTTTGCTGTTATGTACAAGTATTTATTGAATGCGTATAGTTCTGATTGAAGAATCAACTCATTGCTGAAAATCGTGAATATTCTGTGTTTAATGCTAGCCTTGCAGTGTCGAAGTTTATAAACTGAAACCACAGAGAAGTGGCTTCGCGGATCACTTGAATGGATTCGGGTTGATATATATATCAGTTTCGAAAGTGGAATCAGAACTGTGGCAATTGCAATCGCACCGGTATTCCGATCAGCTGATCTCCGATTCCGATGGCATTAGATCGGAGCATGGGAATTGAATTTGAATCGGAGATGGTTGGAGAGTGCGATCGCCCATGTTTATAGAAATGACTGTAATTATTATATTCCCGTATATTTGTAGTATATGTGGTGCGAGGTTTTAAACCTTAACGCTTATATTGTAATGTTGGCAATATTTATTTAGACTCCGATTAAAATATCTTTTGATTCTAATGTAGATCCACGGATCTAATTTCACGACTTAAAAGCCTAAAACGCTTCCATGAAGGCTTAATGGGCCATAACCCATAGGCCCAGGTTCGAGATTTTTACATGAAAAGGGATTTTGGGCTTACCCCAAGATTTCTTTTCATCAGTATACATGGACTGGTTTCTCAGATCCCTTTTTCTTGCTATTGGTAAATATGTCGCCTCTCACTTCCCTCACACTGCGGAAGCTGCCCTCCAGATTGTGTTGAAGTATGACTTGATCTACGCATAGTCTGGTTATGTTTATACCATCTTACCTGACCTCCCTAGACACGGTGGTGCCAATGCACCGGGGTCATCCCATGCCGCCGACTATATTGTTGGATCCCTTTCTCATCCGTACACTCATCCTCCCATTGGTTATGGTTTCCCTCAAGGAGGGGCCAACTCCTCCAGCACTTTTCCCCCTCCCGGTAGCATGTATCTAGGATATGGCATGCCTTCTCCTTTTTCCCAACCTGTATACCCCAATGTTGCTCAACCTACTTATTATCCTTATCTATAGCCCGGTGCTCCAGCTCCTCTAGTATTAGCACCTTAGCCTCCTTTTCCTTCTCAACCCTCGCAACAGCATCCACCACCCCCTCAGGGTCAAGTGTATGCATAGCAGGGTGTGACTAATCCTCCTACTTCCTAAAATAAGAGGAAAGGAAACCAAAACCAATCTGCCCCAGGTAATCCAAGAAAAAATCCCCAAGAGAATGCACCTAACACTGCAACCCAACAATAGGGTACTCAACCCAAGCAGAAAAGGCTTGTTCGCATGAACAAACCTTGTTCTTATTGCGGTGTCTATGGTTAGTACACCCATGATTATCCTCTTTTACCTCAGATGCATCATATGTGGGAATCTCAAGCAACATCCCGAGGATAGGAAGCCTCACCTTCAGTTCCTCCCAATGCTACCCCTATCCAACCGGTTGTGTTTACCAATCCTTTCCCCAAGCAAGGATTTGTGGCTACCCAACCCCCTGAAAGGTAGGCGGCCACTCAACCTCCTCCATCTGGTACCTTTAATTACTAGATCCTCATGATGAACTCTAACCAACCCATTACCATTGAACTCAACCTTCATACTTGGTCCCATCAATACAACAAGCCCCCCACTACGTCTGTCCCCAAGCCCCATTCTTCAGGTCCCACAGAGCCTCTTTCGACACCCAATTTTCCTTTACTGATCCCTCAGCCTAAGGTAGAGGTTCATGCCAAGATCCCCAAGGGGCTATTACGTCGAAACACTGCTTCTGGTAAAGCTGCCCATTCGTATAGTATAGTAGATGACTTGGCACAATCCCCTGCTACCATGTCAACGCTGGAAGTCCTCCAGTCATGCCCTTCACAATGAAAAGCTCTACTAACTTCTGTGGGCATTGTGGATCCTTCAAATGATTTTTTTTATCGTTTTCAATCTTGACCGGTCACAACATCCCCCCCTTTCTACTTCTATCGCCTTCCAAATCCCTATCAGGATTCGGAATGCCAACATCTCCTGCTGCACCATTAACGAGGGGGCATGCACCTATGTGATGTCTGCTTCGGTTTGGAAGTAACTCGTATCTCCTGAGTTAGCCCCTTCCACTATCACCCTCCGAGCGTGGGATGGCCACTCTTCCCAGCCCCTTGGCATGTTCTGTAATTTTCCATTTACTCTTGCAGGCAAGATTGTTTGTGTTGACGTAGAAGTCATTGATGCCCCTTTAGACTACAACATTTTATTAAGTCATAGCTACACTTATGTGATGCCTTTTGTCCCATTTGTGGTTCATCGTAATATGTTCTTTCCTCACAACAGAAACATTGTCACCATCGAACAATTGACATATTAAAAACCGAAGTCTCAGACCTCCCCTGAGTCCATTATCTCTTCGGTGGCCAATAAACAAATAGTCAAACCTCCGACTAGTGTCTCACTTGGAGTCTATAAATATTCCTCTTTTCTTGGTTCTTTCCCTAGTATCCCTCCTCCTATCTCTGATCCTAGCTCATCGAATCTTTGCATGATGCAATCGTCTCAGTCTGACCTCAAACATACCAGTTCGACTAGTCAGCAGCCCCGCCCCCACAACCTACTCCTAGCACCTCGACTCAGCCTTCAGGATCCCCTCCTTAGAGCCCCTCGTTTGTAGCTAGTGTCCATGAGCCTCTCTACCCTCATGGAGCGGTTTCCCCTGGCCTTAACCATCTTGGAGCTATCCCACCTGGCCATTACCCCTTCAGTCAGATACCGTTTCTTGCTCCCCCTCATGGAGTATTTTCGGTACCTATTATGGCTACCTTGTCTCTTCCTAACAAAACCCTGGGGATCCCTGTCTAGTACATTGATCCCCCAGCCACTATCCCACCTAGTCAGCCCAAACATTATACTTCTTTGACCCCATTCCAACTGGTCGCCATGACCCCTCCCTTTTCTTCTGTGCCTCAACCATCTCAACAGGAACCTAATCCTATTGTGAAAGCCTCAGGTGAGGGGGGGAAAGCCTGCAAGAAGGAACCTAAGGACAAGGCCACCCAGACAACCCCTGCTCCTCCTCAGCCTCCAAAGCGTACCACTCGGTGTGCTTTGTGTGAAGTTTTTGTTCATGCCACCCATATCTGTCCTAAGTTGGCTCGTCTTAAACCCATGGTCAATGAAGAATTTCTGGAGTTTGATATCCTAGAGTTCTATGTCACTTTACCCGATTCAGTCCCAAAACTCAGGTCTTTGTGCACAAATCATCCTTGTGCTTTTTGTGATTTCTATGGCCACTATACTAAACTTTGTCCCCGCCTCGAATACTACCACAACTCTTTGGAAGCAGTCCACCAATTCGAGGCCAAGCGCAACGAGTCCACCTCTCCCTTATTTGTGAATTTTTATTCGGTAGAACCAGAGGACACATCTGCTCCCATTGAAATTCCTCCTCCCAATGTTGAGATGACAGAGTCTTCGACCACTATCCTCTACCTGTCATCCTTTATGAGATCCATGGTGGAAGACCCCTCTGGGGCTTTGCCTTCTGTTTCGCCTAACCTCCTTTCAGTAATCACCCTAGGCTCAACATCAGTGGATCCTTCATCTATTTTTTCTTCTGTCACCCCTTGTGATGATGCACATGTGAAATTTTCTTCTCATGATGATGAGTTAGGTAGCTTCATCACGTCAGGTGGTTTTTCTTCCACCAGTCACACCATCGTCTATTACGATGACGAAATTATGGAAGCAATCACCACCGCTGACTTTATCTATCCCCCCTCACATCGAAACCATACATTCGAACCACGTACACTTTATGGTCATTACATTGACACAAAATTTTTTGGTAATGGTGCACCCATATTTGAGAGTCTAGGAGAATAAATTCTCGACAACTTGCATAGTGCATCTATTCGTGTCGACTCTATTACGATCATTCTTCCCCATTTAGAAGAACCTCTAGAGTCCTATATCACTGCAGATCACTCCAAGGATGATCCCCCTCATCATTCCTTCCTCTTACATTAGCAACCTAGTCCCCTATATATTGTTCATGACCAACCTGTGTGTTTTATAGGTGAGCACCAATTCATTATCTCCAAATCTACTCTTTGGGATAGTGACACCATGTATGTGAACCCAGAACTATAGTCCATTTTCTTCATATATGTAGTACCGAAAGATATTGCTAATACTCCATTCCATTTCTCGGACTGCATCTATCCATTCTTCCCAAAGAAGATAACCATAACATAAACAAATGGCAAACCATATCATAAAAATGTGTTTAGATTCCACTTTTCTAAATACATTTTTCATGACCATAACATGCTTAAGGGCACCTATGCCCCTCAACCATAAAAATCCCATCTCTCAGCCAAAAACAATAATGAAACTCCTTTCTTTGACAGGTATCATTTTTCAGGCTATTTCCTCGAACAGGTCACAGTTTTCTACCCAGTACCTGCTAGCCAGGTCGCACAACAGACCCCACAAAGTGCGACATGGCATGTTCCTAAGCTCTGGGTTCCTAAACTAAACTTTTAATCCACTGAATTAAAAGAATAGGGTTAGGCCTCTTACCTGCAACTGACAGATCTTGATTCCAACTGTCGGTTTGTCCGCTACGAGCGCCGCAAGATTTAAGGTCTTTTCTCCTCTCTACATTCACAACAGCTACACTTGAAAATGAATCAAATTAGAGGGAAAATACCTTATTAAAAGAGAAACCCCAGTTTTTTCTTTTTCCACCTGCAACCAAACCATAGCTCGGTTTGACAAACTATCAGCACCGTTATAAAGCTCTCACCGCACTCTCAAATGGGTATCCTTTCGGTTTTTGTGATTTGATACTTCACTTGAACACATTTTTTCCAAGAAGAGTCACTTCACCACTCCTCCAAATTGAATTTCTTCACTTGCACCACTTGTACTTAGGGAACCACTTTTCCTTCATACTTTTCCATGCTCGTGTCAATTTTGTTCATGAGTATCCATCTTGTACTCATGTTTTTATGGTCCCCACTGGGCCTGTTCTGTGTGGCAGCATCATAGAGTCACCCTTGTTCAGAGCATTCGAGTTGAGTGATAATCGCATTCATGGAGTCTGTCCCGAGTCCCTTTGAATCCTGCAACAATCCTCCATCCTTCATTGCTTTGTTCCTCTCTCATGTCACACATTTTAGCCTTTAGCCATACTGTCCCCTATCCCCTCAGTTGTCGAGTTAGTACCTGCCAGGTCATCCATGCCCTTTATGCTCTAACAAGGGAAGTCGTCAGCCCACTACTCAGTACCCCCCATTCCACCATCATCCCTGGTGTCAGTCTATCAGTCGATCTACAATTATCTCTCATGCCTTAGTTGATGATCCCTTATTACCTCACCTATGGCAGACCTACTTCTATCGGCATCAGCTTATTCATTCTAGAAGACAGGTCTAGAGGGTGGTGTACCTTTGTTCTAGCTTCCACTCTTGTTCGGTGCCTCATATAAGGCAAAGGGACTCTTTATTGCCCATTGAACTGATTTTTCCTCAGCTCCAGCTCCTTATGGCATGATCGAGATCTGTATACTTGATGGTTCAGTGATGCAGTAGGTTGTACCAATGATTCCCGAGTGTGTGTGAGGTGTTTCAGACCTCATGAGGGGGTGGCCCTTTAGGTAGCTCCCCACATACCTGGATGACCTCTCTACTACAGCCTTTGATGCAGCTCCATAGACTTGATGGTTCTGGCCTCAGCCACTTGCAATGACTTTTTAGTTTTCATGTATCATTCAGATTTTTAGAGCCCTTTCCTATTTTACAGGGCCTCCTTGGTTGTAATTATATCTCATTTACTCAGATATTATTGTATAAGTCTTGGTCGTTGTCCCAGGCATAGTATGTAACGGTGGGATCCATTATCATGTTTTTATCTGGCCCATGTTTATGCCAGCATGTACTATATAGTTTAGTCCCTTATTTACTAGACGCATTATTATTTTTACTTTTTTATCTCGGCGGGCATAGGTATTCCTCCCCCGCCTCATATAGAACAGGTACTCACTCATAAAAGAGACTTTTCGCACCTGTAAGTCTCACCTCCTCAGGGTCTTGTCCTCTCGTGCTTTATTCTACCTTATATTTCTCTCTATCTGACTTCCCCTTCAGTGTCTAGTGATTGAGTTCTTACAACGTACTTCGGTCATACGATTAGCTCCTAAAGTTCGCACTCTGAGGGGAGATATGTTACACCAATTTTTAGTCATCTAACATGTTACTATTATATGGACCAAATTACACCATGTAAGACCAATTTTACCCTAGTAAAATTGCTTTCACTATGGAAAATAACTTAGTAATCCATACTTTATTAAGTTGTTTATGGTCTAAACATGAAATCCCATGAGGAATAATTGAATAAATCCTTATTTGTTTGATTTTCTTCAAGGGATAATTAATTAAACAGTAGTTTAATTAATATTCTTGATCATATTTAACCCAAAACATGAAAATTAATTAGATGAACCATTATTTATCTTATTATTTTCTAGGAATAATTATTTAAAACATTATTTAAATAATATTCCTTGTTAAATTTGACTAAATAATTTATAAATAATTGAATGAATCACTATTTATTTAATTTTTACTCAACCACATTCTTAAAATAATAAATAAATCATTTATTTATTTATTATTTACAAATAAAGGGATTTGACCAAATTCAAATTATCTTTCCCTCCAACAAAAATAATAAAATATTCCATAAAAGTTGGCTCTAGATTTGGTTAATAATATTTTAATTATGCACCAATATCTAGACTAAATCAATATTTTATTATAAATAGAAGGGTTTTTCCATTCATTCACTACCTTTTGTTGCCTAAAGATCACTCTGGATCTATACTTTTGGTCTAACTTTGATCCTCTATCATGGTCATATTTTTCTACTTTTTGCTTGTGAGATCCCATTGAGTTCCATTTTTTCTGGGTTTTGCACACCATCAAGAGAGAGAGACCTTAGATCTGAAGTGCTGAGGACAAGCAAGAACCCATCCCATTGAGGGGGACTGGTAACATATTTCTATGTTCCCTTCCCATGTGTCATAATACAAAAAATTCTTTAAAAATTCTTGTCTTTTTCATTGGATGTGTGGAGAAACTCTTGCTTATTATTTGTTGTTTAATGTATTTAACCACATAGATCTGGATTTCTGTAGCATTTATTCTGATCACTAACTGTAGATCTAAGGAAATTGGCAGTCATCTTTGATGTTAGGGTTGTTTGTTATGCATAGCTAAAGTGAGCTTTTTTCGTATGCTTGCGATTAAAATTCACACTAACACCCATTATTGAAATGATAAATAAATCATTTATTTGTTTATTATTTCTAAATAAAGGGATTCAACCAATTTAAATTTATTTTCCCTCCAACAAAATATACTAAAATATTCCAAGTAGTTAGATCTAGATCTTGGTTAATAATATTTTATTATGCACCATTATTAAGGATAACTCAATATTTTGTTATAAATAGGTGGGTTTTCCATTCATTATTTACCTTTGATCCTTTTATCATGGTCGTACTTTGATCCTTTTTTAATTGTCATACTTTGTTTGCTTTTATTATTATTTTTCTTCTTGAGCTCCCATAGAGTTCAACACATCTTTGGTTTTCTACACCATTGAGAGAGAGAAAATTTTGAATATGAAGAGTTGAGGACAACCAAGAACCCATCCCATTGAGGGGGACTGGTAACATCATTCTTTGTTCCCTTCCTAGGTGTTAATACATATAAAATTATTTATATATCTTGTCTTGTCCATTGGATATTTGGAGAAACTATTATTTATTTTTATTGTTTAGCTACTTTTCCTGCATAGATCTGGATTTTTGTTGCATTTGTTTCAACTATATATTGCATATCTAAAGAAGTTAGACAACCATATTTGTTGTTAGGGTTGTTTGTCATGTGCAACTAAAGTGATCTCTTTTCGTACACTTGCGTTAAGAATTCCTTCTAACAATTGGCAACTCCACTGCATTTTATTCAGATTCCCGCGTCACGAGCTGCTTCAGTAACTAGTGTTTTTATTCATTTATTGTTATTCTCTTAATGTTTTTTTTATACCTATTATGCCCTAAATAGTAAAAATTCTAACTTCTGGGTGTTTTCGGGTGTTTTATGTAGGTAACAGGTATCAGTCGCACTAGGGATGACAATTTTTTCCGCAACTTGCCACTCGAGGATCTCAGAATTGTAGCTCACAATTTTCAGCCCATAACATGTGATTTCAAGCTCAGGTCATACCTGTGGGGCCAGAAACTGCAATTCCAACAACTAACAAGTCAATACCTGCGCGCTGCAACTTTTTGTGAGAATTTTTCTATGATTGCCACAGTTTTCCACAAGCACTGCTCAGGGTTTTATTAACTCTATCTCATCCCATATTAGGCTTGGATATGCTCATTTTTTCTACTTCAAGTAGGACCAAGCCCCTTAGTGTTTCAGTAGGCTTCCACCTTTATAGGAGGGGTTTAGCTAAGTAGGTAGTCTAAGATTTCGTGGCGTTTTCAGCCTTTTTTTAGGGTATGATCTATCCTACTTTTAGATCCTTCTAGATTGGTTATTATTCCATCCAAAATCCCCTCTTTATTTTTGTTTGGTCTTTCCCTTAGGGTCCCCCTTTTTTCCCTTAGGGTTTTAACCTTTCGCCTCCCATTTTGTAGCAGTTTTCATTATGGTTTCTTGCTATTTTCTGCACCTTCTCCAGCAGATCTGAGTCATTAGATCCCTGTCCCTTAGACCTTAGATCTTTCAGCCATCTTGTGTGTTTTGATTTAGTTTCACCTGGCTCTTAGAATAGTTGTTTAAGAAGCCTTATTTTGGGTTGAATTTATGCATCTTTCGTTGTTTATTTTACTATCGTTTCAGTTTTATTTAAATTTATTTAGCATTTTTTCTTTTTATTTATACAACTGTCTATGCTTAATTAAAATTAACACACATATTGCACACATGCACACCTAAAGCGAAGAGCGCTTGGTTTACACCGCTTAGCCAAGACATAAACATCGTAATTAATTTATCTTCCCCTCTGAGTATTTTTTTAGCACTCTTCCAAATTTTTGGGTTATTTGTGTCTTGTCATCATTGCACCCCAAGGCGCTTATCCTGGAGAATCCTAGGCCTTCATCCTCAGTTTTTGTTAGGAATAATTACTCCAAAGCATAGAGTTTGAATTAATCCTCCACCAAGTCTCCATACCGACTCTGATTCTAGTCCATCGGGTCCTCCCTCCGATTCTGAACCCGGTTCTCCTCCACCTCATTTAGTCACCATGTCAGGTGAAAATGCAGGCAGTGGTCCTAAAGATGGCAGTAGCCCTGGACCCAATTCTGGAACTGCTACTAGTGGAGCCACTACCAGAACCATTCTGGCTACACCTTTGCTACCATTTATGGCAAGTTTAAGCCTTCCCGATTTCAGCTAGTTAATTAACGACCCTATACTCCATAGTCTAGGTTAGCCTATTATGCCAACTAAGCTTCCTTAAAACATCCCTAAGTTCAAAGGAAACACTGGCTAGGACCCTACTAATCAAGTTCTCTCCTTTCACATGTGGTGTTCATCCAATTCTATCACTGATGACTCTATCTGTCTTCGGTTATTCCAATGTACGCTCACTGGAGAAGTTGAAAAGTGGTAGGTCGACGAGACTGCTGCCTCACATTCCAATTTTGCAACTCTTGCTAAATTGTTTCTATCCTATTTCTAGATACCTCTCTGATATGATACCGATACCGAGTTGCTGACAGAATTTTGTTAAACTTCTGCCACTCGCCTTTTTGACCATGTCCAAGAATGGCGTAGAAGGAGGAGCTTATGTCGAGCTCCTACATTCGACGACCATGTCTATATGGATTGGTTTCTTAGAATGATTTTTCCTTCTATTGGTAAAGATGTCAAGTCTCACTTTCCTCAGATTGAGCAAGAAGCTCTCCAATTCGCACTAAAATATGACATGATATATTCCCAATTTGGTTATGTTTATAGTATTTTAGCGGATCTTCCTAGACCTAGTGGTGCCAATGCACCGGGGGCATCTCATGCTATCGACGGTATCGTTGGATCTCTTTCAAATCCGTATGCTCATCCTAACATGGGTTATGGTTTCCCTCACGGAGTGGCCAGCTCCTCCTTCACTTATCTCCCTCCTGGCGGCAGGTATCCACGACAAAGCACACCTTATGGATTTTCCCCATTGCATCAACTGATGCCATGACTAGTTGTTTCTCAATTTGTTTGCCCCAATGTTGCTAAACCTCCTTTCTATCCTTACCCATAACCATGTGCTCTAGCCCCTCCAGGATCAACAGCCTAGCCTCCCGTGCCTTCTGAACCTCTGCCCCAGCAGCCACGTCCTCCTCAAAGTCAGGTGTATGTGTAGCAAAGTGCAACTAATCCTCCTAATTCCAAGAATAAGAGGAAAGGAAACCAAAATAAACCAGTGCAAGTTAATCAAGGGTTCCAAGGTAACCAACCAAAATCACACCAAGGGAACCAGCCTAACACTAACAACCAGCAACAAGGCGATCAGCCCAAGTAGAACAAGCCTCTTCATATGAACAAGCCTTGTTCTTTTTGTGGTGTCTATGGCCATTATACTCATGATTTTCCCCTTTTAACCCAGATGCGCTAGTTGTGGGAAGCACAAGAATCATTTAGAGGACATCAAGCCATTGCTTCAGCTCGTCTTAATACTATGCTAACTCAACCTGTTTTTTTCACTAATCCTTTCCATCAGCAAAGATATGTGGCTGCCCAACCCCTCAAGGTCAGGCCAACCCTCAACCTTCATAGTCTGGTACCCTTGAATACGAGATTATCATGATGAATTTTGAATAAGTTAATACCGTTGATGTCAACCTTCAGACCCAGTCACGCCAATATGGAAAGCCACCTGCTTCGTCTACAACCGAGTCCCAAACCAAAGTTTCCACAGAGTCCATTTCAACACCCAATTCTCCCTTAAAAATCCCTCAGCCATGGGCCAAGGTTATTCCCACGATCCCCAAGGAGTCATGTTGGAACAGGGTCTCCTACAAAGCTGCGAATTTGGTCCATTTTGTATATTTTTTATTATATTTAGTTTAACGCAGGGGTTTTGGGGTGGGTCAAAGCCCCTAGTGCTTTTTAAGTGGGTCAAGGGTAGACCAAGAGTCTACAAACCATGATTTGCAGACCATTGGATGCGTAGGCTAAAGTAGTATAAATAGTTGAACCTTTTTGAGTAGATAGACAGAAGATGAATAGAGATTGATTCGAAGTACGAATTTCTAGATCTTGGGTTGGGTTGTTTGGGTTAGGACTCCTCCTGGCCGTGTGCACGGAGATCCTCTATCCTACTGTGTGCAGACCCTGTTGGCTGTGTGCACGGAGATCCTCTATCCTGCTATGTGCAGACCCTGTTGGCTGTGTGCGCAGGTGGTATTTGGGGAGTGTAAGAGGATTTTTGATAAGTAATATATGTGAAGTATTGCTGAAATATATTATGTTCTGTTATGATTGATGCGAACTAAGATTTTCTGATTAAGCTATGAAATCATCTATTTTATCTCTGTGACATGAAAGTATCTGCACTTAGTATATTACTGTGATAAGACTGTTGTTGCACTTACTGATTGCATCTCTGTTAATGAATTTGAACTATCTGTGTTGACAATATTGGCTGCGATTATCCTATTTTATGGTTGTAATTGATGATACACATGTGGATGCGAACCTGCTAGAGTAGATCTGATAAGAACTATAGTCTGGTTGCATTCTGGAACCCTGCGAATCACCCTTCCATGTAGATTTGATAATTGCAGGCCTATGTTATTACCTACTCTCTCTCAGCATGTGGAAACCTAGTTCCAGCACCCTCCCATACTGCTTCGGGTGAGACTTTGACCCGTGCAAGCAGGTCACTGCCGAAAGGGCCAGTAGTATAGGGGTTTGTTGGCAAACCTTCACCTTCGAACCTAGATCAGGACCCCTTCGAGCCAAAAAATGGTTCCGTTTTCGGGACCTGGGGAATTTTGAGGGAGATTTGGTAATAACAAGGACGTATTGGAAGCCTAAAAAGAAAGAAATTGATGAGTGGTTTGAAAAGAAAGTTTAGGAATTCGTTGTAAAATAAAATCGCAGTGCGAACTTAACTGCGGAGGAGTGGAAAAATAAGTATATTTTCTTGGAAATCTACGAGATTTTCTTCATAAATTTTTCAATCAAGCTACAGGAGTGGGTCATAAGGCTGGTCAATTTTTAGAAGTGTTGGAAAGATGAACAGGTCATGTAGTGGACCCCAGAACAAATCCGAAAGTTGGAAAAGACTGACAATACCATTACTCACACGGTAGATCATTGGGTGGACAGTGTGATAGGAGGATTTGTGACTGAATTTGCAATCGATCAATTTGTGTCCTACTCAGAAGTGGAACGGAGTTTCTTCAAGGGTTTCCAAGGTAAGTTTCTAAAAACTGTCATTACTAATTAAGATTTTATTGTGCGAGAAAAGTATACTGTGTAGCCATACCGAGTGAATGAGCTCCGATCAAAGTGAGGGTACAACGCACAGTGGTAAGTACTACAGAACTAATCAAGAGGGAGATCGATCTATCTAAAGTTCAGTGACTAATTTTGTTGTGTATAGTCCCCCATCAACACCATCTTCGAATCCTCGTAAGGGAAAGAACTCACCTTCGCCACCACCATAAGATGATATGGTGTCACAGATGAAGTTACCCACCTTCAAGGGTGTGGGGGACGAAGATATGGATCGATTCTATTTTTTTATAGGGTCTGTAGGGACTGCGTAGAATGTAGCGAGCGATGTTGTGAAAAGAGCGCAACTGTCTCTTTCTTTTGAAGGAAGGGCCTTGGACTGGTACATGGGATACCTCGACCAACATGCGAATGCCAGAATTGAGGACATTAAGAATGCCTTGAAGCAATAGTTCAAGAAGCCTAAGGCCTAATCCTAGATAGTGAATGACCCGAAAGATTTCAAAAAAGGTCCATCTGAGTCTGTATGGGAAGCTAATCAACGATTGAAAAAAGTAATCAGAGAAGGAGGATTCCAATATGATGACAAGTAGCATGCAGTGTGGTTCATTGCTATGTTGATGCCCCACCTATGCATACCGATGAGTCACCAAGACATTGAGTCACAGGAGAAGGCCTTGGAGATAGCAATGAATTTGGAGGCTACGCCACGAGATGAAACCTAGTTGGGTGTCCAACAGATACAAGGCCGGCTAGAAGCAATGCACATGGAAATCCAGAATCTGTGAAAGGAACGAGGAGCGGAGGCTAACCCTGACAGGTGGTGCATACGATGCAGGGTGAATGGCCACACCAAGGATAGCTGTCCACTATTATAAGACTACATGCAAGCTCGAGGACCTAGCTCGCTATGCCCTAGAGAAGCTGCGGGGCCAAGTAGGCTAGCACTATGGTGTGACGACTGTCATGTTGCGGGGTTGCATGAAACCAATCACTGCCCTCGCCTTACTATTTGTATTCTAGAGGTTAAGCAGCAGTGGTGCAGGTTTTGTATTTTTGTGTGGCATGATGAGCAGAAATTCTGATAGACCAAGGAAACATCTATAGGGTACAGATAGATCCTTCGTCACCAAGAACCCCCTCTGGTATCAGGGGCTCCCCTGTTAGGGGTAGGGGAGGGGGCCGAGGAGGAAGTGCAGGTAGGGGAAGAGGCTAGCTAATCTGTTATAACTATGGGGAGATATGTCACTTTGCAAGGGACTACCCGAACCCTATAAGGCAATCCTGCAGGTATTGCAGGAAGCTAGATCATGTGATCAAGGACTGCTAGATTTTGATGGCTAAGGTGCAGGAGAAACAACAGACACCTATGCAGAATGTGCAAAGGGTTACGACAGAGCCTCAAAATGAGGGATCAGGTATTAATATAATAACTCGTAGTAGCCTAGGCACCGGGGGGCTGAAGAAAAAGTTGCGGCTGAGCCTCTGATTAGAAAACCGGGCATCAAATTAGAGGGCCTAGACCTACAAAAGGAAAGGGAAACCTTTATCGTAGCTCAATATGACTTCACAGAAGCATCTACTTCGCAGGTCCCTACGGCCACCAAAGAAGGGGAGGGGTTCCAACCATCTTTACAAGCATGCATGAAACTATTGCGCAACCAACAGGCCGTTAACAATCTCCAGGCACTAATAAACAGCTACGCAGAGAAAACCAACCTGCCCCTAGAAGTTAAGGATGTAAACACACTGTACAAGTACAAGAAATCCACTGGTAGGGAAATGCAAATCACATCACAAATCGGGGATTACGAAATGGAGCAAGTTATTCTAGGTCTAGGGTCAGACGTGAACATGATACCCAAGCAGACTTGGCTGCGCATGGGAGAACCCAAGTTGGAATGGTCCACTATCCAACTGCACATGGCCAATAAGCAGAAGATCATAATGTTAGGAAGGTTATCATAGATTGTAGTGGATATTGCAGGAATTAAGGTCTGGGCTGACTTCGAGGTCATTTAGATTTTGGAAGATGCAGACCCTTACCCTGCGCTCCTAGGGTTAGTTTGGGCCATCGACATGGGCGGTATTATCAACTTGAAGAAGAGAAGCATGGTATTTGAGAACGGAGGGATATAGATGATAGTCCCTTTAGACCTCACAGAAGGAGAAAGGTATACGGAAATGGTGCTTATTGATGAGGAGGTAGATCACTTCTACAAGTTAAATATGGAGGATGAAGATTAGATCAACCCTACAGTTGATAGTATGCTCTGCTGGGAAAGGGATAACGACTGTTTTTCTAACTCTGATGAAGAACTGGAAAATTGGCAAAACTAGTTGCATGACGTATCCATGCTGTGATGTCTTATAATTTCAAGGGATTTCTGATGTATATCCTTGGAGATAAGATATTTTCCCTACTTTGATGGTTCTGGTAGCATTAAGGAATTTTTGCAAGCATTCGAAGCTGAAGTTCCAAATGAACAAAGGTTATGGGCCCTCAATCTCACCCTACACGTAGCACCTGCGAAGTGGTGGGATAAGCGTAAGGCCGCATTCCAGGAATGGGGGGCATTTCAGACTATGTTACTGTTGCGCTTCGACCCTCTGGTTCACTTACATAGGGAACAACCCGGACTGGTAATCAAAAGTTGCGCAAACTTGCACACGATAACTACTGCTGGCGGGAAAGGGTGCGTGAATGATAAGTGCATCTCCTACAAAAACTCTCTCAAGATGGTGGATACTATGGAAGCTGCAGATCTGGCAGCACCTACAGCTATGAAACAAGTGCACTCACTCCTCCACTTCATAGGCTACTATAGAAAAACTAGGTAGGAGTACGCATTGATCACAACGCCTCTAAATGAGCTACCTTGCAAGGCCATTTTTGTTCGTAGGGACGTTGAATGTCAAAGGGGCTTCAAGCTAGTAAGGAAAACAATAGGCCCACTCAAAATCAAAATGGAACATTGGCTGGACCACCATGTGCACAAGAGGTCCGCCGAATGCACATAGGCATGCTGGGAGCGCAGGTGTGCATTGAGCGCACCAGAGCAGTGAAAACTAGTCATTGGGATAGTCAAATCAAGTAAAATGAAAAATGTACCGTTGAATGGAGCGGGCGGCTCGCATTTAATGAGGTGATTGTGGGAGATTTTTAACCATTTATATGATGGTAAGTTCCAAGTGCAGCTTTCCCAACCACTAACCACTCACATTATCTATAAAATGGGTCAAACAGACCAGAAAAGGGTTCTGTATCAGTTATATAGCTTGTACTTGGCATATCTTGCCATGACAATTTGGTGCTACAAGATGCTCTACGTTTATAGTATCTCCTTCATTTCCAAGCAAACTACCCCCTCGGATTGTAGCAACCTAGAGTTTGTTTTTCGCGCTAGGATGATGGCTACGAACCCTGCTGAGCCTTTTGAACCAATGACTTAGGTAGAACAGGTGACTGAGGAAGTGGTGGAAATCGAGTCTGAGGCGGAAGAGGTTCTCTCCACTCCAAGCCCAACCATGAGGAAAGGAAAAACAAAGGCATAGAGCTTCGGAAAGCCCCCGAAGCCCATGAAATGGGCTGCAAGAAAGCTGTGAACTTCCCCATGAACCACAAAATCCCCGCAGGTAGCTCGAGAGGAAGCACAACTCGTTGAGCCAATTCACAGGTTACCTCCCTTTTTTCAACCACGCAGGACATCGATGCGCATGCTGAAGAATCTTGATGGATTGGTCACTTAATTGCAGATGCCACTGACCCCAGGCAAGGTCCCCATCATTGGCGAACCTTTTGGTAAGCTTCATGAGGTCAAGTTTGACGATCACGACCTAGCCAACTTCGAAGCATTTCCTGAACTAGCACCTTCATTATACCTTTACTCAATTCATGACAAAAATGGAGTTACAATCATCCCCCAGTGCTAGGTGTGTGGCTTGGCTGGATCCGAGCTCCTAAAATTACTCAGGATGCCCGATTTTGGTCATTACAATATTACGGATCGACTCACATAGTAGCTGCTCGCCTTAATTCACAAAGGCTGCTTGTGGATCCAGGACAATACTCTTATTGACACTGCGCTGATTCCTAGGATTACTGGTCTCCTGATGAATGAACCAAGCCCTCTGGAGTGAGTGGGTAAGAAATACAAATCTGAGACTGCTGAATTTGTGTGCCAAAAATACAAGGTGGAGCGGAATACCTGAGGCTTTATCACCAAATCCATCAATGATCCCACTACGCAGTTGGGCATGATGTTGTTGGCGTGCAAGTTGATGCGGAAATGCCAAGTTGCCACCATCCCCGCCTATGTGATCGAGCTAGCAGACCAACGTGGGAATGGGGTCTGTTTCAATTGGTCTCAGTACTTATGTGACGAATTTTTGGCTAACGTCCGAGAATCCCAAGACTTAGGGTGCTCCTTTTGTTACTCATGGTTGTTGTTCCTCATAGCGTTGGTCACTTTGGAAGCTCCTACAAAGTATTTTCTCCTTGAGCTTACCCCAGATATGTGTGAAGGAGCTTGTTATGTGCACTTGTGGGACTCCAAGAATGTGCAACGCATAGAGGACATTCAAGTCTTCTGGGCCCTCTTCCAGAGCAGCGTGATAGCTGCCATCAACTCTTGACCATGCCTATCACCCATAGTCTATGATAGGTACAAGCGTACCACAACCTTACAGGTGACCATGCACAACATACAGATTCAGAGCCGAAAGGAGAAAGCTTGGACTTTGCTCCCCTATATGGTCGCGGACGAAGAAATCAACAATGTTATTGCACTCTTGCCCCCGTAGTGGAAGATTGGCTTCAAGACTAGGGCGCAGGGCCCTAAATATGCCAGCACAACATAAGTAATTCCCCTTGTCACTATTAAGGATATTGGAGGCTCTAGCAAAAGTACAAGAAAGGACACAGAACCAGATGCGAAGAAATATGTGCAACAGAAGCAGAATAATGAGAAGGATGCCAAAGTAGCAACACAGAAATATTCGCAACCCGACTTAGGGACAAAAGGAGGGGATGAAAGAGGCACTGCATCCCCTCGCGGGACGAAGCGCACAGGCGAGCCTGCCAAAGGACCCCGGAAGAAGCACCATGCTCAACATACAAAACACGATGAAACTATCACCTTGAACAATAGTGACCTTGAACAAATTACTGATGCAGTCTCTCTAGCCATGCAGGATCGATGGGAAGCCCTCGAAGGATAGAAAAAGGTTTCACTCGCCATATTACAGGCCGAGCTCCACAAGCTGCAACTAAAGAAAGACACACTGCACACCAATGTGAATTTCGTACAGACGTTGCAAACGAATAGTAGTGCTACTCTCACAACGACAGAAAGCCGCCTCTGCCCTTTGCCTGGCACTGCCCTTATGATCAATCCGCCCAACCTGAGCATGCAAGTCCATAGTTGCTAGCAGGTACAGTTGGACTTAGCCAAACTACCCCAAGATGCTTTGTAGGGACTCCACACGGGTATATTTCAAGAGATTCAGCACCAGGATCTATAGATTCACCAACATCTAGGCTTGGCTAAGCAAACGATCATCGAAAGCAACGCCGCACTCACCCTTGCCACCATGCAGCAAAAGGAACTTGAGAGCTTCATTCACCAGCTCTACGCAGAAGTTCCAGCAGAGATTCCAGCTACCACTATGTCCCAGGCAAAGGTTGAGGGGTTGGTCGCCGCATTGAAGTCATCTCGAACAGAGGTTGTGGAGGTTAATTCATGGATGGAGCAGCAGATTGCCGATATATAGGCTAACATTAGGGGAATTTTGAGGTCTAAAATGGGCCTCCTAAGGAAATAATAAAATAATAGCTAAACTAATAAAATAATATATCTGAATTTGTAATTAACTTTTTTCACTACAATCCATGTAACCATAGATAAATTCAATTCAAAAGTTGTTCCAAAATAAAATTAATAAAAAAATTGTATTGATGTGAGTATAAATAATAATGAGATTTTCAAGAAAAAACCATTATCATTGAACAACTAATGCATTTTTCCTTTGTACTTAAATAACTTAAAATAAAATATAAATATAAATTTATAAATTATAAATTATATTATATGTTATTAATTAAAAAATTTATTATTTAATTTGCATAATAACATGTAATTAATATATTATATAAAAATAATATACTATAATATAATATAATATAATATAATATAATAAATGTATAGGGATAAGCATTGTTTCTTTCAAGAAATATGAAATGACAATAATATATTTTTATTCAAAATGTGTGAAATGACATTTATTATGAGTACTTTAATTTGACTTTAAAAGTACTTAGAGCACTACCACAGTTAACCCTGAGTTTTTATCCACCTTTGAGAAAGTGACAAGTAAGTACCTTTAACTCAAGCAATGCCACCTCAACCATTAGGGATGATGTCATCCCCTAAACTGTGATTGGATCTCATAAAGTGAATTTTGATTGTACATTTTCCTTAGGAGGCCCATTTTAGACCTCAAAATTCCCCTAATGATTGCAGCCCGAAACACCTCCAGAGGTGCGGGCTCAGCGATCTACGTTGGTCACCGTAGGTACGAACATCAACATAGGACAAATTGCGCATGGTGCTCAATTATTGGAAATTTCCATGCAGCTATAGACCAAGGTCCAATGTGATCCACTCCTGTGTGAAATAACCCAGGCCCTGCGACAGAAAGAGGAGACGTTTGAAACATTGGAAGCCACCCTGCCCACATTGGTTCCTGCTCAGCGCTTGGAATGACTACGAACCAGCCAAGACATCCAAGCTGAGATAGAAGAGCTTCGACAAAAGAAGAAGGCCCTCAACGACCGCCTGAAGCCTTGGGCTACTAACGCCCTTTAACTGTTGCAGGATGCTGACGTAGCCATGAAGCAGCTCAACCAGACCCTGGAAAGTGTCACCGCTACGACAGAAGGCCTGATTTCACATAAATTGGTCGACATCGCCCAGAATGTTGCTGCCCAAAGTGAAGCCGTGCTGCCCCCATTAGCTGAAGTGATTAAACTATTACAGGTATAGGTGGAGGCCCCACCATATCAGTGACTCGGGACGAGTCACAAGATTGTGTTGGGGGACTGTTGGAACAAGGTCTCCTACAAAGCTGCGAATCTGGTCCATTTTGTATATTTTTTATTATATTTAGTCTAACACAGGGGTTTTGGGGTGGGTCAAAGCCCCTAATCTATTGTAAGCGAGTCAAGGGTAGACCAAGAGTCTGCAAACCATGGTTTGCAGACCATTGGATGTGTAGGATAAAGTAGTATAAATAGTTGAACCTTTTTGAGTAGATAGACAAAAGATGAATAAAGATTGATGCGAAGTACGAATTGCTAGATCTTGGGTTGGGTTGTTTGGGTTAGGACTCATGCTAGCTGTGTGCGTGGAGATCCTCTGTCCTGCTGTGTGCGGACCCTGCTCGTTGTGTGCGCAGGTGGTATTTGGGGAATGTAAGATGATTTTGGATAGGTAATATATGTGAAGTATTGCTGAAACATATGATGTTTTGTTATTATTGATGTGAACTAATATTGTTTGATTAAGCTACGAACTCGTCTGTTTTATCTCTATGATATGAAAGTATCTGCACTTAGTATATTACTGTGAAAAGACTATTGTTACACTTACTGATTTCATCTCTATTAATGAACGTGAACTATCTGTGTTGACAATATTGGCTGCGATTATGTTGTTTTATAGTTGTAATTGATGATACGCACGTGGATGCGAACCTGCTAGAGCAGATCTGATAAGAACTATAGTCTGGTTAAGTTCTGGAACCCTGTGAACCACCCCTCTATGTAGTTATGATAATTGCGGGCCTACGTTATTACATACTCTCTCAGCGTGCGAAAACCTAGTTCCAAAACCCTCCCATACTAGTTCGGGTGAGACTTTGACCTGTGCAAGCAGGTCATTGCCGAAAGGGCCAGCATTATAGGGGTTTGTTGGAAAACCTTAACCTCTGAACTTGGGTTAAGACCCCTTTGAGCTGATAGGTCATTACGCCAAAATGTTTCGTTTTCCAAAGCCGCACACACTTACAACATAGTATATGATTTGGCACAATCTCTTGCGACCATGTCAACACTGGAAGTCCTTCAATCGTGCCCTTCACAACGTAAAGCTCCATTATCTGCTATGGACATTTTGGATCCTTTAGATGATTGTTCGATTGTCTTTGATGTTGACAAGTCATAACATCACCCCTTACCTTCATCTGTTGCCTTCCAAATACCAGTCAAGATTCGTAATGCACATGTCTCGCGATGTATCATTGACGAAGGTGCATCCACCTATGTGACGTCTACCTCTATTTGGAGTTAACTCAGATCACCTGAATTAGCCCCATCCACCATAAATTTTTGTGCTTGGGATGGTCACACCGCAATTGTCTTGTTACTCTTGCAGGAAAGACTGTTTGTGTTGGCATTGAAGTCATTGACTCCCCCTTGGATTAGAATATCCTCTTGGGTCATAGCTATACCTATGCGATTTATTTTGTCTCATCTGTAGTTCACCGTAAGATGTTATTTCATCACAATGGCAAGAATTTCACTATTGATCAGTTGACATATTACTAACCGAAGTTTCAAACCTCCCCTAAGTTTATCATATCTTTGGTGGTTGATAAGTAATCAGTTGCACCTTTCACTAGTGTTTCACCTAGATTCTATAAATATTACACCTTACTTGGTGCATTCCATGGTCTCCCCCCTCTTATCATTGACCCCATCTCATCAAACGTTTGCATGAAGCAATCGTCTTAGGCTAGCCACAGGTAGTCAAGTTCAACCAATCAGCAGCCTATGCCTCCGCAACCTACTGGGGGTCACTCAATGGAACCTTCAAGACCTTCTTTTCAAGTACCTTCTCCCTCTGGTGGTGTTTCTTCCATTTTAACCAGGAATGATTCTCGTAGCCTTAACCATTTGGGATCCATTTCATAAAGCCATTACCACTCTGGTCAGATATTGTTTCTAGCTCCCCCCTCTAGAGTCTTTTCGATGCCCATTATGGCTACAGTGAGCCTTCCTAATTTGACCATGGGGATCCCAGTCTGGTACATTTATTTCCCATCCAACACTTCGATTGGTCATCTAAAACCATATACTTCTTTTACCCTAGTCCAACCAGTCTCTATGACCCCTCCCTTTGCTCAAGTGCCTCATCCACCTCAATAGGAATCTACTCATGTTGCGAAAGCCTCTCGTCAGGGGGGCAAAGCCAAAAAGAAGGAACCTAAAAATAAGGTTACCCAAGCAACTCTTGCTCCTCCTAAGCCTTTGAAGTGATCACCTCCGTGCAATTTGTGTGATGTTGTTGGGCATGCTACTTAAAATTGTCTTGATCTTCCTTGTTGCAAACCTGTGGTCAATGAGGAGCTTCCTAAATCTGATATCCCAGAGGTCCATGTTACCTTACTCGATTCAGCTAAGAAACTCAAATCATTGTACTGCCTTAGAATACCCCTTATAGATTATGATCTTTGGCAACCCTTTCTTCTGCCTTTGTCCCCATATCAATGATTTCCATAGCACCCTTAAGGATGTCCGTGGAATTGAGGCCGAACATAGTGGATCCTCTACTCCTCTACTCTCAAGTTTTTCTGTAGCAGAACCTGAGGAAATTTTTGCACCCATTGTGATACCTCACCCTGATTTCGAGATGATATAACCTTCAGCCACTATCTTCTATTTGTCATCATCCATGAGATCCATGTCGGAAACCCCTCTGGGGCATTCCCTTTTGTTTCAATTGAAACTCCTTCAGCGATCACCTTGGGCTCAGCATTGGTAGATGTTTCATCTACTAGTTGTTCTACCCTTTGTAGTGATGTGTATGTGAACTATATCTCTCATGATTATGCATTAGGTAGCCCCGCCGCGTCATGTGGTCTTTCGTTTTCTAGTCCTCCCAACTTTCATTCCGATGAAGAAATTATATTGGAAGCAATGACCACCCTTTACTTTCCTTGGGATGATATGCACCATCATGTGTTCTTCCTTCCGTAACAGTCCCATGAATAGTGTGTTGTGGATTTTAAAGACTTCATCTCGAATGAGTTCAATTGGTTTAGAAATCCTATTCCTACACCCGATTCTTTCAAAGAAGGAAATATGGCCAATATCTCTCCTACCATTAAAGTTAACATTTCTGATAAACCTGTGAGAGAAGAAAACATTGCCTTGGGGGCACATCGGACCCTGAAACAAATTGAGCCTTACACTAAGTTATTCAAGGAATTCCATGATGTTTTCACCTGGTCATTTTCCAAGATGCTTGGACTCGATCCTTCCATTTTCGAACACCATAATGATACATGGCTCGATGCCAATCCTATCTGTCAAACTTTGAGACCCATTAATCCTTCCATACGAGAGGCTATCAAAGCTTAAATCGATAACCTCAAGCAGACTGGTTTTATCTATCCCATTGAATACACCACTTGGGTCTCTAACCCAATTCCTATTCTCAAGAAAAAGGCACCATTCATGTTTGTGTTGAATTTCGTGACCTAAACAAATCTTGTTCCCAAGACAACTTTCACACACCATTTATTGACCATCTCTTTAATAAGTGTGTGGGGCATAGAAATTTTACCCATTGCATCCCCCATTAATATGTGTGATTTATTTCTACCATGCATTCAAGTTCCTTCCATTGTTCATCATCATCTCATTTTTTGTCTTGTGGTGCATTTCAGATGGATCCATCATCCACACCGTATATCGGTTATGCTGACGGTGCAAGTCACTTCTCACAGAATCTAGCCTCTACAGCCTGGGCCATTTTTACCCCCATGCATTCGTTAGTTATCTCCAACGGCGTATGTATTGGAACTACCACCAATAATTAGGCAAAATATGATGCAGTGATAGGTTTGTTAGTTGATGCCCTTGAACATCACATCCTTCATATTCATGTTTGTTTAGATTCCCTATTGCTTGTCATGCAATTGAATGGCGTATATCGTGTGAATAACCATGTCATTTTTAGAAGATATTTATGAGTGAAGTTCTTAGTGTGTGAATTTGAAAACCATTACATTCAGTCATGTACCTATATCCCAATATCACTATGTAGATATAATTTCAAACAATATTCTAGATTGGAACTTATCACATGAATTTAGCACAAGACAATAATCATAAAAAATGGCGAACCATATACTCTTCATATATAAAAAGATGCATATCCATAATATGTGTCCACAAAATCATAAATGTTTTGGAGTCCTCTACTCTAATACATCCGACATGCTCATAGCATGTTGAAAAAATCAAAACTGGGGGCACCACATACCCATACATCTAATCACTATCCAGAGGGTCCTGAGCCAATGGCTTGGCTCCTACAACCCGCATATCCTACATACCCTACCCAACCATCGACATGCACCACATGACACCTCGTCATTCTAAGGGTAGCCCGACACATGCCTCAATATAAAGGTCATCAAGATCTTTCCAGTCACGCTCTGATACCCTAGTCATCAACAACTCGCATCTACGATGGAAATCCTCTAATAAAGCCTCTAATTCCTCTCTATCATCTGCTCTAGCTGTGCTAGACTTTGCAGCCCCTGGCGCTGTGGGTCGTCCCATATACCCAGCCGAATTCACCGGTGCTATATCTGCATACCAAAAGTAATGAATCAGTACCACATAAATAATTCTAAATCTTTAAATGCATCATAAAATGTAACAACCTATCACTTACCATCTGGTCCCCATGCTCGATCAGGCAGAATAGGAAATTATGGGTCCCCTTGATATTTTATCCCAATGTATGGATAGTCGTCTATATACAGTGACATCTGGTCCCAATGCACGAAGAATTTGGGTTGAAACACTTGTCTGACTCCTCCACCTCCTCCTCTTCGTAGTAGCTTCCACCAGCAATGCATCTCGAGCTGTCGTGGGCCCCCATCTTGGATCTGTACATGAGGTTGAAGTGTGGGGATATTCTCGAAGAAGAATGAGCACAACACTGTAATAAAATCACAATGATGGTTCACTTGTCACTTGCATAGTGATAGTTTTCATTTCAATGATGCCAGCATCATCTAGGCCAACCCATAGTAGGTCCCACTCATCACACTCTTAACCAACATCCTCTGCCCTCTAGTGATGTGGTGGAACGCCTGGTTTCCCAAGATCCGCAGTATTGTTGCGGTGACAAGCCAAGTCTCTAGCCTCTCTAGATCTCTGATCAGTATATTCGTTCCCTTGACATAGGCATATGGTTGGCAATGGCATGCCATGAACTCTAATATATTCCACGCCGACGGTAATACTGGTTGGATATTTCCCACCACCCCCAGTGGTGGGAGATTGGCCAGGAAATAGATGTCCTGAATAGTCAGCTTGATCTGATGCCCCTGCACTATAAAGACCTCCAAGCCTGGGTCCCAGTAGCTCACTACCCTGGATATCAAGGGCTCCCCTTCCCTCATCAACAGGTTCTCAACCATCTTGAGAACGCCATACCTATGGATCTCAGAATGAAGTGCATCCAAATCTCTCTATCTCCAGATGATATTTAACTCTGCCATACCTACCAAAATCCAACATATTCTTCAGTCAGAGGAAGAAAAACTGCATCAAAACCATCAAACCCCAGTTCCCAGCCAAAAATAGGACAAAACAAAACTTTTTGGAAGCTCACATTTTCCTAGCCCTATACCTGCGAGTTCATATTTTTTCTCTCTGAAAATTGCATCTTAGCTCACAGAACAAGGCCCAGGAAGTGTGAAATGGTTGTGAGGAAAGGCAGGGTGTTGTTCCCAGGCTTTGGGCACCTAATCTAAAATTCTAATTTGCTGAAAAAGAATAGTAAGGTTAGGCCACCTACCTGCAACTGACGGATCTCGATTCCAATGGTCGGTTTTTTCACTATGAACGTCATAAGATTTAGGGCCTTCTCCTCATCTCCATGTTCACCACAACTCCAATAGCAAATGAAACAAATTGGAGGGAAATTTCCCTATTGAAAGAGAAACCCTAATTTTTCATTCACCAATTGTGACCAAACCGTAGATCTGTTTGAAGAACCGTAAGAATCGTTGGAAAGCTCTCACTGAGCTCTAAAATGGGTATCATTTTGTTTTTAGTGATTTGATACTTCTACTAGAAGCCTTTTTTCCAAGAATGGTCAGTTCGCCGCATCTCAAAATCGAATTTCTGCACTGGCACCACTTTTCCTTCATAAGTGTCAATGGGTGTGTCGATTTGTTTCATGAGTAACCATATTTTGCTAATGTTTTTATGGTCCCCACCAGGCCTATTCTGCGTGGTAGCATCATCCATTCACGCTTTATCAAAGCATCTGAGTTGAATCATCATCGCATTCATGGACTCTGTCTCGAGTCCCTTTGCCTCTTGTTACAGTATTCCATCCATTCATGCCGTATCCCTCTCTCGTGTAACCATTTTGGCCTCCAGTACCACTATCCCCCATCCCCTCAGGAGTTGAGTCATTCGTTGCCAGGTCTTCCATGCTTTCTATGATCTGACAAGGGAGGTTGTCTTTTTGCTACTCAATATCCCCCATTCCATCATCATCCCTGGTGTCATTCCATCAATTTCTCTAATATGATCCCTTGTGCCTTAGCTTAGGACCCTCATTGCCTCACCTATGGCATAGATCCTTCTGTCAACATCAACACATTCATTCCAGAACATAGGTCTAGAGGGCAGTGTACCTTCGTTCTATCTTCCATTCTTGTTCAGTGCCTCAGATCAGGCAAAGGGACTCCTAGTTTCCCTTTGACTTGGTTTTTTATCATCCACTCCACTTCAGCATGATCGAGATGTGTATACTTGATAGTTCGGTGATCCAACAGATTCCTCCAGCAATTCACAGGTGTGTGAGATGTTTCATACATCATGAGTGGGTGGACCTTCAGGTACCCCCCCACATGCCTAGATGACCTCATTTTATGCTACAGCCTCAAATGCAGCTCCACAGATTTGATGGGTTCAGTTATAGCCGCTTGCAACACGTCTAGCATGCATGTATCACATAGATGATCCATTCATATTTTCAGATCCCTTTCCTGTTTATCAGGGCTTCTTTGGTTGTTATTACATCTCATGTACTCAAATATTATTGTATTCAGTCTTGGCTGTTGTCCCAGGCACAGTATGTATGTGGGATCCATTATATTTTTGTTTGACACATTTTATGCCAGAATGTCATAGACTTTATAGCTCAGTCCCATTTTTTTGGGCACACCATTATTCATTGTACTTTGTCATCTCGGGGGGCATAGCTATGCCTCCCCTGCCTCACTGAGAACAAGTAACTAAACATTAAAGGAGACTTATATCATTTTTAGGTCTCACCCCCTCAGGTTATTGTCCTCTCTCACTTCACTCCATCTATGTATCTCTCTCTCTCTGACTCCCCTTTGATGTCTAGTGATTTTGTTCTTACAACGTACTTCAGTCATACGATTATCTCCTAATGCTCGCACGTGGGGGGTAATCTGTTACACCAATTTTTGGTCATCTAACCATTTACAATTAGATGGATCGAAGCACACCATGCAAGACCAATTTTACAATAGTATAATTTCTTTCACTATAAGAAATAATTTAATAAACCACAATTTATTAAGTTATTTCAGGTTCAAACAAGAAACCCCATGAGGAATAATTAAATAAATCCTTATTTATTTGATTTTCCTCTAGGATTAATTAATTAAACCATTGTTCAAATAGTAGTCTTGGTCATATTTAACCAAATTAATGATAAATAATTAGATTAACCGTTATTTATCCTATTATTCTCTAGGAATAATTAATTAAAACATTATTTAATTAATATTCCTTGTTAAATTTGATTAAATCATTTAGGAATAATAAAATAAATTATTATTTTTTAAATTATTCCTTAACCCCATTCTTGAAATGATAAATAAATCATTTATTTTTTTATTATTTCTAAATAAATGGATTTAATCAATTTAAATTCCTTTTCCCTCCAACAAAACATAATAAAGTATTCCAAGCAGTTATATCTAGATATTTGTTAATAATATTTGATTATGGACCATTATCAATGATAACTCAATATTTTGTTATAAATAGGTGGGTTTTCCATTCATTATTTACCTTTCATCCTTTTATCATGGCCGGACTTTGATCCTTTTTTCATTGTCATACTTTGATCACTTTTATTATTATTTTGCTTCTTGAGCTCTCATAGAGTTCAACACGTCTTGGCTTTTCCACACCATTGAGAGAGAGAAACTTATGGATTTGAAGCATTGAGGGCATCCAAGAATCCATCCCATTGAGGGGGACTGGTAACATAATTCTTTTTTTCCTTCCTAGGTGTTAACACATAAAAATTATTTATATATCTTGTCTTGTCCATCGGATATTTGGAAAAAATCTTATTTCTTTTTACTTTTTAGCTACTTTTATTGCATATATATGGATTTTTGTTGCATTTGTTTCAACTATCTATTGCAGATCTAAAGAAGTTAGAAAACCATCTTTGTCGTTAGGGTTGTTTTTCATGTGCAGCTAAAGTGATCTCTTTTCGTACACTTGCATTAAGAATTCACTCTAACAAAAGGAAAAGCACCTTAGTCTTCCCACTACATTGTTACAAATTGTAATTTCAATATAAATGATGTATTTAGCACTACTTTATTTGATTGGAAAGATACTTGGATATTAGATACTGGAGCCACTTGTCATATAACCTTCACAAGATATTTTTTGAAACTTTCAATGATAATATTGATGGAGTGATTTATTTTGCTAATAAATAAAAAATAAAGCCTTTAGTAATTGGATCTATTTGGTTGAAAATATCGGGACTTGATGATTATATTTTACAAGATATTATTTACGTTCCTCAATTTCGAAGAAATTTAATGTCTCTTATACATATGAAGTAGAAATTGAATTATATACATATATTTCATGGTGTAGTTGAAACCATAGAGAATCTAATTATATGATTGTATGACTGGTGTTGAAGAAGACAAAGTCTTGAAACTCAAAGGCACTTCATTTTGTACATTCAATTATGCTCTTTTAGCTCAATAAAGTGATATTGTGTCTCTTAGTTTGTTATGGCATGATCATTTTAGTCATATAAATTATCATAGAATAAGGATGATGAGACAATAAGGAATTAAAGGGTTTCCTACTCTTACCAGAAAACTTCATGTGATGCTTCTATTTTATGAAAGAAAAGTAAGAAACATTTTCATAACTCTACTTCTATAACTTCCAGGAAGTTAGGTCGAATATATTTTGATCTATGTGGGCCTATTCCCATTCCATATTCTAATGGTAATAATTATATGTTGACTTTTATTGATTACTACTAGAGGATGTGTTGGTTTTATCTGTTGAAAGAGAAATCACAAGTTTTTGAAACATTAAAAAATTGTCATTTATTAATTACAAATGAAAATCAACTTAACATTCGCACTTCAGGATTTGATTACGGTGGTGAATATACATATCATTCTTTCAAAAATTATTTACAGAACAATGGCATCAAATGTCAAACTATGATTTCTTATAATCCACAACAAAATGGTGTTGCACAATGTGTGAATAGAACCTTGCTAAATATGGTGAGATCAATGATGTTTTTAAGAATTTTAATTTGATGTTTTGGGTAGAAACAATACTTTATGCAACCTATATTCACAATTGGTGTGTCCTTATTCTATCATCAATAATAATTATCCTTATGAGATGTGGTATAATCGGCTCCCTATTGTTCAACATTTTAGAGATTTTTGTTCTCTATGCTATGCATTGATTCCTAAACATCGACGCAACAAATTGGGTATGAGGAGTCGCAAATGTATTTTCTTAGGACATTCTACTACTTCCAAAGCTTATAGGTTATATGATGAGGAGAACAAGAAATTTATCCTTTCACGAGATGTATTTTTTCTTGAATCTCTTAATTCTTTCATTATTTATAGACAACTCAGTCATTTGGATATGTTCACTTCTAAGAAGTTCTATTAAGAATTAGATAATGGTCTTTGACATCTTGAAGGGAGGATTCCCATTCTAGATCAGTCTATGGATTTTCCTTCAAAAAAATTTCCATCTTTAACACTAGATAATGATAATGTTTTTGTTGAAGAAAAATTGGATGACAGTAATGTTTCTGCAGGATCATAAATTGATCTGGAAAATCCTATTCTATAGTATATTTTCCAATATGAGAAACCACGACAACAACCACTACGAAGATAAACACACATAAGGACATTTTCAAAAAAGTGTCATGATTTTTATCTGAGGAAATTTTCTAAACAAAAGAGAGGAAATGATAGAAATGTTACTTCAATTTTAGTTAATATTTCTCATTATTGTGAATTTAATTATTTTGTTGTTAGTGAACCTACTTCATTTGAATAATCTACTAGTTGTGATGAATGGAAATATGCAATGCAAAGAGAGCATGATGCTCTCATTAAAAATACCACTTGGATGTTGGTGGATCCTCTTGTCAACATCAAACCCATTGGTTGTAAGTGGGTTTATAAAATTAAGTATAAAGAAGTTGGTTTGCTAGATAATTACAAAGAAAGAATTATAGCAAAAACAAAGTCGATGATTATACATAAACATTTTCTCTTATAGCTAAATGGGGCACTATTAGAACTTTGTTTTCTCTTGTAACTCAGAAGGGATGGAAAATAAATTATATGGATCTAAAAACAACCTTTTTGAATGGATATTTGAAGGAGGGTGTCTATATGTTTCGGCCAAAAGATTTTTTGTCAAAGGAAAATAAAAGAGGGTATGTAATTTGGTGAAATATTTTAATGGCTTGAAACAAGTATTACGTGCACTTTATGAAAAGTTAACTGAACATATTCTCAAACTGAATTATAAGTTTTTTTACCTAGATGATGCAACTCTTTTTCTCAAGAAAGTTAGAAGTGTTGTTGTATATCTAGTTGTCTAATTTGATGATTTGAAGATCAGAGGGAAAAATGATGATTAGATATCATCTATTAAAAGAGAGCTACAGAATATTTTTTATATGACATATATTGGTTTTCTTAATGACTATTTAGGAATTGAAGTTGATCATAAACCCAATCATATTTTTATTTCTCAGAAAACGTATATTGCATAATTATTGAATAAGTTTGGAGTGAAAGATTGTAATCCTATCTCTACTCCAATGGAGAAAAACCTAAAGCTCACTTCAAATGAAGTAAGTGCATTTGAAGATCCAAAAAATGACAGGCAACTTGTTGGGAGTTTAAATTTTCTGACTACTACTTGTCCTAACATAACTTGTCATAGGAACAATTTCCAAGTTTATGCATCAACCCTATGCAGGTCATTGGATCACAAAAAAATGAGTGCTCAAATATTTCAAAGGCACTCAGACATATCGAATCAAATACTCCAAAGTTTCATAGTTTCATCTAACCAATTATTCATATTCTGATTTTGAAGGAGATAAGGAGCATAGGGTCTTTAAATCTAGTTATTTTTTGAATATTGGATTAGTAGGTATCAATTGGAGTTCACAAAAGAAATATGTTACTCCTGATTCTACCACCAAAGACAAATATGTTGGAACACCTCAATCCACAGAAGAAATAATTTGGCTTCGCAAAATACTTGAAGATTTGCAAGATAAGCAAAATTCTTCAACTCCTCTATTCATTGACAACACTTTTGCAATTCAATTAGCTAAGAATCCTAAGTTTCATGATCGAAGCAAACATATTAATAGCAAATATAATTTGACTCAACATTATGTAGAGGCCAACGTCATTCATCTAACAAATTGTCCTACTTGAGAGAAAATTATAGATATCTTTACCAAAGCACTTGGATGTGATAAGTTTGAAAAATTCAAAATGTTACTTGCCATGTCAGATTTCCCTTTAGATTAAGGGGGGGTGTTAACTAATCCTTTAGGATTATGTTTGTAAAATAGTAATTAGTTGTTATTTTTTACATTTACGTTAATAAGTGTCCAAGACAGAATTGTATCATACCTACCTTATCTTTGTATATATGAATGAATTCATCATCAATGCAATCAATTTTCACCATGGAGTTTATTCACAGGCCTGTATACATGAACATCAATTTCTAATACAGTTTATTTTTTTTTAAACAACAATATTGCATAATAAGTATATCATAGAATAAAAATTCTAATTGTTTGAATAAAAAGAGTGTTCATTGTTGAACATACCTATAAGCACGAGGGACACAGCATATATTGCAATACTTATTTGTACACAACAAGAACTAAAGGGTGTATATGGAGAGAATTATTTTTAGGCAGCAAGAACCAGACCACATATGAAAAAGCAGAGTCTATTTTCAAATCTTCGCATAATACATTCTCCAACCTAAAATTTTCTCAAGCATTCCTGTATATATAAGCAACATAGATTACAAAACCTTCTTTCTCTCATTTTCTTGCGATCCTCATCTTTTCACCCATTGATCTTCACCTATTTTCAATTCATCCATTGATAGTAAGTGTAGATGCACATCAACAAGACTTTCCATTAAATGCAGGGATAGGTGCAATTAGTAGTATCATTTAAATTTAAATCACTGAAAAAATTCCATTAGATTTGATTTACAACTCGCCAAGTTTAGGATGGGTTGCATTATGTTGTGACTGATAGAATTATGAAGTCTCTTGAAAATTTCAACCATCATTTTGAAGTTTTCACCATAAACTTGAAGCGAATGTCACGATTTGACTTGTTTTCTAGACCGAGAGTTAATGATTTTGGCGTGGCCAGCTACTTTTAAACTAGAGAATCTGAAATTTGCATTAAAACTTAAACAAAATGAGTTGAAAGATATTGGAAAGTTTGGCAACCAAAAAGATAGATCTTCCTGAGAGTAGCATAGGAGTGGTAAGTAAATTGGCAAGTTTGGTGACCAACTGAAGCCCAATAATGGATGCATGCAATGTAACAATTATAACGATATCAACAATTGTGGCATGGTTAACAATGGTTAAATTCAAAGAGATATAACTATTGGAAATGTAGATTTATGCCGACTAGATTAAAAATAACCAACCTTTTCAAGTGTGTTTCACTAATTAAAATATAAACTCAAAGCAAAAGTAATTTCTAGTAAACAAAACCTTGAAGAGAACCGCTCCCTTAAAAAAACACCTTCGACATAATTAAAAGGAGGCTCTACAATATTGTTAAAAATTCCTACCCATGAATTTTGAGGGTTTCATGGTTCATATGATATGATGGATACCCATCCTGCCTTGGGATAGAAATTGCATGGTCGAGGCTATAATTGGATGCACCTTTGATATGTATTTACATTGATGGATACCCTCTTCCCTACTCGATATAATTTGTATCCACGAGTCTGATGGTATAGGTTAATATTTGGGATTGGGCTTAAACATGAAGGTTAATAATATTTTTGAAAAGTTATGTAGTAATTTTTTTATTAATTTGAAATTGATTTTTAGTTATGTGGTATGGAGGATAATAGCTTAAAATATATATTTATGGATAATAGTTAAAAATATATATTTTTGGTTTAAAATTTTATAAATTTAACTTACTTTAATAAATTTGAATAATGAGATTACTTTAAATAAAAAATTCATATCATAGTATCCAAAGTGTTACATACTTATTAGTTCATAATTTGAATAGCAAAGGAATTTCTCATACATTTATTATATTAGAGTTTGAATGATTAGGAATATATTTTTAGTGGGTTTTCTTATCTTGATTGGACTTTTAGGTAGATATCATATTGAAATTAGATACCATCTGTGATATTTTAAAATATTTTTATAAAAAAATTATAACATTAAACCGGTAAAACCTTTTATTTTGACTTTGAAGTAGGTTTTATATAATTATAATTTGAACAGTTGGAAAGTCTCGATTTTCATTAAGTTAAGATAATGATTTTTGAAGTTATGGAGTACTTTTTATGTTTTTTTTTTTTTATGTCATGGAGTATTTTTGATGGTGTAAATTATATATATATATAGATTTTATTGATCCCCAAAATTAGATACATCATAAATAATTATGGTTTTTTATTTGGTACAGTGTGTCATATATTGACAGGAGTGCAGCTGAGATGTATGAGACTATGTAATATTCCAAAATAGGAAAAACATGAATATTAAACATAAGACTAGAAAATGCAGTAAATATCAACACATCAAATACATGAGCAGATCACTGAGCCATTTTATTATATGTAATAGCAGAAATGAAGTGCAAGAACTTAAGGAAGAGACACTCAAGCTAGGCAAAAAAAGTCTGAAATGACCCTAAACATCAAGACATGAAACATTGTTGCTGCATCAACTACTCTGAGGCTATGACTGTGCAATAATGTTGGAAATAACTGCTGATGGAAACTAGGAAATCATAGATTTGCTGATTGGGTGCTCAAAAAATGTCAGGATCAGAGATCTAGGCTTTCGATCACAATTCCAAGATAATCCGAAAAGGGTTTTCGGAAATGAAAAAGATGAAAAATAAAGCCCTAGGGCTGAATTAAGCTTTGCAGCTGGGTAACTGCTAGGAGGTGGCTGATATGATGAGAAAATAGTTGATATTCCTCAACACTAAGTTTCCGAATGAAGGGTTTCTACCCTCACTGGATGATAAGCTCAAAAAATTGGGTTATTAACCCTCTACTAATCTGCCCTCCTAGATTGCGAAATTCCTAAAGGAGACTGCGCTGCTGAAGGTGGATGACCTTTGGCCTGATGTCTGATGATGGAATGTAGCTCAAAGAACCTCTCCTGAGTGGGCACTTGAAGTCCCCTGAGGATGACAGTGCGATTTCCGCTCAGAAACACCCTTGTGCTAAACATCACAACAGACTCCGCTGAATAGCTGAAGTGTGCAGAAATTCATAAAAGACAATATATAAACCATATTCAAAATTATGTCTATGGTTGCCATCCCCTTCCTTATATCCTTTGTGAGCCTCCACCCCCTTGGCTCCACTCAATAATGATGCTAATCTCATGGAGACATCCTCCCATTATGACTGTGTTGTCCTCCACTATCTCCACTACCTCCATGACTGGGTTGTTGTTTGGTCAACCTGACCCCATCCACATGCATTGACCCCGATTCACACCAATGAGTGTTTTATTCAACTTGATCCTATCTAGATGCACTGATCCAAATTGACATTAGAAGTGGTTTTATTCCTACTAAAGATATGCCTGGGTCCCTCTACCATGTTATTCATCTATCTTATTGACAAAAACAAAATTTAATATTCTAACTAGCTAAAAGCTAATTAGGAATATTATAGTCCTCCCTCTCAAATTTTGCTTGTCCTCAAGAAACTATAAGGATGGATGTTTCAAAATCTTCTCTCCTTCCCAAGTAGCATCCTCATCTGGTAGATTCCTCCATCGAATCAGATATTCTTTAATCACCCTGTTCCTTAGCTGCCTCTCCCGAGTATCCAAGATAGCTTCCAGTTGTAAAACCTGATGGCCCTCATCATCAATAGGTGGGAGATCCATAGTAGCAAGTACATGTTGTCCAATGGATTTCTTGAGGCATGAGACATGAAAAATGTTATGGATCTTACTCCCAATGGGGAGCTCCAATTCATATACTACTTCCCCAGCATGACGGATCACCCTGTATGGCCCATAGAAATGGGGTTTAAGATTCTCATCCCCCTTATCCTTCAGCATAGATTGCTTGTAAGGCTGAAGACGGAGATAGACCAAGTCATTCATCTCAAATTGTCTCTCCACCCAACAATGATATGCATACAACTTCTGTTGATTTTGGGTTGTAGAAATGTTGTCCTTAAGAGCACAGAGTATATCCTAACTCTCTTGGATCCACTCTTTGGCTTTATGATCCTTGATTTCTCCAAACATCACATCAACAAATGATAAAGCATCATATCCATATAGAGCCCGAAATGGAGACATATCGATTGACATATGAAATGTTGTATCGTAGCAATGTTCTCCCAAGTGGATCCAGTGCATCCATGATCTCTACTACCTCAAAACATAGTTTCGCAAGTGTCCTTCCATCCACTTGTTTACTATCTCTGTTTTCCCATTTTTCTGGAGGAGATAACTGGTACTCGGTGTCAACTCAGTACTCACCAAACAAAAAAGCTCCTGCCATAAGCCACCCATGAAGCGGTTATCTCTATCACTGACTATGGTCTTAGGAAGACCATGAAGTCTGAAAAAATCTCTAAAGAAGAGCTCGACCACTTGTGAAGCAGTGTACCATGAAGAAATATCAAAGAAATGTCAATACTTTGCGAGTTGATTAACGACCACAAATATATAATCCTTGCCTTGTACTGCTGGCAAACTGGTAATGAAATCCATAAAAATTCTCTCCCATTACCCTTCCGGGATAGGAAGTGGTTGTAACAACCCTGCAGGATGGTTTTTCTCTCCTTTATTCTGCTGGAAAACTATGCACTCCCTATTTTTCTAGAGCACATAAGACCCTCCATGAGAATCTCTCCCTAATTTCCCGATATGTCTTTGTAAAACCTTGGTGGCCTGAGAGTGTTGAATCATGTGTTGCATGCAAAATCTTCTCCTTGAGCTTAGAATATTTAGTCAAGAAAATTGGTCCTGGTAATAGATGATCTCATCCATCACTCTATACCTCTCATCGGTCACCTACCCATCTAGTATCTCACATGTGAAGCAATATTTTGAATGCTCCACTAGCAGTTGGTCCTTCCAATCTGTGTCCACACTCATGAATGACAACGCTACTGGTCTCTTTGATAAGCCATTTTCTACCACATTTCCCTTCCCTTTGACATATTTAATGTCAAAGTCATATGCCTAGATTTTGCTGACCCATTTTTGCTGCCTCTCTTGCAGCTTCTTCTGCTCAAGAAAATATCGAAGACTGTTGTGATCGGTCTTCACTCGGAATCTGTTGCCAACCAAATACAGCCTGAATTTGGAAAATGCATGCACAATGGACAACATTTCCTTATCATATATGGGATACAACCTCTCATGAGGTAGCAACTTCTGACTCTCAAAAGCTATAGGGTGGCCCCCCTACATCAACACTACTCCAATGCCCTCCCTTGAAGCATCACATTCTAGCACAAGAGGCTGGGTAAAATCCGGCAATACGAACATTGGGAAACTTCTCATGACCTCCTTGATCCTATCAAAGGCCCTCTATGTAGTATCTATCTAACCAAAGGCTCCCTTCTTGGTCAGATCTGTGAGTGGTGCTGCTAGCTGGGAGAACCCTTTGAAAAAATTTCGGTAGTAGGTGAAGATGCCTACAAACCCCAGAAGTTATGTTACATTCTTTGGTTCTGTACGATCTCGAATAGCACATATTTTCTCCTCGTGGACCCTTACTCCATACACTCCAATGATGTGGCCCAAATAAATCATATATGTGAGCCCAAACTCACATTTGGAGAGCTTATCATAGAATTGTTGCTCCTGCAAAATGCGTAATACTATCTCAATATGTTGCTGATGCTCCTCCCATGTGCGGTTGTATATAATAATTTCATCAAATAAAACCAGCACAAATTTCCTCAACTAACCACAAAATATTTGGTTCATACTAGACTGAAAATTAGTCAAAGCATTGGTCAACCCAAAGGGCATTGCCAAGAAATCAAAGTGGCCATAATGACATCTAGATGAAATCTTGGGGATGTCATGATCCCTTATCTTGATCTGATGGTACCCCGACCTCAAATTAATATTTGAAAAGAGCTTTGATCCCCTCAGCTCATCCATCAGCTCATCGATCCTAGGAATCGGGTACCTATTTTTCATTGTCTTCTTATTCAAGGCTCTACATTCAATGCACATCCTCAATGTGCCATCCTTCTTCTTCACCAAGACCACAGAAGAAGCAAAAGGACTGGTGCTAGGTCAGATATGTCCTAAAGCCAAGAGCTCCTGAATAACTCTTTCAATCTCATCCATGTAGGCTTTTGGGTGCCTATAGGGTGTGGTGATCACTTCTTGCATCCCCTGCTCCAACTCAATAATATTCTCAAATCCTTGGCATGGTGGCCTTCCTGGTGGTATGTCCCCAAATATTTTAAAACATCGGTCTAGAATAGACTGCACATCTGGGTGGACAGATGCACCCTTTCCTCCTACCTTTGACATACGCATTTCTACTTCCCATTCTATGTCTCCTCTGCACAAATCAGCCTCCATCCTATGTGCTGAGACTATCTAAGGTGGATAGGTGTGCATGCCTCTGATCATTTGGTGCTTACCACTCTTCTTATCTGTCCATTCCATCTCCAAGGTCTCCCAATCCATGGTGACCTTCCCCAGTGTGATCAAACATTGTACACCAAATATTACATTGGTATCAGGAATATCAACCACAAAGAAGTGATTTGTCAATGTGTAAGTCCCCAAAGTGATAGTCAATGCCGGAACATACTTCACACACTGCATGGTTCTAACTCCTATAACAAAAACTGATAATCCTTCAAAATTATTTGTGGGAATGTATCTCCTCTTCACTAATTGGGTATCAATAAAATTGTGGGTAGCCCCACCATATATCAATATCGACACCCAATTCCCCTGAATAGTCCTTAGACTCTCAATGTCAGATACTTGGGAACTCCTCACAAAGCTGCAAGGGCTCCTCTAGTTGGATAAAATGCTCCATTTCCACCTCCCGGTGGTGGTAGATCCTCTCCTAGTGCCACAATGCTCGTGTCCTCTTCTGGCTCCTCTTCTTCTTCCTCTTCATTATCAAATAACACTTCAATGTAGTGTTCCTTTCCAGTAGCACACTGATGCCCTAGTGCCCATGGTTCTTGGCAAGTGAAGCAAAGCTTTCTCCTCCTCAAATATCTTCGGACATTATCACTAAGAAGTCCTTTGCGTCGGTTCTCCTTTGGGGGAGGAATCTTCACATCTTTCCCCTTTGATTGAAAAGTGGGTTTTCATTGAAATGGAGCTCTTGCCCTTGGAAAAGCATCTTGTAAGTCCCTAGCCCTCTCAATGGCATCTTGGAGCGTAGTTTCTCTAATGGACTTCACTAACCCATGCAAAGGCTCTTCTAGCCTATCAATGAACATGTATACTCTCCTAGTTGTAGACAGATCTAGCACCATGACATAAAGTTTCAGGAATTCATAGATATAGGTCTCCGGATTTACCGACTGCTTGAGCTGAGCTAGCTCAACAAAGTGTGCCTCTGGTTCTCTTCGGTCAAAATTTTCTACCAACCTCTAGTTGAATTTTGCACATGCAGTCACACCTGGATGCCCCAATGTAGATAGACCATGAAACCACCATTAATGTGCTTCACCTTCAATGTTAAGCACTGAAATCTTAATATCTTCAATCTCTAAAACATGGTTCAGCTGGAAATAGATTTATAATTTCTCTACCCAAGCCTTGGTTGTGTACTTGGGTGAGCCATCAAAAGCAGCCATAAAGAATCTACCCATAGTACGCTGCAGATCATTATTCTGCATGTACCCTCCACTTCTATTGTTATTGCGGGGTCTTCTATTATCCTTGATATAACAAAACTCTTGGAAGTTCAAATGCTCTTTGAACCTTTGAGATTGAGATTCATATTCCAGGAAGTAATCACCAAGAGCCTCCTACTCTTGGGGTCCTCCAGTCTCATTTCCCACTGCTAGGAATGTAGACATGGTGGAGTGTTGTGAAAATTATTGCATTGTTGGTTGCTCACACCAATGATGTGAAGTTTTGGAGCTTCCTCCATGTTGAAACCCTCTTTGGGTCTCCCTTTGTCTTTCCACCCTCATCTCCTTGATTTCTTTGGCAATATCTTGCATAGTTTGGAGAAGAAGCTTTGGAAACTCTTTCTCATCCATTTCTCCTGATATTGGATACTTTCCTTTGTCTTCTTCGTTGTTTGTATAATAAAACCTTAAACCTCTATTAATATACCACTTCTCCCCGTCTGTAAGAGGTTCTTCTTCTTCAGATGACATAGATGTAGTGCCCCACTGGCTAAGCCATACCATTGTAATATTCCAAAATAGGAAAAATAGGAACATTGAAAATAAAACTGGAAAATGCAGTAAACATCAACACATAAAATACATGAGAAGATCATTGAGCCATTTTATTATATGTAATAGCAGAAATTAAGTACAAGAACTTGAGGAAGAGACACTCAAGCTAGGAAAAACAAGCCTGAAATAACCCTAAACATCAAGACATGAAACATTGTTGCTGCATCAACTACTGGGAAGATATGACTGCGAAATCCTGCTGGAAATAACTACTGTTATAAACTAGGAATGCATATATCTATTGATTGTGTGCTCGAAAAATGTCTAGATCAGAGACTTGGGCTTTCTAGCACAATTCCAAGATAACCCAGAAAGGGTTTCCAGAAATGACAAAGATGAAAAATTCATCCCTAGGGCTAAATTACGCTCTACTACTAGGTAAATACTAGGAGGTGGCTGATCTGATCAGAAAATATTTATTACTCCTCCCCACTAACTTTCCGAATCAAGGGTTTCTCCCCTCACTGGATGATAAGCTCAAAAACTTGGGTTATTAACCCTCCACTGAATTTTCCCTCCTGGATTGTGCAATCCTTGAAGGAGACTATGTTGCTGAAGGTGGCTGAATATTGGCCTGATGCCGAATGATGGAATGTATCTCAAAGAACCTCTCCTGAGTGGGCACTCGAAGTCCCCCAAGGATGAGGGTGGGATTTCTGCTCAAAAACACCCTTGTGCTAAACAGCGCACAGACTCCACTAAACAGTTGAAGCATACAGAAAGTCATAAAAGACAATACATAAACAATATTCAGAATGATTTTTATGGCTTCCATCCTCTTCCTTATATGATTTTTGAGCCTCCACCCCCTTGGCCCCACTCAATAATGATGCTACTCTCATGGAGACTTCCTCTCATTATGACTGTGTTGTCCTCCATTTTCTGCACTACCTCCATGATTGCATTATTGATTTGGTCAACTTGACCCCCATTCACACCAAGGAGTGTTTTATTCAACTTTATCCTATCTAGATGCACTAATCCACATCCACATTAGAAGTGGTTTTATTCCTACTAAAGACATTTATGGGTCCCTCTACCCTCTTATTCATCTATCTTATTGACAAAAACAAAATTTAATTTTCTAACTAGCTAAAAGCTAATTATGAATATTACATACTAAGAATAAAAAAGGACACATAGAGGAGTAGAAGAAAAGATTATAGCAGAGAATCACCAATTTGGTGTAGGTGCCTAGTGCAACCTTTCTTTCCTTTATTTTCTGAAACCTTGACCCAACCTTCTAAAGGCGGGTTTATCGAAGTGATTTGAATATTATCATGGCATGTTGAAGGAGGATCATTTTCAGTATACGATGAAGTTGACTCATGAGCTCACTTCAATGCACCAAAGGAAGCATTATTATTTACTCGTGTTTGTTGAGGGAGCATGGTCTACAATAGGATCCTTAAGAGAATTTTGAGGGGATGAATTTTGAACCTTGTCCACCAAATTTAGTTTTTCATCAGATCGTTCATCATCCTTGTATGAATCAAATAAAGCCTCACTCTCCATAAGAGGTGGCTCACATGGCTTCCAAAATTTAGCTCTAGAATTATAAATGTTCCACTTTTGGTGAGATTTGAGTAGAAAGAATTTTTTTTGTAGATGGTCTATTTGATGAGAAGAGTAGCAACGAAAAGCAATATTCTCATAGTCTAGAACCTAAGTCCAATGAAATTCCTTATTTTTAAATTGATATGGTCTTGAAACCCTTTACTGATATCGATTTCAACACAAATTATGCCATAGGTATAAATGCAAATATGCCCACAAGAAGTATCTGATGCAAGGAAATGACCTAGGGAGTTTCCAATGTGTTCATAGACTAACTAGTGCCAAAAGTGAGCAGGAAGATTAGGAAGTTGGACGCATATTGAAATCTTGGTAATGACTATCATAAAAGTGTCAAAATCTAGAAACTGAGGAGGAGTGAGGAAAAGTTTATCATTGCCCCATAAACAAAGCTCTTTAGATTAAAACACATTGGTAGTCTTCTGATTTAACCAAAATAAAAATGAAGAAACCTTTGGAGCATAAAATAAGCTTGCAATTCTTAGTCCATTAAGAATGGATTTATTGGTAAATATTTGTTGAGCAAGGCAAAAAACCATTGAAACAATAGATAAGGGATTTATTTTCAAAGATCTGATAGAGTTTCTCAAGAACAAGGTCAAATATTTCTAAGGAGGGAAATTCCTCATATTTTTCAACCAGAAATGGAACAAGAACCACATAGGACTAAGAAACTTAGATAATTTACATAGGACAAGAATACAAAACTGGGGCTTGGTGTCAATCCATAGACAACCAATCTACCCTCAACAATATATTCTAACCATTTGGGTGATGTAGCCGACTTCACAGCTTCCCTTGGTTGTACCCTATACCTGCTCGGTCCTTCAGCTCCCAACCTGCAACACTGCCTCTATCAATGATCCAGGTCCATCTCGCCACTAAACATCAACTACAAAATATGCTCACTAGTTGTTCCTTAGTCCATTAATGGCACAACATATCGAGACTCCTGTCGAGTTCTTTACAGCTCCACTTGTGAAAAACTCTCACCTGTACATTGTCGCTACTCAGGGACTTCATCCCACTATGGTCTTCTTGCATTGTTCCAATTAAGACCAACATAGGGCACAGAGGGTTTCCACCTATCACTGAAATATTTCCACCTCCCACAATGAACACATGCTAGGAGGACTTCTCGTATTCTATTGTAGAAGTACTTCTCCACACATAAGTCTATGGCTTCTCATCTGCTCCTTTAGCTTATAAAACCTTGATCTCAACTTCTGCCACTCTAGCAACCACCTAGGTCCATGAATATGGTGCACACCTTGCTCCACCTTGGTCACTGTCATGTTTTCCTCTAGCAAACCATAAATTCCTAATCCATTATCTACACTTGGCCCACCCTCACATTGCCCTCTAATAGACCACAAGTGACTAAGCATCACTATAGCATTTGTTCCTAGTTAGGGAATCGATTTGTTGTGTGGTGGTAGTCATCTATTGTTTCCCTTTGTTATTTGGTTTCTTTCGCCTTAGTTCGGGATGTAGTTTCCAACAGTGGGCTTCATCATGCCCCTCTTTGGAATAATGTTTGCATGTATTTTTCTCCCCTTATTTCTTGATGCTTGCATTCTTCTTTCCCTTCCATTTTCCTCCCTTATATTTTCCCTTATCCTTGAATGGCTTCTTCTTATTACCCTCTTCCTGAATGTTCTTTCCCCTTGCTTCAAGATGTGTGGATTGCACATGTAATTCATTTAAGTTGTTTGAGTTAAACATAAGGATAATATGTTTCAAGTAGGAATGTAAACCTCCAATATATTTCAAGAGTGTGTCTTCTGAAATTAGATTTACTCATAACAACAAAGCCCTCTTTCTAAACTCTTGTGTGTACTCTTAAATATTTTGGCTTTTGAGTTGCATAAAGTTTCACCAACTCGTTATTTATTTTTGCGTATAGGCTAATGGATAAAAATTTATTTTAATGGAAGAAATGAATTCAACCCAAGAAATGGATATCTTACCATGAATTCACATTTCCTCTTGAGTCTTTGCCTCTCACCAAACTAGTGTTTCTCCTTCTAGCCTTAATGAAGCCAATTGGATCTTTATGTCATCCTCTTGTAGATTTTGAATTCTGCAGTATACTTCCAATTAACGAATCCAATTGTCTAACTTCTCCGCATTAAACTCACCATTGTACATGAGAAGTTCCAACTTGATGTCCAACTTAAGTAATGAAGTCTTTCCTCTTGGGGTCTATTGAGATATACAACAACCCCCATTTATTTTTACTAAATGGAGACCCTTTAAAAATAATTAGGAAAATTATTTTATTTATTTTTCAGATAAGTCAAAAAAATTTAGGAAATAAAGTTTCTTTTTCTTTTCTGCTTTCATTCCTTAGTGCGCATCGCAATTTGCATAGCTTACAAACTTAAACAACTTAAAAATCCATTAATTCATGTGGGTTGCAATATGTGCTAATTTCTTTCCAAATTCATATCAAAATCTTATTACAAACACTTTAATCATCATTATAAACCAAAATCGCATCGTATCTCATTTAAATTATCAAAATTATAAGAAATTTAGTGAGTTACGATTAAATGGACCCGACGAGCCAATATAGAAATAAACATAAAGTTCCAAAGTCTAATAAAGCACAACCGCTTGATTTATTAAATGTGGATTTCATATTTCAGAGGACATAACTAAAATCAAACTCTTTTATCGCATAAAAGTTGCGATGTGCGATTTGCGTAGATCGCATTTCACGGGATTTATGGGTAACATCATAAATGGAAACAGTTATAAGTTGCGATATGTGATGAATCGTAGTTAATTTATCAAGCATGTAAAATGACTCATGTCAAATCAAACTTGATATGATATCCAACGTCTTAAATTGATCAATAGAAATTTCACGTGAAGGTGTAAGAGATTTGATTTAAAAAGATTATTGATGATTATCGGCATTTATGAAATGATTGAATGTTGGATTTGTTTCAATTATGTTCTCCTATATGTTCTCTATATTTTTAATGTTTTCTCTGTTCGCTTAAAATTAGGAAACCACTTAACGGAGCAAGGAAATTAGAGATGAACAAGAAAGGCGAAGAGATTTCCCAAGCATTGTCTACCGAAGACTCACACATGTCTCCCCTATTCTCAAATACCACCTACAACAAGGAATGCGGAAGTTCTTCATGGAAGGAAATGTATAATTTTTTCGAAGAAGAAAAACCAAGGGTAATAGTTACAGTTTCTATAGCAGGAACATCAGTTCCTTCAGACCCGACCTATTTCGAAGCTGCATGTTCATTCATCCATAAGGTAGTAGCAAGGTCAAATATTCTCCCCTATACATATATGGTTAAGTGGGTAATTGACCACTTAAACATAGAAGATAGAACATTCAAGGATTCAAAGGGTGAGAATATCATTTCGTTCAGGGCAGAACATTTGAGGACAATGTACAACTTACCCGTCTCGCAGCAAAATTATGACAAAGCTTTTCTTCAAAGCTTTAGAGAAAAACATCCAGACCTGATGAAAGTCATAAAGGAATGGAAGGAAGACCAAGGCAAGCTTAAATGAGATAAACTTAGTACGTACCCAATAGCACAAATTCTCCCCCCTATTGTTATGATGCCGATATGTTGTGTAGATTATATGAAAAACCTGATACCATTATGTTTTCTGTAGATTGGGTCCCATTAATTGATGTGATTTCCAATTCCTTAATTTTGAATTGGGAAAATATCATATCTGATAATATAGCTAGAAACATCATGGAGTATAGGAGTAAAATAAGTGTTTCATCTAAACAAATACCCCCTTTTTACATGAGTGCCTATGTCATGGACACAATTTGCTTTTCTTCTAGTTTTCCTACAATGGGATGGAAATGGATAGCTGAAGACCCTACTCCAATCCATGTTTACCACAGAGCCCTTTGGGATTCATACTTCCATCTGCATTTTTACAAAATTTTCCATCGTGATGAGGAGTTCATAAATTTTGCTCAAAATTGAAAGTTACAAGATTGGGTTGAAACCAAGATGGTTGCATATATCTTGTCTTCCTAATTCTGGTGTTGTGAATGGTTTGAAAAACCGATGTGGTATGAGGGAGATATCGCATTTTGATCGAATTCCCAAACAGCTAAATTTTGTGATAGGGTTGACTGGGATGCCCAGTCAGCATGGAGGGTGCATAGTAAGCAAAAGGAATATTCTGAGGAATATTCCTTCCTAAGAACCAATCCTAGGCTGACAAGTGGTGCGATATGATTTATTGGATGGGATGTATGTTATGGTATGAGAGACAATCAGGGGGTGACATGTGGCCAACCCTGAGGCCACCACGTGTCCCCGGAATGGTGTATTAAAATTTTATGGAGGTCCGCATGGCTCAACCCTGCGACCTCCGGTAGACAACCACCCGCCACACTGCCCATGTTGCGCATTGAGTCTTAACATTCATGGGTAAAAGGTTTATGTTAAAATTTAGTTTGGTGGCGTTTGGGGGGTTGGGGACTGCTGGCAGTTGCAACCCGCCAGCGGTCCCTATGGAGGTTGGTCACATTACAACATATAAATGTAACCATAAAATATAACAACCAATGGCTTAACCAAAACCATTTACACAATGTTATTTCAAACCTTGTCACATGCAAAGTTACTGTTACATATCCGCACAATCAACAACATTAACTGCAATTTTAAAATTATCCACAAGCCCTGTCACATGACGTTGATTCCTCCGATGTTTCCTCTAGCGGTTTCACTAACCTCGACTCAACTCCATTTCAACCTTAACCATCAGGGTTCATGCCTTTGGTTTCACCAAATGTAATGGTAACCGTGTGGTGTGGGTCTTGTGCCCAACCACTTAACACTAAATTTGCGATTAGTCTGGTGGAAATATAGCAACACGCTATTTTTTTGCAGATTTGACTAAAACGACTCCAGTTAAGTGGAGTCCTCCACAATTAGTGGAGTTTTTCTAGGTGTTATTGGGAAAATGAGTTGGAGACTCAATTTTCACCCATTCTGAGTGAATGAAGAGTCATTGTATTCTAATTGGAGCATTCTGGAGCCATTGGTGCAGAGAAAATAGCCATTGGAGGCATTTAACTACATGTATTTGCAAAAATTTGAGCATAATGAAAAATGGACATGCCATTAGGAGATGGACCAGTAGATGTAGCCCAGGAGGGGTGAACGGCTTCATCATTCCTGCTTTGTAAATGTTATGTGGTGACTTATTTCTCTGTTTTACACTGTTGTTCGGTGTTATTTGTGCTTATTTTATGCTTCTAATTCACTAAAATCATCTACATTGCATGGTTAAAATTATCAATCCTTAAGAAAACTAAAGAGACAAGTATGCACATGTTTTATAATTGAAAAGACACTTAACACAACAAAAATAATAAATTCCTTTCAAATCAGATTGGTATCAGAGCTAGAGTTTATTCTCTAGTGTTGTTTTGTGAAAATATTTGTTTAATTTTTTTCAAGTTTTTAGATGCTTATAAGGCTCAAGCTCAAGAGAGGAGAAGGCATATTGGTGAGAGAATAAGGGTCTCAAGAGGAGCCAAAGCAAAGGAGAGCAAGATTTCCACAATCTCCACCACCTAGTTCACCTCCTAAGGAAGCAGAAGCTGCATTAAGCATGTCTCATAGAGAAGGAGAAATCCATGAAGAATTTGATCCCAAAGAGGAAGAAAGAGTGTTTAGGAAAGAATTCCTTGACATGACTGAGATGGTTAAAATCCTTTATCAAGAAAGGAATGAGAATCTAGAAGGAGAAGGATCCAAACTTCACAAGGAAGGACAGGGATCTCTAGGAGGTCACAATGATGAAGATAAGTCAAAGAAGGGAAATGGAGGAAATGGAGGAAATGGAGAGCAATCATCCTCACCCTCACCCTCATCATCATCCTCTACTTCATCTTCAATACATCAGCCACACAAGTCAAAGAACACTGGTAAATGTCCTTTTTTAAAACTTGATGTTAAGTTTAAATTTCCATTGTTTAATGATGAATTCAATGCAGAAAATCTTGATAATTGGATTAGGAAATTGGAGGTCTATTTGAGAATCCAGAACCTTCAAGATCATGATACCAAAATCCAATTAGCTTCATTGAGAATGGAAGGTGCAACACTTGTTTGGTGGGAAGCCAAGATAAATGAGGAGATCAAGAAGAATGGTAATATTATTGTATCATGGACTGATTTCATTACTGCAATAAAACAACCATTTTATCCATTAGCTCATATGCAGAAAGCCATAATGAACTAGCAAAAATTTAGGCAATTGAAGGGAAAAAATGTTCAAGAATACACCCAATAATTTAGGAGAAGATCTCTCTTATTAGGGGTAGATTTGCAAAGCCAAGATACTTTGCTCAAGTACATAGGAGGCTTACATAGCTACCTAAAACATACTATTCTCATGTTTAACCCCACAAGTCTAGATGAAGTATGTGTTTAGGCCACACATCTAGAAGCTAGAGGGAAGAACATTTATGAAGAGGATAGAAAGAAACCTTTTAAGGGTAAAAACAAAGAGAATACCTCAAAAGGTAAAAGAATAATAATGAATATTTTAAGAAAGAGGGAGAAAATTTGGTTTGTAAACGTTGTTCAAAAGAAGGCCATGATGAAACTCATCATTGGAAATTACATCCTGAAATGAGGCCCAAGAAACACAATAACAAAGGGAAACAAAAAACTGCAGCTACAACTCAACATGATTTAGGAGATGATTCAGGTGATGAATCGAAGATTACAACCATGGGATTGAAGAACATGAAGGGAAAATAAACTGAAACTAAACCCAGTACTAGTACATCAAACTGTCACATACATGCTCCAAATGAAGAAGAAATAATAGAATTGTTTCATGTGAGGGTCATATCCAAACATACCAAGATTGACACATTGTTTGATAATGGGTCACAAGAAAACTTAATCTCTAAAGACTTGGTCAAGAAACTTAACCTTGATACCGTACCACATCCAAAACCATATCCATTGGGTTGGATTTGTAAGGATGCAAATTTACATGTTTCAAAGAAATGTATATTGCGATTTTCAATCACTGCAAATTTTATTGACACAATTGAATTAGATGTGGTTCCGCTTGACATAACAGGTATTGTGTTGGGGAGTCCTTACTTGTATGACAATAAATCGATCTTCCATCACCATGAGAAAAAATATCATTTATTCAAAGATGGCAAGGAGTACATTGTTAGAGCACATCACAAAAATACAAACATTGCTATGGTAAATGTTGGACAGGTAAAGAGGCTGGTGAATTCAAGTAAGAATTTTTTTCTTCTTATGATTAAGCCTAAAGCTGGTGTTAATCATGAATCATTTGAGGGATGTGATCCTAAGTTGAAATCAGATTTATATGATGTATTTTTTGCACATCATGAGATGTTTCAGGAGCCAACAGGATTGCCTCCAAAAAGAGAGATTCAACATGAGATTCAGTTGCAGCAAGATTGTCCTCTTCCAAACATCGGTATGCATCACATGTCGATAATGGAGAATACTGAAAGAAAGAGGAAAATAAAAGAGATTTTGGAAAAAGGAATCATAAGGCCAAGCACCTCGCCATGCGGTTCACCCATAGTCTTGATACGAAAGAAAGATGGGACTTGGCGCATTGTGTAGATTTTCTAGCTTTGAACAAGATAATGGTAAAGAATCGTTACCCACTCCCAAGAATAGATGATTTTCTTGATTAGCTGAAAGAAGAAATTTTTTTCACTAAGTTATATTTATGAAGTGGATATCATCAAGTGAGAATTGTATAAAGTGATATATGGAAAACTGCTTTCAAAACCAAACAAAGACTCTTTGAGTGGTTAGTTATGCCATTTGGTTTGTGTAATGCACCGGCAACTTTCATGTGTGTTATATGGATAGTGTTTTGCGTCCATTCCTTGATGACTTTGTGATTTTGTACTTAGATTACATATTGATTTTCAGCAAAATAAAAGAAGATCATGTCTTGCATGTGAATAGAGTGCTTGATATTTTGAAGAAAGAGAAATTGTTTCTTAAGATGTCAAAGTGTGACTTTGGAAAGACTTCTTTGGTTTATTTGGGACACATTGTAGGAGGAGGAGAGTTGAGAATTGATCCTTCTAAAGTGGAAGCCACTGTGAATTAGCCCACACCCAAAATAGTAACCGAGGTAAGAATTTTCTTAGGTGCAGCTTAGTATTGGAGAAAGTTTATTGCTAAGTTTTCTTCCATCGCAGCTCCTATGCATGCAGTGAAAAAGTGTGAAGAAAGGCTTCCAATGGGGAGGAAAACAACAACAAGATTTCGAAGCTTTAAAATACAAGATCAGTTCAACTCCAGTCTTTGCATTACAAAATTTGAGACAACCATTTGAGATTCAAACCGATGTTAGTGATTATTCCATGGGCGTAGTTCTTTTGTTGCATGATAAGCCTATCGCTTTTCATTCTGAAACATTCCATGGTGATGTAACTAATTATGCTACATATGACAAAGAACTATATGTGTTGGTACAAAGTGTCAAGAAGTGGAAACACTACTTGATGGGTAAAGAGACTATTGTGCATACCGATCACCAACCATTACATTACTTGCAGTTGCAAACAAAATTGCAGCAATTAAGACATTTCAAGTGGATGGGATTTCTTCAACAGTTTCACTTGGTTATAAGGTACAAGAAAGGTATTTTCAATAAAGTTGTTTATATGCTTTCAAGACTGATCATTAGTGCATCGAATTTACTCAAAAATGATTCTGTTGTACATGAGAGTTACATAGAACAATATGCACATGACATTGATTTTCAAGATGTGTATGCTAGTTTGAGTGAAGGGAATCAAGTTGAAGAAAAAGATTATCACATGCATAACAATTTGTTGTTTCATTTGCGCAAGCTGTGTATACCACAAGGAGAGAGGCTAAGTGTCATGAGAGAAGCTCATTCATCTCTTATTGCTGGAAACTTTGGGGTAAGAAAGATAGTGGCACATCTACAGAGGTATTGCTATTGGCCTCGCATGATAGATAGTGTGTCACGTTTTATAAGAAGTTTTTCTATGTGTGCAACAAGTAAGCCTATTAATAGGAAGCTTGGGTTGTACATGCCACTACCGGTACCATCAAGTCCATGGGAGGGTGTCTCCATGGACTTTGTTGGAGGTCTACCTATTTCAAGAAAACAACATGATTATCTTTATGTAGTTGTGGGTAGATTCAGTAAAATGTGTATACTTATGCCATTTAAGAAAACCATTACTTCTAAACAAACTGTTGAACTTTATTTTCAACATGTTTGGGTTCATTTTGGATTGCCAACTTCTATTGTTAGTGACAGGGATTCTAGATTCATTGGGAATTTTTGGTCAAATCTATGGATGGACACAAAGTTGAAAAAGAGTATTGATTTTCATCTGCAAACAGATAAACAAACCGAGGCGGTGAACATAGCCGTTGTGCATCGATTGAGATTATATTGCAGCAAACATCCTAAGTTGTGGGATGAGCAACTACATTATATTCAACACGCTTACAACTGGGCAAAGCACTCTTCAACTCAAACATCACCTTTTGAAGTATGCTTTGGGTATTTGCCAAATCTCCATTAGAATTCATCTTTGGAAAGGATGTTGCAATTGATGGCCATAGTGATATTGATAAGGCTTGAAATTTCATTGAGAAAATTCAGATTATACATCAACAAGTTCAAGAACAGCTTGAGAAAATTCAAATCAAATATAAAGAGAGGCATGACAAACATAGAGTTGATCACAAGTTTCAAGAGGGATATGAGATATGGTTGCACATTAGCAAAGAAAGGATGCAAGGGGAAGGTAAAAAGCTCAAACCCATTCGCTATGGTCCATTCAAGATCATAAAGCAAGTTGGTAACAATGCATTTCAACTTGACTTGCCTTCATATATGCAAATGTATTCAGTTGTTAATGTTGAAAACTTACAGTTGTATGAGCCATCTTTGATCGATGATAAAGGAAGTGATGTTTAGCTACCTTCTATTGAAGATCTATCACCATAATTTTTGGATGAGCTCAAAGAAGGTACAATTCTTGACAGGAGGACAAAAGCATCCAAGAGGGGAAATTTTGACTACCTTCAAGTTGGGCTCAAAGGAACTAAACCAAGCAAGGAAAGTGGGTGGAGGTTGGAAAGGTGAGGGAGTTGTACCCTCATCTACTGAATAGGTAATCAAGTCTTTTGGGGTCCAAAAGCTTCCCAATGGGGAGGAGTGATCAGGAGTTCATAAATTTTGCTCAAAATTCAAAGCTATAGGATTGGGTTGAAACTAGGATGGTTGCGTAGATCGCATCTTCCTAATTCTGGCACCATGAACGGTTTGAAAAACCGATGTCGTATGAGGGAGATATCGTGTTCTGATTGAATTCCCAAACAGGTAAAATTTGTGACAGGGTTGACTAGGATGCCCAGTTAACAAGGTGGATTACACAGTGAGAAAAAGGAATATTTTGAGGAATATTCCTTCCTCATAGCCAACCGTAGGTTGACAAGTGGCACGATATGATTAGTTGAATGGTTGTATGTTTATGTTTGTGGGCTAATCAAAAGGTGCCACGTGGCTCGCCCTAAGGCCGCCACGTGGCCCTTGAACCACTGTGTACAATTTTGGGGAGAGGTTCACAAGTTTTGACCCCACAACCTCTGGCAGAGCACGCACACGACACAACCACTTGAGTTGCACAATGTTTCTTAACTATCATTGGAGGCAACTTGTATTTATGTTGTAATATGTTTCCGTTTTGGGGTTGGGACCGCCGACTTAACTATCATTGGAGGCAGCTTGTATTTATGTTGTAATATGTTGGCGTTTGGGGGTTCGGGACTGCCAATGGTCCCAACCTGCCAGCGGTCCCACATATGGTGGTCACATAACAAAAAAAAACATAACATTTAATATTGCAGTTAGTTCTCGCAAGATTTTTGGCAGTGCACCCAAAAAGGCGGAAATCCACTATTTTGACTCCAGTTAAGTGGAGTCCTCCACTTTTAGTGGATTTTTTCTAGGTGTAACTGGGAAAATGAGTAGGAGACTCAATTTTCGCTCATTCATAGTGAATTAAGAGTCACTCTTGACTAATTGGAGCATTCTGGAGCCATTAGCGTAGAGAAAAAACCATTAGAGGCATGTAACTACATGTATTTGCAATTTTTTTAGCATGATTAAAAGATGGACATGCCATTGGGAGCTCGACCAGCAGATGTAGCCCATGAGGGGTGAACTAATTCATCATGTTTGCTATGTAAATGTTATGCGGTGACTTATTTCTTTGTTTTACACTATTGTTCAGTGTTATTTGTGCTTATTTCATGTTTCTAATTCACTAAAATCATCTACAATTCATGGTTAAAATCCTCCATCCTTAAGCAAACTAATGAGACAAGTATGCACATGTTTATAAACTGAAAAGACACTTAGCAAACCAAAACTAATACAGTCCTTTCAGATCGGTCGGGATCGTGGCAGGGAAGACAACAACACAACAGTGTGGATGGGCATGCTGGAGGGTTCGGTTGGAAACCTGTTGAGTGCGCTAGAAACACGACGATGACAACGGTTGTAGAGACTTGGTCATGGCAACAATTCCTATTGAACAGAATGAATTGCGCTATAGGTTTCCAAAACTACGCCATGAGTAACGATTTGTCAACATCTCAGTTATGGGGGAGACTTTGTGCGACAGTTGGCGTGTTGTCGAATGATGGCATAGGCAGAATTGTGCCATGGTGATTCTGAGCAAAACTTCTAAATTTAAAAAATAAAAAAATAAAAAAATTCTTTTTTGTGTGTGTGTGTGTGTGTGTGTGTGTGTGTGTGTGTGTGTGTGTGTGTGTAATTTTTTTTTTTTTTTAAATAATTTTTTTCCAAATTTATTTTCCCTTTTTTTATTTTTATTTATAAATTATTTTAATATATATATATATATATATATATATATATATATATATAGTTTCCTCCTTTTTTTTCTTTTCTAAAATTTTGTATTATGGCCAAAGGCCTATTAGCGACACTGGTAGAAAGAAGAACCTCCAACTCTATAGCGAACACTTGATTGTGATGACAACAAGGTTGACAGAGACTTGATGGCCAAAGGTCAGTGATCGGAAAACATAGCTCTGATACCATTGTAATGACCAACAGTCATATACGCATTGGAAATATTTAAAATACTTTGTAGACAAAGACATCCATTGTAGGATAGTAATTGTAAATTGTATATTGTATAAAAGAATTGATATAGGATGATTTACAAATGAGAATGAGTGTCTTCTTATATACCCTAGGAAGGTTCCCTTTCATGAGCAGTCATGTCTCTAATACATGCCTCTTCATTAGTAACTAACTAACCATTAGTTAGGTACTTATTGTTTATTATTACATTTATATTTATATTTATTATTATTTTTATATGAATTATATTCATAACATATGGCCGATGGCTTGTGGAATACTAGAGTGCACAAAACCTATCTATGTTCTCTATGTCCTTTCCCTCTCTCCTATTTCTTCTCAATCATGGAACAAATTCACCCTAAATAATTAAACCCCTTTCCTCCTAGTGGCCCAATTATAACACAACCCAATAACCTACTAGTGGTTAGGTTAGTGGTTAGGTTTGAATACCTTAACTCGTAACCAAAGTTACAATATAGATTCTAGTGACTCTACATAATAATCACATGGCCAGCCCCTTTTCATGAGTAATGAGGGTTTACATGGCATCCCCTAGAATTACGGTGGTGAAAACAGGAAGGTCAACTTCTGAGTTGCATAACTTTTGTATACAAACTCTTATTGACACCATTCTTGTGTTGTGTAACACTCTCCTCCCACATTTACCCAATATAACCGGTCCATTGGGGTAAACATGTGATGAGAGGCTACTATGATGTGATTCAACCTCCTAGGTCACCATAAGGAACTAGAAACGACATAACACAACCAATCTGACCTTCCACACATACTACAGAACCTTCAAGAGCCAACCAACCCTTCCAAGTGGTCAACCCCTGAGAAAATGCATCATTTGATTGACCTGGACCCTCAGCCACTCCCATGACAAGCCCTACAAGTTACTGAGGCCTTTCATTCGCTCCCACAACAAGGCATGCCAACGATTGTGGACTTTTCCCGCTAGTTTTGTGTCAGCAAACCCAAATCATTAAAGGAATTTTGAGGTCTAAAATGGACCTCCTAAGAAAATTGTATAACCAAAATAAAATTTATAAGAACCAGTAAGATTCAAGATGATGATGTCAATCATGGGGGATGATTCACCATTTTTGGAGTAAAAAAGTAAGAAGATTAAAAAATAATAAAATAATAAAAACTACTTTTTCAACTCGTATTTTTAACTTATCTCCCTAAGTTTTTACTCAAATTTTGAGAGGAGGTAATCATTGGATGCAAATTGTAATTCCTCATCCAAGTAGTACCCATGTTGCATACTTTCGATGGACCCTGCTACACGAAAAATGAGAAATACATGAAAATGTGCGATTCCAATCACGTTTTTAATGTATTTCTCATTTTTCATGTACCACGGTCCATCAAAAGTATGCAACATGGGTACTCCGTGGATGAGGAATCAAATTATGCATCCAACGAGTGTTTTTGCTCAAAATTTCAGTAAACCAATAGGGAGATAAGTTGAAAATACGACTTGGAATTTTAGTTTTTTCTTCTTTCCCTCTAAAATTTGATGATGTAATCTAATATTATTTTATTATTTCCACTATTTCTCTATAATTTCCTTAGGAGGTCCATTTTAGACCTCAAAATTCCCCTAATGACTGTGCCACTTTTTTAGGGCCAAGACTCAGGCCACTGTTCAAAACTTCATGAAAACTTCAGAAATGATAAATAACATGGGAACAAATATACTAATGGAAACTTTGGTACAAAAAATTGATCTAACCCCTACTAGCCATGACGGGCATTTCGTCAAATGTGTCACAAATATGCAATCTACAGGTTTTAACAACAAATCTGAGCATAGGGGTCTCATACTTATCTAATATTCGTAAGGAAGGAATGTTGTCATATCACAATAGTTTCATTATCATATATTAGGCCATGTATTCATTTTACTTTCAATTATTAATCAAAACATGATGAAATCCACACATCAAGTTTTTCATAAAACATACTCATAACCAACATATAATTAACACAAAGAACAGAGACATAACATCCATAAACTCCACACATAAGGCAATACATTTTCACATAAAATAACAAGGAGAATAAGCTCTTATTAATGAATTCAAAATCCAACCAGGTTTGGGACTTCCATGAACCACTCGATCATAAATTGGCTAAACCAAATCTTTCTTTCATCCAATCGCCCCTTGTGCCATATTCCAAACATGAATGTGGGAATAACAACAAAACCAAATAGGACTTCCTTAGGCTTTACTGTATCCCCACTAGATCACTAAGCTTGAACCCTCATCAATACAACCAGGAATTACTACAATCCCCATCGGATCACCAGGACCTAAACAAACATAGATGCCTCCAGATCTCTCCACCTAAATCATGAGGAATTTGTCTATCTCAACCTCTCGGCTTTACCGTGTATCTTGCCATTACCAGTCAAGGGATTTATATGCCTACGAGGTCTCCACCCTCTAGGCTTTACCGTGTATCCTGCCATCACCGGTCCAGGGATTCCTATGCCCAATAAAGGGTATTCACCACTAATATTTACCATGTATCCCACCATTCATTGATCAAGGATTCCTAGGCTCAATATTGGTGTTCACATCCACGCTTTACCGTGTATCCCATATTAGGATTCCTATGCCTTGTGAATAATCCTGAGACCACCCCACTTAGCTTCGAGTCCATCCGACAATCGAAATCAACCAAATACAAGAGAACTCACCACACCATGGCCATCTGGAAATCACAAAGCAAGGATGAAAAACATTTTCACACCCAGAAAAACCCATGCCAATGACAACAAGAGAACCAAATACACACATGCATGTACCATGCATGCCAAATCTAGCAAGAAAATCACACATGAAAATTGATACTTGAAAGTAATCACGTTTTAGTTGCTTGATCCTTCTCTTCCATGCTTGATCTTTTCTTTCCTTTGCCTTCTTTGTCCTTCCATTTCCTTCTTGATCCATTTCTAGAATGCTCCAAGAAAACTCTAAGTGTCCAAGAGTGTGTGAGAGAGAGAATAAAGAGAGAGTTCTAAAACTTAACTGAAAAAAAAGGTACCAACTGATCCTCAAAATCCTTTTTATTAATGAGGCCTCTAATATCTTCAATTCCCATTATTTTCCTTCATCTTCCTCCTCACATGCAACTTGTGACCTTTCACCTTCTTTTTCTCCTAATTTCCATTATTTTCATAAATAAAATGCCAATTAATTCCATTCTTCCTTACCAAATCCTTTTTCATTGCCTTTACCAATTTCCCCTAGCCATAATAAACCAAATGAACACCCACAATAGGATGTTTTCCCGACATTCGGCTTGGAATAAGTGTCCCATGACCTTGGTTATTATTTTGTCATTATTAACTTTACTTACATGAATTTGTGCCCAGGTATGTTGCATGTTGTTGGAAAGGTCTCTGCGTGTAGAATAGGAAAAACATTTCTTCAATAAAAAGGAAAAATTTTACCCCCCAAAAAAATCATTTAATGCCTCAAAACACTCCTAGAAGGTTCAAACCCCAGTTTTCCAAAATGGGTCCCGTCAATAAAAATGGTCATGAGAGCTCAATTCCTCCACTTTTCTTTCTATAAAAACATTGAGATGTATAAAAAATAATATAAAGATCCAATATGTATCATGCCTCCCCATTTTGGGATTCTTTTGGTACCCAAAAACTTCTACTAAATGAGGTGATGAAATCTTCCTTCACCTTCTCTTTAGGATACCATTTAGCTTTTCATAGAAGTTGTCCTTATAATATATCAACTTTTCTTGAGCATCTGGTACGAAATACTCCATAAAAGGTAGGACCTATTTATTTTCCTGATCTAGCATGGAAGGCTCATAGAGTTTTGAATTCTCTATATTCATGGTTGATTAAATGCACATGTATGGTGGTAAACTAAGTTGATAGGAATTATCACCCACATTTTCCATTATATTGAAGGAACCATGCCTTAGAGCCTTTATTTTCTTACCAGTCCCCTGTAGTCTTTCCTTGTTCAACTGAAACAATGCTTCGTCTCCCACCTTGAACGAATTTTTTGTTATATGTTAATCATGTCTAACCTTATATTTCTCATGTGACTTTTAGAGTGTCTCTTATACCTATATATGGGTGTGAATGATCTTTTTTTATAAATTTTTCAACCCTTAAGGCATCTACTATAATATCTTCCCTCACTCCTTGCTACCCATATGCAATGTCCAAGGTGAAGGCGGAAAATATCCAAAACATGTTTCAAAGGGGATTTTCCTATAAAAGTGTGGATTGATTTGATGTAATAATGTTGTATATATACCATATTTTCATCCGAGGCCTTTGGTTGCTTCTGGTTGTATCTTGTTGAACATGTCCCTTCCTAGATGTTGGTAAACCTCCCGCAAATTCCATGGAAATTCCTTCCCATATATGATTGGGTACATGTAAGGGATGATATAGACCTTGTTTCCTATTGCTATGCTTTCTAGTACAACAAAGCATGCATCCTCTTATGAACCTAGCTACTTGTCCTTACATATTGGGCCAATAAACATACCTATGCAAGTTGGCCATGGTCTTACCTACTCCAAAGTGGCCTACAACCTTAGAGGTGTGAGCCTCTCTAATCAAATGTAATCGCTCACCTTTAGGAACACATAACTTATCCATCCTATAGATTAACCCGTCCTGGAGATGGTAGTCAATGGTGTTGTTTCCATTATGCACATGAATCTAAATCTACATTTGGTGAAACACCTCCTTGAATTCATCATCCTATGAATATGCCTCTTTCTCTGCATCATGGGTGAATGGATCCATGTGCATGTATCGTGTAGCATTTTGGGACTTTTCTCATATGATAGCATTGGGAGGCGACAATTTCATGCATGTATCGCTAAGCATTGTGGGATTTTTCTCTTAATGATTTTATGATATGTGTTTTCTTTCATATGTGTTAAGGATAATGAACTATTTCATTGCTTCTAAAATACATCTTGTTTGAATTTGTATGTAATTTATTTTTAACGGACCTTATTGCTTATAAACTAATTTTTTATCAATAAACGAAACTTTCCTTTCACGTGTATCTTTATTGAATTATGCAGACATCCTTATTTTAAAGGTTTATTCCATTTACCTTGATTATGGTAGTTTTTTGTGCACAATATCTATAAAGTATTTTCATAAAGTTATTTAACTGGTGTTTATCAAAATTTGTATTAGTTTTATTACATGTTTCTCATTTCATCCAAAGAATATCTTAGAGTAAATAAGATGGAATTCATGCCAATAAACTGGATGAGACTTCTATTCTAAATGGTGTAAGGTCTAGTCGGGACTTTAAACTGGGAAGATCCCCTTATTGTTGGTAGAACATTTGGGCCTATCATCAGGTACAAACTCATAATATCCCTCCAATATAACTGTTGGTTTTCTTTGTCATAGCATATGTCAATAACCACCATATCATCTCTCGATTCCATGACTTCCCAGAGAGTACCTCTCCCACCATTCATAAACAATCCCTAAAATAGACCATTGTGCTAATGTTGTGAAACTCTTATTATAACTGAGATGCCAGTATTCCATAGTTTTGACTTCTACTTTTGCATTTTGATATGCTTTCCATCCTGCTCTAACAACTTGCAATATTGGAATCCTACTTCCTTGTACCATCCATCCATCACCTTAATCTTATGTGGGATGAAAAATAATGTGCAAGGTTTCTCATTACTCATATTTATACTCCCATGCAATTATGAACTCCATGTGATACATGGAGGAAACATGCAATTGTGTAACATGGAGGAAACACGCAATTGTAAAACAACAAAAACAAGCTCTTATTTTTCTCTTAATGAGAGCATGAGGTGAGATGTACAACAACCCTCTTTGCAGGTGGAAAAATTATAAATCAACCCCAATTAACTTATTGAATTTGTTCCACAATGATGTCCTTGTCCTCAACTAAATGACCCAAGAATTTAACCTTTGCTACCCAAGAAAGAAAATGTAGGAAAAACATATATAGCTTCAACAATTTGGGTGATTTTTCTCTAGGATAAACCCTCAATTTTGGCCCTCACAAGTTGTGGAATTCAACCTTAATAATTTCAAAAGTTTACTTCCCTTATTCTATGCTAAATCAACACAAATTAAATTAGAGAATTTGTTCGACAATTATGTCTCTGTCTTTGGTTAAATGGCCCATGAATTATAGCTTTGCTACTAACATAAACAAATGAAGGAACAACATATAGGGCTTCAATAGTTTGGGTGATTTTGCTCTAGGAGAAACCCTTTATTTCAACCCTCATGAGCTATGGAATTTGGCCCTAATAATTTCACAATTTTACTGCCCTTTTTCTCTACTAAATAGGCCCCAGTTAAATCAACAAATTTATCCCACAGTGATTTATTCGCCTTTAGCTAAATGGAATAGGAATTTGGCCTTCACTACTTAGGAAATTAGATGTGGGAATGACATATACGACTTCAAAAAGTTTGGTGATTTTTCTACAGGAGAAACCCTTGATTTCGGCCCTCATGAGTTGAGGAATTTGGCCCTAATAATTTCAAAATTATACTTGCCTTCTTCTCTACTAATTCGGCCCATAATATTTATAATTTTGGTCTAGAAAAACTCAGATAATTTAAGCAACATGATCTCAATAAATTAAGATGCTCGATCTCTATAATCTAATGACTTTGAACTTAGCAATAATTGATCTTGGTCCTTGTGGCATTTTAACAAATTGGGAATTTTATCCTCCTGAGTTAATCTCTTTGGGCACTAGGTTGACCTACAAATAATAATTAGCTAGGGTTTCAACGTACATTAAAATTTCTTACTTCAAGTGTAGATGATAGTCCTTCCACTACTAAATCCCTTAAGCTGGCAAGAAAACCATCTCTTATACCATTGTAATAATCCTTTTAATTATTTTTAAAAAAATTTGATAAATATTTTCTTCACTCAGAAAATGTACAGAGATAAATATGTCGAAAATTTAAATAACACCATGGAACTTTGCAAAAGCTTATCAAGAAAAACACAAAATACTTATCAGAAACACAATCTTATTATATTAAATACGGATCTAGAAATACATGTGAAATATGGTTATGAGACCATGTTAAAACTCCAACACGATATTTGAATGGATAAAAATAGTTCCTCCAATGTTATGCCCCCACGAGAGATCTGATTGACCTCTCATCATGATCTCCATGTTAATCCCAGCGAGTGAATATTTTTTTATTCCGTCCTCTTCCAAGTGGCTAGGTTATATGCCACAATACTAAAACCCCTACTCACTAGATCAACTAGGGTGGACCACTGACCACTAAAACTAACACTTAACATATTGTGGGTTCTCACCCATACAAGCTCCAAGAGCTCAACTCAATAACAAAAAGCATGCCTAAGGAGTGAGCTCTCATTTGCTTTAATAGTCATGGACTATTGGAATACCATGGATAAATACCACAGGTCATCCAAATACCATGGGTCTTTTTCTTCTTTTATTAAGGTGACTTATAATATTTCACTTTCGTTTAGTCACTTTTTAATTAATTAATTCTCACATAGCTCGTAATTAATTTTAATTTGTAAGCTAGGCTAATGAGATATTCTCCTTTCCCAATATCCAATAAAAATTACATCCTAGTCCTCCCTTCCTAAAATTGTTTGTCCTCAATCAATTCATACACCTATAATAGGGCCCCAAACAAATCTAAAGAATCCTTGTTGTATTACTGAGATGGAATCTAGAATTTGTATGCCAAGACCAATTATTGGATCCCAATGTCAAATAAGGAATCTATCATCCCCAATGTATGGACACTCCAATTGTGTTGTACCCGTAGCTAGAAGTAATCTCCCATAAGTTTCCCATTTGGTAGGATACCAGCTAATAAGCTCTCTCTAGTCTAACTATTGGGGTTCTTTTCCATAGCAGATGTCAACTGCCACAATAAAATCTATGGATTCCATGGCTTCTGAGAGAGTTCCTCTCTCGACAGTCATCGACAATACTTGAAATAAACCACTATGTTGACATTGTGCTACTCTAATTATAACTAATATGCCACTATTCCATATAGTTCTAACTTTTGAGTATGCATTTTGATATACCTTCCATGTTTCTCAAACAACCTGTAAGATTGGATTCATGTTGATCCAGGTGGATATCGGTGGCCACACACCTATTCCATTTTGACCCGCAGCATCAATTCTTTCAGTTTTCCAGCTTCAACACAGCTTACTATTTTTAGTAGGTTTTCAGGTCCTGCACACCCGGAGCCATTTTGGGGACTTAATGATCCAGGTGGATATTGGTGGCCACCCACTGAGTCCATTTGAACCCCCACCATCAGTTATTTTAGTTTGTAAGTTTCAGCACAACTTACTATTTTTTGCAGTTTTTTGGGTCCTGAACTTCCGAAGCCGTTTTGAGGCCCTAAACGACGTTTTTCTAGTCCTCAGATAGATCTTTCTAACGAGCTATTGAGCGCGTAAAACGGAGATCGGATGCCAAATTTACATCCCCAGGGATTTGAGACACCAATTTACCCAAATGGGACCCACAGTTTTGGCACTTCATCTCCTAGGGTTAGGTTTTTGGACATTTCAGATTCTACATTGTTTCTCAACAATAAATAGGCCCTTGAGCCTCATTGTAATACAGTTCAAGGGTTGGTAGCCATCACATCTCTTCTAAGGGATACGCTACCAGTGCCCTAGCTTGTCCATTTCCATTATTTCTATAAGCATGCTTCAGTCAATTGTTTTGTAACACAGTTCATAGGCCTGTAACTGCCACATCTCTTCTCATAGATAAGCCTACCAGTGCCCTAGCTGTTTATTTCCATTATGTTTGTAAACAACTTCCAGTTATGCAACACAATTCAGAGGCCTGTAGCCGCCACATCTCTTCTCAAAGATACGCTACCAGTGCCCTAGCAATTCATTTCAGTCATTTGATTTTAATAAAATGAAGCATTATTTCTGCTACATCTCTGTATTTATGGTTATATCTGTATTCTATTGCGTTCCTCAATAAATTCCGGATCACATGCTTCCTTTTACAATCCATCCATCACCTTCTCCTTATGTGGGTTGACAAATAATGTGCAAGGTTGTTCATTAATCGCATTTCTACCCCCCTACAATTGTGAAATCCTTGTGCTACAAGCCTTGCTTATGTACCTTGGAGGAGGGCTTTTGTACGTCTCACCTCCTACTCTTGTTAAGAGCAACTTAAGAGAAACTTAAGAGCATGTTTTTTTTATTTCCCTCTCATGTGTTTTAACTGCTCCTCAATATTAAAAATCTTAATAGTTTACCTTGCATTCTTGATCCTCCATTCTTCAAGCTCGCTATCCTTCTTCAAAATTGTTCCCTTTAGCCTCCTGGGTTTTTCCGTTATTTCTAATAGGCCTCGTACAATCCCTTGCAAATCCGCAGTTTCTCACTCTGGAAGTAGATGATAATCCTTCCACTACTAAATCCCTCGGGCTAGAAAGAAACTAGATCTACTACCATTATAGTAATCCTTCTAATTATTTTTAAAAATTTGTGATAAATCTTCTCTTAAGAATTCTTTGGAAATTTTAATAGATAATTTTGCCGAAAATCTAAATAACACCATGGAACTTTGCAAAAAATAATTGTGGAATTCGACCCTAATAATTTCAAAATTTTACTACCCTTCTTCTCTATTAAATCGGCCCCAATTAAATTAGGGAATTATTCCCACAATGATTTCTCCATCTTCAGCTAAATGACCCAGGAATTCAGCCTTCGCTACCTAGGAAAGAAAATGCAAGAACAACATATAAGGTTTCAAAAATTTGTGTGATTTCAATCGAAGAGAAACCCTCAATTTTGGGCCCCGCGAGATGCATAATTCGACCCTAATAATTTCACAATTTTACTATCCTTTCTCTCTGCTAAATTGGCCATAATCAAATCAACGAATTCATTCCATAGTGATATATCTATCTTCAACAAAATGGCCCACCAATTTGGCCTTCACTACTCAAGAAAGAAAATGTAGGAACAATAGATATGACTTCAACATCTTGGCTAATTTTATTCCAGGAGAAACCCTCCATTTTAGCCCTCATGAGTTGTGGAATTTGACCCCAATAATTTCACACTTTTACTACCCTTCTTCTCTATTAAATCGACCCAAAATATTTACAATTTCAACCTTGCAAAACCTTGGAAATTTAACAAACACTATTTCAACAAATTAAAATGCTTGATCTTCGTAATCTGATGACTTCAACCTTAGCCATTATTGATCTCCCTCCCTGCAACCTGTTAGTAAATTGGGAATTTCATTTCGCTGAGCTAATCTCTTTGGCCACAAGGTTGACTTGCAAATAATAATTGGTTAGGGTTTCAACCTACATTAAAATTTCTTACTCCAGAAGCATATGATAATCCTTCCACTACTAAATCCCTCAGGATGGAAGGAAAATTAGATTTGATAACACTGTAATAATCTTTTTAATTATTTTTTAAAATATCTGAAAAATCTTATCTTTAGAATTATTTGGAAATTTTAAAGAAATGATTTTTTCGAAAATTTGAATAACACCATGGCAATTGGTGAAAATTTGTCAAGAAAAACACAAATAATACTTATCAAGACCTCACCCTTATTATATTAAATATGGATATGGGAATGCATGCCAAATATGGTTCTAAGAACCTATTCAAACTCCAACGAGATATATGAATAGCTGAAAATAACCCCTCCAACATTATTCCCTTGCAAGGCATATGATTGACCTTTCATCATGATCTCCATGTTAAGCCCAAAGAGTGGATTTGATTCGATCCCTCATCTCCCGAGTAGCTAGGGTATATGTTTCAATACCGAAACCCCTCCTCACTAGTTCAATTAGGGTGGACCACTAACCACCAAAACTAACCCTTTGCATAATGTGGGCTCTCACCTAGACAAGCTCGAAGAGCTCATCTCAATGACAATGAAACAATAATCCCAAATGCATGCTTAAGAAGTGAGCTCTCATCTCCTTTAATATCCATGGACTATCAGAATACCACGGGTCTCTTTACTCTCTTATTAAAGTGACTTGTGATGTTTCTCTTTTATTTAGTTACTTATTAATTAATTAATTCTCACATCACCCATAATCCATTTTGATTTGTATGTCGGGCTAATGATATACTCTCCTTTCCCAATGTCTGGAAAAAAAAGACATTACACAAACTTCTATAGACAACACCCTTACAAGATGCAAAGACGGTGACTTTGCTAGTATCATTGATCATAGGATAGCCACCTCATGATATAATTTTCTTTTAGGCATAAATTTGATCTCATGATCTTTTAAGAAGAAGCTCATTATCTCAATATCTTCTACAAAAGCTAAATATGTACAACTATTATAGTCGCATGTCATGTACGATAACTAAGAATACTATAGAAAGATCTTGCACATGTAGAAAATGAGTCAACTTCTATTTTTGTGACAATAGCTCAACAATTGCATTGCCCGAGAATCATGTGTTCTACTAGAAAAACAAACACATTGACACCCCTATGACTTAATTTCCAATCTTGTCAACAATAGTGACATTCCTCTTCAATTTTGTGAATCTAAAAATCAGCTAGTACACATCTTTGCCAAACCATTGGGAAGAACTATTTTTTATTTCAAAGACAACACTCACTCATTTTCAACACTATAGAATTCAGCATTTGAAATTTATCTTGTCCTGATGATGAACCACACGGCTGGTTCGAAACGTGTCAACAAGATTTGCTTACTTGTGATTTTAACCAAAAGAATTTATACACATTTTATGGATCACAAAAGCCAAATTCCTAATAAATAAAAATTGTTAAAGCATGTAATCTATCTTGTTACCTAAACATACATTGATTAATTAACTATTTTTATTATTAATAATTAAAAAAAATATTAAAATTGTTATTAATAATTTTACATCAATAAAACTAGTGATATATAAACCTAACCAAATAAAAGTTCAACCGACTTTATAATTAATTGAAAAAACACTTTAAAAAAAAAAAACCAAACTAATCTATAAAAGCTAATTAATAAAAATACTCCATAACTTTGATCCTCGGAAATGAGCAAGATCCTCTTAAATTTAAATGCTAACTTAGAGAGATGGAGACGATAGCACAATTCATTGAAACCAATATTGGTGCCATCTCGTTTTCTAGAGAATGACTAAAATCGAGGAGTATTAAATATCAAGCACACCGACTGTGTTAATAAAACGCACAGTAGACATGCTTTGAGCTTTTCCTTTTCCCAATTTGATTTCTTTTTGTTCAGTCAATTTTTCAATACGGTTATAAAAAATTACCACCAATCATGTTTTTCCCATTGTGGATTGATGCCATCCGATCTACACACTAATTTTACTTTTATTACTTCAATTTGCTTAGTTAAAGATTCCTAGACTATGATACCTCCTATCTGTTCGTTATAATTTTTGTAGTAAGACTTGCAAAGTTTAAGATAGAAAAAATATGGTTTCATTCACTGAATTGGGTTCGATGTTGAAGAATGGCGGTTACTCTTCCTGGAATAATTGGTTCGATGCTAAAGTATGATTGCCACCGGAATAATTGCTAGGACCCGCGAGATTGTTGTATTCAATGGAGAAACATGCAGTTACTCAGATCAAGAGGAATGTGCAGAGAACCATTGAGTCAAAAACTCTTAAATTGGTGAGAACCAAAAATCCAAAATTTAAGATGATCCTTCATGTCCTCTGAGACAGTGAGGCAAAATAGAAAGAAATGCAGACAAAATTGTAATATTTTTACAGTTGCATTTAATTGATAAAAGAATGTGATGAAAAAATCATTAAATTTATGTAATGCTAACAGAACTCAAATTCTTCAAAAACCAGTGAAAAGAGTTTTTAAATCTATAATTTGAATAGTACAAATATAAATATTAACTTATTTTCTTTTTTAGAAACGTGAGCAATATTATTATTAAAACTAAAGGCTATGCCTTGAAGTTATTTAGGAAATCTATACACTCCAGAAAATAGTTGTGTTTTTGGAGGCATTACCCAATGCCTAGCACTATTCCACAATATCATTACACTAACAACTGCACTGAATCCAATCACTACTCCTAACCCCAATGCAGTCAATGATACATGTTCATCTAGCCATCCCTCTCTTTTACTTATGCTGGTGTCTTCGATTGTATTATTGTTCTGTTTTTGCTTGCATGGCTGTAAAGGATAGCCACATAAACCTTTGTTTCCTTCAAATCAAGTAAAAGTGTAGAATTGAGTTCCTTTCGGAATCCTATCACAGAGTCTATTCCATGCTAACATGGTGAGTATAGAGAGCTTTTGAGGTATTGTTCCACTTAAATTATTTCTGGACAAATCTAACTGCTTCAAAGTAGATATTTTGCTAAGGGATGCAGGAATTTTCCCTTCTAAATGATTTATAGATAAATTCAAGAGTCGCAGACCAATAAGATTTCCTATACTTGAAGGTATTTCTCCAGTAAGCTTATTGTTAGACAAGTCAAATATGATGTTTGCTGCTAGCACATATATTAGAGCATATTGAACTCCCTCCATTACAATTCTTAGATCCTCATATAGTGTGTTACCACTGAGTTGAGAAACCCCCAAGATTTTGAAGCCCTCTATCCCACTAAGATTAGATGGTATTTTTCCACTAAACTCATTGTTGGATAAATCCAACACTTGCAGTTGAGTGAGATCTTTCGTCCACTGAGGAATACCACCATAGAGCTTATTATGACCAAGACTAAGTCATGAAAAAATTTGAGGAACTGAGGAAGCTCACCTGTTAATTCGTTTTTGCTCAAATCTAACAATTGAAGTTCGGTACAATCAGTCAAAGATGCAGGAACAGTGCCAAAAAAGTTATTAGAATGAGCCGAAAGAACGGTCATATAAACTGGAAAGTCCATGTCCAGAATTCCACTGAGTTTGTTCTCGGACACCTTTAGCCTTTGTAAAGCCACACACTTATTTAAAAACAGAGGAATTCTACCTGACAACAAGTTATTCATCAACACCAAAACCACTATAGACTTAGAGTTCCCCAGAGAGTCGGGGATAGTTCCATTCAGCTTGTTTTTAGACAAATCTAACTGTTGTAGGTCCACACATTTTCCTATACCCTCAGGAATTGTACCGGTAAGCCCATTGGTATCTAAGTAAAGATTTTGAAGGTTGCTCAACTTGCCAATGCCTTCAGGTATGCTACCTGTTAGCATGTTGATACCAAGATGTAGAAAAGTCAAGCTGCTTAATTTTGTAATATCTTCTGGTATGTTACCAGTAAAGCTATTTCCTCCCAGATGTAGGAATTCCAACTGAAGTAATTTTGCAATGACTTTGTTTGATAAAGAACCGGTGAAATTATTTACAGCAAAATTTAGCCTGGTCAACCTTGTCAAATTGGCAAGTCCTTCAGGTAAGCGGCCCATTAAATTGTTGTTATCACATGAAAATTTTTGCAGCATACTTAAATTGCCAATGCCTTGAGGTATACTGCCCTTTAGCCTATTTCCGCCCACATTTAGATCCATTAGGTTACTCAATGAGCTAATAGATTCAGGAATGTTACCGGAAAACCTATTAAGATGCAGATATAGAGTGGACAGCTGAGTCAAATTGCCAATGGCCTCAGGTATTACACCACTCATGTTATTTTTAAGCAGACTCAAGGTGGAGAGAGGAAGCTGGAATATACTCATCGGGATGAGCCCTGAATATTGTTGGCTCCTAAATCTAGCCATTCTAAACTGCTGCAATTTCCTATTTCGGAAGGGATTATACCTGAAATGTTACTCGGACCATAGATAGACAGTTGACCAATGTTTTTCAAACTTCCCAACTCAGGTGGTACACTTCCCGACCATCTGTTGTCCCCCAAAAATAAATTCCACAGGGAAGAGAGGTTTCCCAGAAATGGAGGAATGGCACTGTCAAAACTGTTTGTTTGTAGATACAGATACTCTAATTCCTGCAGCATCCCCAATTCAGCAGGAATTCTTCCACTCAAACTGTTGTAAGAAAAAGCTATATACCACAGCTGAGTACAATTGCCAAGAGTTGAAGGGATATGACCACTTAGTGAGTTTCCTTCAAGGTAAAGATGTGATAGATTTGTGAGCAAACCCAACTCTGAAGGGATTGAGCCAATGAGATTGTTGTCTCCAATGGACAAATCTTGGAGAAACGTGCAGTTGCTCAAAGAAATTGGATTACTTCCATTAAGATTATTAAGATTATTGTCAGTCAAGCGGAGACGTTCCAACTTTTCTAGACGACCGAATTGTGTGGGTATAGTCCCTGTCAAACTGTTTGCCGAAAGTCTGAGCCACTGAAGGTGCGTACAATTAGAAAGTGATCTTGGAATAGGACCCCAAAGCATATTATAGCTAAGGTCTAGTATTCCCAGAGCTTTTAGTTGACCAAACTCCGGTGGAATTGTTCCTGAGAAATTATTACAGAAATATTGAAAGTGCGTAATAATGAAAGGGAAACCAGAGATGGTGAAAGATTACCTTCCAATCCCAAGCCTGCAAGTTTTATGGCCACCACTCTGTTCGTGCCCTTTCTGCACTGGATCCCATTCCAGGAGCAGACGTTGTGTGAGTTTTGTGGTGTCCAGTTGAGCAGGGATCCGAATGGATCAGATATAACCGCATTTCTGAAGGACAAAAGCCCCTGCATATCCTTTCTGTCGTGAAGTGTGTCGATGGGTGATGTGAATGGAGTTTCCTCTTCGAAAACAAGATCGTCATCATGGAGATGAAGAGAAGCGCTCGGAGACGGTATGTGGTCGAAGAAGTGATGAAGGTATAAAGCACGTTCCCCATGAATCTGAGAGGGATAATATGGCTTCTTCATTGAGAAACTAATAGTCGCTGCTGTTACAGTATCCAGCGCCATTGTAGTTGCCATGATCGCAAACCACATGACCAGCATCAACATCATCATCATATTAGAGACCCCAACTCTATCCATTTCTCTCTAGATCCCGACTCAACTATGGCTTCTCTGTTATGTAAATCAGATGCATGTGGGTTACAAATATATAGATATTAGAGGTGTCCAGAAACACAACTGTGCAGCACAGTGAGTTGAAAAGTCTGAAGCAATACCAAAAACAAAAAATGGGAGTCACTCTAACTGTGGCAGACAAAATGGAAGTTGTCGGTGGCATTTCTGTGTAGTCATGGTGGATTAATTATTAATTTTATGTATCTTTTAAGTCAATGGTGGGAATTCAGCCAACTTGATTAGTCTATGTGGAATTTGGTTTGTCGCAACTCACTCCATTCGTGGCAGACGTACCGTCGTGTAAGCATGCTCAGTGTTCGAACAAAGTAGGTATATATTCACATGGTTAACAGTTTTTAATTGGATTTCACTTTATTTTTAAATTGAGTTGGAGAATCTTTACAATGTCTCTGGGAGAAATTAATTTTTTCGGGTTGCCACCACGTGGATTTTTGCCAACTTTAAAGTTTTATGGTTTATAAGATTATCCTTTGAATACATCACAGATCAAAATTGTAAATGTAATTACTGTCCATATGAGCTTATTTGTCCATATCCTCCAGCATGTGGTTGTCCATAACCATAGTTTCAATTGTTCTGAGTTGCACCTGCTTGGTTTTGTTGTTCACAGTAATCATAATCATCTCCACTTTGTTGAGGTTGTTGAACCAGTGCAGGCGGCCTTTGATCCCACCATACGGTTGTGACGAATAATGTTGAGGTGGAGTTGGGTAAGGTCCAGGTTGTGAATACCCAGAACTTATGTTGAGGTGGAGTTGGGTAAGGTCCAGGTTGTGAATACCCAGAACTTACTTGTTGCATTGGAGGTGGATGAGGTGGCCCCACTATGGTGGAGGACGAGGTGCTCTATAACCCTATTGGCCATAACCATCAGAAATGGGTGGACCTCTAAAATGAGTTTGCAAAAAAGAGTTAGATAAACGGTCAAAGAAATAAAGTTGTACAAATTAGACAAATTTTTCAGTGAATGTTCAAACAGCTTGTGTAAGAAACTTTAGGATCATGGCCAGCATCATGTCATTATATGCTTTTTGTATATTTTATTAACAACACATTCACTCAATATAGAAGATATTAAAATCTAAAAGCAACTTTATTATGTACTTAAAAAACACAACAATATCACTGCATTCAGAAACAAGTTCAAGTTGTATATGATGTTTAGTTTATTCAGTTCACCGTAAATCAAAAGATTAAAGTTGTGGTTACACTCACCTCCTTTTATTGGTGAAACTATGATATTTAGGCTTACCAACATATCAATCAAGCCTCATTCTTTCTTAAATATGATCTGATTTGTTTTGGGATGATCTCTCAGAATGATATAGAATAGAAAATTTCAGAAACAAGTTCAAGTTGTATATGATGTTTAGTTTATTCAGTTCAGGGTAAACCAAAAGATTAAAGTTGTGGCTACACTCACCTCATTGGTGAAACTATGATATTTAGACTTACCAACATATCAATCAAGCCTATATTTTTTAAATATGATTTGATTTGTTTTAGAACCATCTTTCACAATGATAGAGAACAGAAAACATAAGAAAAGAATTTTAAGAACTAGACAAACATTCACCACACAAAAACAATTTTCCAAGACTATGTGAAGTCTCTAATATTTTCAAGAATAAAACCAATCCATATAACACAACTCTATGCTCAACATAATTACTTGGTTGGTCTTAACAATTTCTCAAGAGTAGAGTCTGCTAAATAAAATTTTGATGTCCCCAAACACATTTCACGTGTGATAATAACAAGTAATGAATTCAAAATAACATAACAATTTCTTAAGAGTAGAGTCTGCTAAATAAAATTTTGATGTCCCCAAACACATTTCACGTGTGATAATAACAAGTAATGAATTCAAAATAACATAGCCGTGAGCATAATGACTTGGTTGGTAGCTAATAATTTACTCATCAAAATAATTTAATATAAAAAATCAATATATTTTTGACATTACATAATATATGGAATCCCAATATCCATTCCTATATCTGATTAGCAATCCTTGATGGTAAATCTAATAAAAATATCCATTCACTTCTTTAGAATATGTCACATATTTGAATAATTTTTTGCAATCAAGAAATAAAAAATGAAATGAGATTTTAAAGTTTACAAGACTAAATATAGTTTATGGGACAATGAGTTCCATGTTTTTAGCCTTTTGCATTTCAGTCTTTTTCTTATTCAAATCGATGATGAGCTGCCCAACTTTCTGACAATCCCATGGCTGAAAAGAGGTGCCAAAAAACCGATGCTGACATATTCCCATAACTTTCTTGATATCTTTGAAACATCACATTCCAAAATGAAATATGTTTTTCAAATTACCCTAGATGTGCAAAATGTATACACTGGTTCTTCCCAAGCTTCTTTAGGCCTTTTCTACCATTCTCTTTCACACCAAAATTAATGCAAATTGATTCTTAGTTAAACAATAAAAACCTTTATCCTCCACGAAATATTAGCTCCCGTTCCAATTATACCCATTTTGTATTGTAATATTTCCACAAAGCGGAGAAGTTTCTTCCATCGAATATGCCAAAAACTTCAATAAACTTTAAAAATACGAAATTACACACCACCTTCTTATGTTGCAATGCTGACAATGCATTTCATAAGCATACCGTTTTCCCACGAGGCACAAGACACCTGCACTGACTTTTAGCTTTTAGTTGTAGATGATAGTAATGATTGAATAACATGACCATTGCAAGTTGGTAAGTGGCAATTCATGGCGGCCTAAGAATCAAATTATTATTAATTCTGTGCAGTCACGGCGGCCTACGATTCAAATCTTATTTTAAGTTGATAGTAGCAATTCAGTCCACTTGATTAAGTCACTCCAGCCGTGGCACACATAATGGAAGTTTGTCGGTGGCAATTCTGTGTAGCTATGGGGCTTATATGGACTAATTATTAATTTTATTTATCTTTTAGGTTAATGGTGGCATTTGTATACTTGATCATGGGTTTATGGATTAATTATTAATTTTATGGTTTTAAGTTAATGGTAGAAATTTATTTTTTGGTTGTTTTTAATGTGATTTTTTGGAGTTTTGGGTGTTGGAATTGGGTTTGAAATGAAATTTTGATTTCTGTTATTTAAACTAGTTTTTTTTTTATTGTATATATGGATTCAGCACTCTAAAAAATTCTAGGGCATTAATGTGCAAAATTACTCATCAAACTTTTATTTTCAATAAATTTCTGTTTGAATTTTCGAAAAATTAAACTAGAAAAATCTTTAAAATCACACTAAAAATAACTCGATTCAGTCCACTAGATTGTATTCAATCTATGTGCAATTTGGTTTGTCTCAACTCACTCCAATAATGGCAAACATACTCTGGTGAAAGCATTAACTATGCTATGTGTTGGAACAAAGTAGGTATATTTTTACATGGTTAAGAAAATTTTTTTAATGGGATTTGATATAATTTTAACATGAGTTAGATAATCTTTATGATCTCCTTGGGAGAAATTTTAGAAATGATAAAGACCACTTATAAAACAATAATATGGATGACCCTTGAGGTTGTTCACACGTTATTGTTGTCTTGTTTAGTCTTTTGCAATTAAATTGTGAAAATTTGGAAGAAATTTAAAAAATGATAAAGGGTACTTTTATGTTTTCAGGGTATTTTTCATGTTTTCTTATACCACAATGTCACGACCCATAGTCTTTTGCAATTAAATTGTGGAAATTTGGAAGAAAATTCGAAAATGATAAAGGGTATTTTTATGTTTGGGTATTTTTCATGTTTTCTTATACCACAATGGGGTTGAAGTGGTTATCTTTATTGACTTATTTCATAATAGTCAAGTCTTTGTAATGACTTATTTCATTTAGCTTTGCAACTAGATACATTTGGTAGATAGTTAATCCTAATGTGAGGAAACAACAAACATGGCCAAAGACAAATTGCTTGATATGTTGAGATTTAATGGTGGCAAGGAGTATAGGGATGAAATGTCACAGAGTTCATTTTAGATATAGGATAAATGAAGAATTTCCCACCGACCTTCTAAGATAATCATTTTTCTATTTTTTTTCTCCAAGTTGGCCCAAATGCTCCTTTCAAGAGGGATGCTCAACTACTTGAATTAGCATGGAACTAAGAATCCCTCATCACTTTCAAAACTATATGTCAATTAGGAGGCATATGAGGAAGAGACAAAACAATAAAGGAATTTTTTTTTTCAGACCAACTGACAAGATTGTTATTAAAACATTGCACATTTAAAACTCAAATACCAATTATAGAGGATGCCTTTCATACCATAGCATATGTGGTTGATGCTTTAAGAAATTATTGACAAAGAACTCAATTGGACTCCAATACACATGGGATGTGGACAAGATGTAGATACACAACATGAGTGAATATTGAGTGGGATGGAGAGAGTGGTTTGGAAGATGGGCCCCATACATGTTAATACATATGGGTTAATAAATGGTTTCAAGAGTTTCCATCCCTTTAAAACTTCCCTTCTACATAAAAGTAGATGAATTACGCTTTTTCATATTTGTGAAAGGAACCGGGGTCCAATGAATTACACTTTGACATATATACAAAACAGATGGTTTAGGAAATTAGACAAAATAAATTTTTGTTTGATGAAGTTACAAGAAAGAATATTTCATCAAATATTCTTAATTTGATAGAAAAAATAATTTCAAGAAATAATGTTTGATGTTTTATCACATTCTTTCTTTTGTTTGATGTTTTATCTTTTAGAAACATAGAATATTTCTTAATTTTATAGAAAAATATTGTGTTTAGCATAGTATTTATTATCATCTTGAACCTAAATCATATAGTTATTTTGCAAGAGAAGCTAAGGGTATATTAGAGCTCATTATTGATGAGATGTGTAATGTTGAGTGGGCATAATGATTAAAAATCTGTGTTTCCTCCTAAGATGTTATAGGTTTATATCCAAAGGGTGGTAGAGTATGCACATTCATAGATTTTTTTAGTAAGTTATTTATTTTTTAATTATAGTTTCTTATTACATGAAGAGAAGAGAGATGCACTTCAAACAATAATAACAAATAGTCTTTGGGTTTATCAAGTGCCAAGAGGGATCAAATCCATAAAGTGCAAATATTTTTTAGAGTGCAAGATTTACACTTATGAGGATATAATGCCTCTCAACATTTACTAGATCTTGATTTAAGATGGTTTAGACTAGTTCTATTTCATTCTCTATTAATTCATTATTATATATATCACAAGTAGTTAATTAAATAAGTGGTCATATTTGTTCTTGGGAATGACTAGTTTCACCTCCATAGGGGCCTAGTTTGAATCCCCTATATTAGGTACACTAGTCCACAATGACAAGTTTTTCTTGGAGTATAACTTGTGTGGGTCTGACAATTAAAAACTTGTATTTCTTCCGTATAGATTGCAGGTTCAAATCCACAAGAGATCAAATGGTTGGACATAGAATGTCTAATACATCAATTTTGTGTTTGGCTAAATTGTAACCTTAAAATAAGATTACAACTATTTAACTATCCATTTATCCATGTATTTATAAAAGAAGAGAGAAATTAATTAATTTATTAACTATCAATTATAAATTAGATTTACTATATTTCTATCTTTTTATTATTACAATTTATTTAATTTATTATTTTACTTACTTACTACCACTTTAATATTATTCTTCCATTCACATATTCTTTAAATTAAATTTCATATTAAAATATACAATTTACCTTTTTATAATAATAATAACAAATTATACTAATATAATAAACTAGCATTTGCACCAAAAGGGTGCAAAGACACGCGGATAGAAATGTATATGAATTTAGAGTGATGTAGAGGTAGCACTGTAGGAAACAAGGATGTGGACATGGAAGGCATGAGGAAATAGGAGGCAAGGGGTGGGGGGAAATGAGAAGGAATTGGTGAAGTAGAGGGTTGTGTGTAGGACATGGTTGTGTTATCAAAATCTGGGTGGGGGGGGGAGGGGAGGGGAATGGGAAGGAATTGGTGAAGTAGAGGGTTGTTTGTGGGACATGGTTGTGTTATCGAAATTTGGCTAGTTGTCAGGGCGATCAAATGCCGTCATAAAAGTACGAAGGAGATAGCGATATGCAAAAAGCTAATAGGGAAGACAATGAATTGAGAAGGTAAGTAAAGACTTAGAAATTAAATTTGTTAAAATAGGAGACAAAAGTGGAAGAAGACATGGAATCATTGAAATGCACCCTATCACATTGATTTTCTATGATTATGTCTTTGTTGAGGTTGGAGGGGGGTGATTTTCATTTTTGCTTCTTCATGTTAAAATGATGGATATATCAACACATGTGAAACACATTAAGAAACTTAAAAATGACATCAAAGATCAGTAAACCATTGTTTACATGTCTAAAACATAATGCGTAGACAACTATTTTCAAGCAATCTATCCCTTTGAGGCTCTGAGTATCCACTCAACACAGAATTTGTCTTAAATAGAACTTGTTGAGAACACCCATATCATCCTGAGCTCTTGAGGTACAACATAAATTCAAGTTGATTCTATGAAATTCTTTTGCAATTCAAAACCAACAAAAATAAATGGCCTCAAAGATCCCACCTACGTCTCATAGGCACCTCAAGATGGCACCGAACAATAAGAACAATAAACATGATTGATCGTTAAAGTTTTGGTACAAATATCAAAGAATAATTATTTTAATCAACTTCTCAATTTTTTTTTCTACTTTGTCAATCATCATAACCCATAAAACCCATAACTCCTTCGACAAATCCTAAACAACAAAGAGATGTAAAAAAAAAAAAACTTGAATAGTGTGTCAAGTGAATCCATGTACATCGTTTGTTTAAGAATAATGTTAACCTCTATTTAACACTTTAAAATGAATCCTTGAAAGTAATATCAATTAAATGCACTCTATTTTCTATGAATTTTTTATCATCAAGAGAGAGGGGAAGAAGTCATCTATGAAGTAAGAGTTATCCTTGATTTGGCTTGAGAAGAGGAAATCATTAAATGAGACTTGCATCAATTCTTTCCACAAATAGATATTATAGTGCTTTGAACATTGATATAGTTCATGGGCTAATGAAGAACCTTCTCTGATAGATTTGAACAAGCCCAGAACTTCAAATTTGGATCAATGGATGGAAAGATAGAATGATTTGTGTGTCATGGACAATGTCGCAGAAACTGTGAAGAAAAGGTAGTCAAATTCCAATGACTTGGCCATTAATAAAATAAAAGATTACCACATTCTATCATAAGCCTTTTTAAAATAAATTTTAATCAACCCGGTGTCAACGTCTAGAAATCTAACCCATTTCATGCCTAATCCATTCTCAATAATAATAATTGTAATAATCACAATAATCTAATTTTATTGTCATGGCTAAGCCAACACCAATTTGGTGTATGGGGCCATCTTGTTTTTAGGACAAGGGACCCTTCCCTCAAAATGATTTAATGGCTAAAGTCTATAAAGGTGTATATACTCTACCTTGCTCCTGATTTGAACCTATGACCTATTAGGAAGAAACACATGTTCTTACCCATTAGGCCCACTCAAGTTGTACATGTAATGAACCATAGTACTTTGACCTAATAATATGGGAAGAATATGCTCAACTCCAAGTCAAGGGCCATTGTCAAGACCTTATAAGATAAACAAGGACATGATTGGTCTCCAACCCCTAGATGGTAAACCTTATTGAATAATACCTTTGTTTAATTTTACCCATTAATTGTTTTCTCACTATTACCTTGTGCACTAGTAGAATGTATATGCTGACAAACCCCTAAATAGCCTTTTAAGCTACACATGGAAATACCAAGAGATTGAATATATGTATGCAAGACTGAATATATGTATCCAATACATGTACAAGTATTTCAAATAAATAGCAATTTACATATTTTAAATGGACAACACTTATGTATAATAATAATAATAATAATAATATATTTTCAAAGTCACAATTTAAAAGAGAAATAAAATTGCAGTGTGAGATAACTTATGATGGCAAAAAAAGTTAAGAAAGAAAGATGAAATGTAAAGGAATAGTATAAACTGTTTCATTGTCAGTCCTTTGACCTTAATGGATAATTGGGTATGCATGCAAGTGCAACCTCTTAGTTAATAAATACAAGGCACATTTTGTCCACAAAAGGCATCATCCCAGCTCAATATTTCATTGGATAAGGTTTGATCAGGATCAACAATTGGGCTTGCAAAACCTTATTATTGGAATTCACTGGTTAAGGCACAAGTTTTAGGCACTACATCAATTACCCCCAATCAGTTTTAAAAGAGATGGCCCTAATGTAGTTTGCTATAACAAAACATAATTCAACTATATGCTATTACAACACTAGGAAAATTACAAATTTTGCAAGATAAATTGTTGGTATTACAACACTAGGAAAATTTCAAATTTTGCAAGATAAATTGTTGGTATTACAACACTAGGAAAATTTCAAATTTTGCAAGATAAATTGTTGGGAAGTTGTAGTTGGTTTATACAAAGAGCTCCGATAAAAAAATACAAAGAAAACTCTTCAAATTAGACACAACTGCCAGAAAGAATTATGATTTGATCCAACTAAAGGTTCTGATTGATCTAATATTCTATTCCATGCATGGTCACGCTTGTCCATGCTACATGCACCAGGTCAGACTGTCAAGATTTCAGGCTGTTGAAGTTCTATGGGAGACCTGTCACACTCTCTATAACTCCTACCAATATGGTATCACCTCTACCATGCCATGTACCTTCTCATACATTATTCATTTCCAAGGTCCTTGTTTCCTGGGCACATTAAACCCATAACCATTAGAAACTTCAAAAGTTACAATAGGAAAATATAAAATCCCAAGTTTGCACATAGCTGACAAAGAGTACAACATGAACACAATAGATGATGCATGCAGTCATCCAGGGCACTATCACTACCCTTGAAGTGTATTAATTAAAGTTAGAAAACATTAGTGGGTATTAAGACGATCACACATTTGCAGAGAAGAACAACACAAAGAAGACAAATGCATATCCATTCCCTACCCTATGCATGACATTATGATCAGAGAAACAGATATGCACAAAATTCCAAAGAGAAGATCCACTTTAAAGGATAAATGTAACATGTGGGTTCCTTGATTATTTCTATTATTAACATAGATATCTATAAATGTGAAATCAGTAAGATGATGAAAAAACAATACAAGGACAAACTTATTGAATATATTTGCATATATGGATAGTATTGCCTTCAAGGCCTAGACATAACATACGGTGATTTCTGAATAACCTGAAATATATTTTAGATAGTAGGAATCTTCTTACTCTGTCTGCAATCGATTATGTGAAGCCAACTGAACAGCTCCATCATAGTTCTATCAAAACCTTTTTGGCAGACATATTTCATTAGCCCTCTTCCTCGTTCTAAATCATTACTTTTGCCAATTATTACAACTTGGGAAAGCATAGATGCTCTGATATGGAAAATGAGACAAATCCCCATGGGAAATAATATCTCCTATGGGTATTTTCTTCAAATTTTACCGTCACATTTTGATTTTGTGGGAATGTCAACATCAATGTTTGTGTCCTGCGGATCTTCCCCCCTCTACATTGATCTGAAGTTGCTACTACAAGGATCAGCATCCAGCAACATCTGTACAACTTCTCTCATTTTTTGTCGTAGTGTCAGTATGTTGCAGGTACTGTGTACTACTATTTTCAAGACTTTAATTATTTCTTCCTGAAAGGGCTCGCAAATATTTGAGTCGAGAGCTTCTAGAGGATTTTTTTGGGAGCATATCTCATGTGAAATCCAGGAAACAATATCTCAATACTCTCCAAACCCTAGCTCAATTGGTTGTTTTCCAGTTACAAGCTCCAACAATAGCACACCAAAACTATTAACATCACTCTTTTCTGTAATGTTCAAAGTGTATGCATATTCTACATAGAAAAAATGGATCTCAGAACTCAACCACTGAGAACAAATATGTACATCCAAGTATAAATGATATTTGAGAAATGTTAGAATCTAAACTATAAAGCCTATGAAAACCTTGAAAAAGACTCGTCTTTTTTGTGTCAAAGGTGAAAACTAGAGAAACACAGTACTAAGCTGAACATACCAGGAGCAATGTAGCCATGGATGCCTGCAAAATCTACTATAGAATCACTTCCTGCACAAGTTGAAGAATTTTGGCAATCCCAAAATCATCGATCTTTGCCTCATAAAATTTATCCAGCAAGATATTGGAAGATTTTACATCTATGTGAATTATTGCAGGCAAGCAATCATGATATGCTAATCCATGAGCTGCTCCAATGCAATTTTGTACCGTGTTGGCCAATCCAAATCCATGCCACATCTCTTTAATGTCTTCTCCTCATTATTTTTGTTGAAAGCATCAAATAAGTTTCCATTTGGCATGTATTCACATACCAATAGATTTGAATTACCATTTGACAAATAACAGTAAAGCTTCAACATATTTTTATGTTGAACTATTCCCAAAGTGTCCACTTCTATCTTTATCAATTTGTCTATCTCATTTTGGTTATTTATGTTGATGTTTATTGTCAATATTCGCTTTACTGCTACAGTTTCATTGTTCTGCAATGGGACATGATACACCTTGCTTGATCCAGCACTTCCTATGACATTCTCTTTATCTATAAAGCCTTCCAAATCTCTTCCTCAAAGAAGCTTAAATCCTGAAAAGATTTAAAGGTCCAAGAAAAATTATCCCTTTCATCCATTAAGTCAAGTTGACTTTTATAGTATCTTCATTGAAATTGTATCAATCCAATCACAAGAAATAACATTGTTGTGCCAACAATGAGCCCAAAGATAATTCCCATTTGTTTGGCTTCTTTCCCCTGACGAGAATCAAATCAAGCCTTAAGTATATTGTAATTATCATTATTATCATTTCCAACGATGTTAGCACAGAGCCCTGGATTTCCCTAAAAGCTATGCTTGTTTACCTCATTAATGAGTGAATGTGGAACAACCCCACTTAACTCGTTATTTAAAATATCAAGAAAACTAAGCTTTAGTGCACCAAAATTGCTTGAAATTAAACCATATAGTTTGTTGTTTGAAAGATTTAAGGAGTTCAGAACAGCAATAGATCCCAGTGACTTTGGAATTGATTCTTGCAAATAATTTTCTGCAAGATTAACAACAACCAAAGAAGTACAGGATCAAACTTCCTCAGGTATGGATCCCTCAAACATGTTTTCTGCAAATACAAATTATTCAACTACCTCATGTTTCCTATTTCATTGGGGGTATTAGACCTGTAAAGCGATTATTGCTTGCTTCAAGTTTGATCAATAGCTTTGCCATGTCGATCTCCAGTACCAAAAACCGTGAGAATTGATTATTCTGAATATACAACTCTGATAATTCCATCGCATTTGCGATCTCGGAACCAATTTCACCACTAGACCACTCAAATTGTTGTTGTTAACTCTGAAGCGAACCAGAGTTTTGCAATATCCATAAGTTTACGACAGCTCCAGTTAAAAATTTATAGATAAGCAAAATTTTGTGTAGATTTCCTCCTCTGAACATATCTTTTGGTAGCGGACCACTAAACTGGTTCTCGAAAATATCACGCTGGACCCCATCCTGAAACAAATATGCAGGCATGCTGGAAATAATGGAGGGCAAATGTGAAGAAGAACACCACTTTCACTTGCTGGTAGTATTTAATCCTAAGAAGAACACCGCTAGCTAGCAGTAATTAATCTTAACAATTTGGTGTGACACGTGTTCAAGATTGTGTTGAAGACGACGAATCTGAACAGTGTCACCACTAAAAGCCCCACAATATAAAAGCTATTGGCTTAATTATAGTATGTATAAATTTTTTAACATGATGGGTGGTTTCCTTTACATTCAATAAATAATTTTCATTTTGTGTAGTGTATATTATAAATATAGTCTACTATTAAATTGAAATGAATAAAAAACAGTTATAGAGGAAGAAACATAGCATTTCTAACTTTGAAGACATGATGGATGGTTTCCTTTACATTCAAAAACTAATTTTTAAATGCTATATTATAAAGATAGCAAACAAGCTCTTTCAAAGGCTTTGAAAATGAAGCATTATGTATTTTATAAGATTTAGCAGCCTATAAAAATGGCTGCTTTAATTTCTAATATATTTAATCGACATGTTTCAAAACAGAGGAAGTGTTGCAAACTACATTGCATACAGGATGGTGAGTGAAAATGTGCAAAAAAAATAGCATAACATTGCATTCAGTGCAATCCAAAGGTGTTTGGAACGAAGCACATTTCGAGCGTAAATGTGCAAACAAAATAGCATAACATTTCATTCATTGCAATCCAAAAGTGTTTGGAGTGAAGCATATTCAATTTCTATTTTTTACATTTTCTTTTGGAAAAGTGGTATTGAGCTGGTAGCTAATCATATATGCAGAGGGTGCAACGGAAACGACAACACCAGTTTGTATCTATGACAACACCAAGATGAGAATTGCGGGACTGGCAATCAAACCAAAGCTTTCTTACTGTATCCCTTTCATGCAGATGTATCATTCGTTGCAACAAGGCCTTGAGATTTTTCAGAAGGTCAATAGTTGGTTGGAGACGATGAAGAAGGAAGACTGGGTGTGGAAGGTATCTTGCCTTAATGTGAAGAAGAACAATTTTTTTTCCATCTATCTCATCACAGTATCGATAAAGTAGAGACAAGTATTTTCTATCCATCTTGGTAGTCTGAAAGAGGGGAAAAACAGAAGTTGAATTAGTTGGATGTGATATATGGGAATGAGTGTCCTGAAGTAAAAGGAAATCATAAAAGATAGATGAAATGAAAAAAAATAATACAAGTATAGGAAGTTGTAGAGAAAGGCATGGGGTTGATGTGTTGAAAGTACACTTACTGAGAGGGGATTGGAAGGCAATGGATGTAGTAATCACATTGTAGGTGGTTGTATAGACTTCGAAGAAGAATTATATATTTTTAAGATTGAACAGCGTATAAAAATGGTGCTTTAGTTTCTAATACATTCATTCGATATGTTATATATTTTTAAGATTGAACAACGTATAAAAATGGTGCTTTAGTTTCTAATACATTCATTCGATATATTCTAAATTAGAGGAAGAGTTGAAAAAAAATGGTGCTTTAGTTTCTAATACATTCATTTGATATGTTCTGAAATAGAGGAAGAGTTGCAAACTACATTGCATCTAGCATGGTGAGAGAAATAGTACAAATAAAATAGCATAACATTGCATCCAATGCAATCCAAAAGTGTTTGGAACAAGTTGAAGGTAATTTCATGTTTTATACATTGCCATTGAACAACTGGTATGAAGGTATGAAGGTGCTTTAGTTTCTAATACATTCATTCGATTTGTTATGAAATAGAGGAAGAGTTGCAAAATACATTGCATCTAGCATGGTGAGAGAAATAGTACAAACAAAATAGCATAACATTATATGCAATGCAATCCAAAAGTGTTTGGAATAAGAAAAAGTTAATATCCTATTTTATACATTCCCATTGAACAAATGGTATTGAACTGGCAGGTAATGATATTTTCAAACTACATTGCATCCAGCATGGTGAGAGTAATAGTATAAACAAAATAGCATAACATTGCATGCGATGTGATTCAAAAGTGTTTGGAACAAGTAAAAGTTAATTTCCTATTTTATACATTCCCATTCAAGAAGTGGTATTGAACTGGCAGGTAATCATATATGGAGAGGGTGCGATGGCAACGACAACAACAGTATGTATCTACGCCAGCACCATTATGATAAGTTTGGAACTCAGAGGCAACACCATTATGATAAGTATGGAGCTCAGGAGCGAACCGAAGCATTGTTACTGTATCCTTTCGATGAAACTTGCTAGTCATCTATCTCCTTAGAGTAGTTGGGATAGGTACTTGTGATCCATCTTGATAATCTGAAAGAGGGGAAAAAGAAGTTGTTGAATTAGTTGAATGTGACATGTGCGAGTTAGTGTTTTTCAGGAAAAGAAAGATTAAAATATTGAGGAAACGTAAAAAGTGATGAAAGTATAGGTAGTTGTAGAGAAAGGGGCATGGGGCAGTTGAGTCAAAAGAAAAATTATTGGAAGGAGATTGGAAGGCAATAGATGTAGCGATCAAATTGCAGGTGGTTGTATAGACCTTGAAGTCAAGATGGCCTCCTCTTGTCGCCTGCATGCCACGTAAAAATTTCCTTGAATGCGGGAGTAGCGACTGAAGGGAAACAATGGAGAGATGCGGAGGTCATTCAAGCTTCTAACTCTAGAGATGGCAGTGATTGTTAAACCTTGACGGTCTATGCTTCCAATGTCCACTGTCGCCCTTCGTAATGCCATGCCTTGTGATTAATGTATTTTCAATCCCCATGCCATTCGAAGGGGAATTTTCCTGTGAGAACCTCGTGTTATTGGGGAGTGGAACATAGGTTGGGTTGAAGGCATCCCATGGTGGGCCTTTATATTGGAAGAAGTCAACAATAAAAAATGATGGAAACTCAGGGGGTTTTGTGCCCGGCGGATAGAGAATGGAAACAACTTTACCAAGGGCTCCATTGACAAGGCATGCTTCAACCCATAAGTTGCATGTGAGGAGCACCTGTTGTTCATTGCAAATAAGAACTTTTGCAACTAGTTGTTCATCTTCTTCCTTTGTAGTAGTAGGATGGTGGTTTTTTCTCTCTACATAGGATCGTGCTATTGACATGTTCAATTATTTTAGCATTTGTTTGTTATGCAATGCAACAACTTGGTTGGTTGGATACAAGTGCATTGATTTTTTGAATGCTTGGTTTTCGGCCATTGATAAAGAGGAGGTAGCCCTTGACATGAGAAGGTTCCAGTCCTCAGTAGTAGGTGTTTTATTTCTGAGGTTTGTAAGGAGTTGGAGAAAAGCAACTTGAGAAGGGGTGGTGCCTTGTTGACGGAAGATTGTAGAAAGTGTGACGAAATTGTCGAAGCTGCGCCAAAGGGGATTCTCGCGTGAGGTCTCGACATACATGGGGATGTCTTTCATAGGTGGTAGCTGCCCAAGATCGCCAACGAGGATGATAGACCGATTGCCGAAAGGAAAATTCCGATGTGAAGGGAATGCCTCCCTTAAGCGATCGTCTATGTGTGAAAGTAGTTTAGGCCCAATAAAGCTCATTTCATCGATTAGAATGTATTCAACATGACGTAGTTATTCTTGTAGATGTAGAAGTGGTTGGCCCTCAAGGGGATGCATTGCACCTATAGGAATGCAGAGGGCTAAATGGATTGTAAGTGCATTGATGTTAAATGTCGCAACACCAGTTGGAGCAAGTAGGAGCAATGGGTTTGAAGTTGGAGTAGATTCAACAAGGAATGAAGATTTTAGTCTATCAATTAAGAAATATTTTCCTGTGCTAGCAGTACCTTGGATAATCATTCTAAGTGGAGGAATGGAGTAAGTGGTCCTAAAGTGGGCAAGGATAATGTTTAGAGCAATTTTTTGTGTGGGCAATAGTGATTCAAGGGAGTGTGGAAATTGAGACGAGGTAGACTGGATCTGAGTGAAAGAGCGATTGAACTCTATGAAATTTACCACTGTCTCCTGCAAAGTGGAGGGGATAGTAGTATGGGTCCAATTATGGTTTGAGTCAAAGTCACGATGCCCGAGCATGTCAAGATCATCAACCTCAAGGTTATTCCCTGGGTTTAGTTGAGAAAGGAACTGCCATTCATACATGTCTATGGAGTCAGGGTGGGTGGGCATTGAAGAAGTGGAGGTATCATTAGAGGAAGGGGATTGAGGGTCTTCAGAGGCACGGTGAACTTGCCATGCAATATATGTGTCTTTTTTAAGTTCCCAATGTGAGATGATTTATTCATCAGTGGAGCCAACATCCGTTGGGAGTGTGTGAAAAGGGAAGTAAAAAAGTAGTTCACTCCAACATAAAGAAGCATAGCAAGCATCAGTAGAAGAAGGGATGGAATTGTAGCGGGTGTTAGCCACCTATAAAAATTGGTCATATCAAACGGTGGCTAAATCATTTTTAAGCCTTCAAGAAACAATTTTATGGTCAAAATTGTGAGTTCTTAAAGTCTTATGAAGATAACTTATCCTTTAGCTAATATTCAATGCTGTTTCCCTCATAATCCTGAAAAATATGATGTTTTCCTGAAGAAAAAGACTGCTAATAAACCCCATTTTTACCTCATTTTTACCCCTCCTTTCACTCACAAATAAACCCCAATTTTCCCCCTTTTTTCTTCATAATATTCCTCCATTTCCCTCATTTTCCTTCTGTCCCTTCATAAATTCCCTTTGATAAGGCTTAAAAATCCTTTTTTAACCTTATTAGAACCCTCAAAACCCTTCAAAATTCCTTCAAAAAATCCTAAAAAATAGTCTTTTGCATTTAGGCCTTAAGCCCCTTTGGCCTTAGCCCCAGCTCCTTTTTTCTGCAATAAAACCAGAGCTGTAACCCGCAGTTAAGCCCCTATCGCGTAATCGTAATCGAGGTTTTCTATGTTCCTTATTACCTATTACTTTTGAAAACTCCGATTGCGATAGGCCCTTTTCGTTTAAACACCCGATCCCTTCACCTTCTTCATATAACCCAAAGCTCCGCAACTGGGCGCTAAAAGGCTTAAAACCCTTTCCCGAATATAACTTTCCTTTGTTATTTCATAAAACTACCTTCATTATGTTTTAAATAAAACCCGACAGTTTGAAGTTTCAGTGAATATTAGCCATTGATCCAAAACCGACAGCTAAGATTTCTTCACATTACCACTCATAACTTTCGTACTTTACCCCTCCGATTTAATCTCCAACGTTGATCTCTAAAACCGATCCAACGGTCGGCGCTAACTCGCGCATCGCAAATTTCTTTTGTTCTTTCCCTTGCCCTCCTCTGATGCGATCCTGCGATTTAATCTAGACCGTAGAAACCACAAGAACTGACGGCCCAGATTCAATCGCACTCCTCTTGCAGCCCTTACCATCGCACCCGCTAATTAAATCTCCACCGTCGATCATCTTTTTTGATCCGACGGTCAATACGTAATTGCATCGCAAAAATCCCTTTGTGTCTTCCCCTTGCCTCTGCCGATTTGCGATCCTGCGATCAAATCTAGGCCATCCATTTCATAGATATTACGGTCCAGATCAAACCTAACTTCCCTTTGATTATTTCATAAACCCGTCAGTGTAATTCTTTGACGAAGATCCACCGTTGATCTTTGTAGATCAACGGTCCATATTTCGCCTGATCTCCGCCTGACCCCCTGCCTCATATTCCTTTCATTACCCCGAGATTAAATCTGAACCATCCATCATTCAAATCCCACGGTCCTTATTAAACCCGATAGGCCCAACTCCTTTGGGACCTACCTTCCCCCTCAACAGATCTCAACCATCCATTCCCGAGATCCAACGGTCCAGATCTAAACCGCCTTGACCCTACCCACCATTTTCCGCCCACGCATCTTATCTCATCGCGCTCTCATTCCCACCGTCGGATCTCCGTGCCTTACATCCGATGGTTGCTATCCCATATCGCGTAATTTTGTGCCTGAACGTTAATGCCAAAAAATTACGCAATATGGGCGGTATTTAAAGGACACGTGTCAAGCGCAGACCCATATCGCGTTTTTTTTGGAAATTTTCAAAACCACTTTGGAGTAGCACGAAACCAATGGCTTTTTCAGTCGAAACCACCTTTCCCCATCGCATTACATTTTCTCATTTAAATCTTTGTCGTTCGTTCTTTCCATCCAATGGCCTAGATTGTATCTAACCCCCAAGTCATTTCACCCCACCTTTGCTCCCAAAGCATTTCACTGAGCAATATCCGTCGTTGATCTCTGAGATTTGACAGTCTCAATTTAATCTCACCATTAACTCATCGCCCTCCATAATTCTTCCAAGAGATTTCATCAAAGAATCTCCATCGTCGATCTCTGTTAGTTGATCTAATCCAACGGCCCAGATCATTCTGCAACCCCAAATTTCATTTAAGCCCATTTTCACTTCCGCCAAAGTTTTTCTCCCATTTCTTTTGCAATTTCCTCCATTCTTCTATAATATCACCCCCTCTACATTATAAACTCCAGATTGATCTCGGCCGTTGATCAATCTGATCCAACGACCCAGACTTAATCTAAATCTCATTCATCCAACCGCCTCCCCTTTTGACCCCAGCAAGCAATCCCAACCGTTGGTTAATTTCATCCAACAGTTATGATTTAATCTCATGCCCAGAAGCTGTCTAAACCTAATTCCGCAGGATTTTCTTAACTTTTTTGTGTTTATGCAGGTTTTAACGGTTTCTCAATTATTTTAAAATAAAATCCAGGGCTGGGGATGACGATCCCCTAGGCCATTATCCATGAAGAAAAAGGATCCGTAGGGTTCAGATTATCATTTTATCATGCCTCATGAGCACTGATAACACCATAAAACCTTTTGCGCACCTACAAAAGCAACAAGAACACAGTGAACCTTAATCAGACAAAGAGTCAGTTTTACAGCATAAGATCAAAGCAGAAACCAATGTTTGAAGGTTTTAAACACAGTTTTGAGGGATTACAGCAATAATTTGACTATCAAAAGCCTAATCCACTCAGTTGGAGACCGTATGAAGACCAAAAGACAGAAATTAGTCCTAATTAAGCTTATAACACAGGATTAAAGTAAATTAACATTGTTTTAGGTAAGAAAAATCAGATCTATTAGTCCGAGAAGCCTCCACTGCCACATCAGAGGCTAATTGAATCCTCTCCTGCTACCAAAAGCCACCTGCAGTCTCAAAGCAATCAAAGAAGGCATAGTTATTTCCTGTTCAGAAGATATTTGACTAAAGATAGCTGAACAGTTATTTCAAAACAAAGAAACTTATTACAAACTGTCAGTGAAGTTATTACAAAGATAATAAAGTGCCCTGAAGTCAATTTTCTCGTCCATTTAAGCCTCAAAAAGCAAAACAGAGTTATGAAACAGAGTTATAGGTTGAATGCATTCCTGCCTTATGCCTTGCATGGTTTTCAAGGCTAGGAATTGCATTAACTATAGAATTAATGACACTTAAACCCTAGAAATACTTCCACCTCCTCATTTCCTTATAAAATCTCCTTGAGGAGCACATTGTAAAGGATTGGTTGCTGGACTTTGATGTAATACTTGTGCTCGGAACTTTCTACATGTAAATAGTTTTCAGAGGCTCTTGAAGCTCTGTTTGTGATCAAAGAAGTTAGGTTGAGAAGAGAAGATGAATGTTGTATTGAAACATTGGACCTGAAGTATGTAACTGGATTGACATCAATATACAAGTTGATTCTTGGGATCTTGGTCTATATCATTGGTGAAGTACCCCTTACTGTTATTGTTTTTCTTTCATGTATGACATTTTTTTCACTTATTCTCTGATAAAGAACAGAAAATATAGAGCTAGGATTTACTGTCAAAAGTACCTTACTCTCACTGATAAGCTTTATCTTTATGTTTTCCTCCTAATTGTGTATTTAAGAATGACTTAAGTTAAGTGTAAACATTATCAAGGAATGTTGGTTTGTCCATGTCTTGAGGTGCTAAACTTGAAAGGAAGTTCTTGAATGATATTTTCAGTACATGCCAAGTAGAGTTAGACTAGAGAAGTTTATGGTTTGCCCTGTCTTCTAGTTTCTTTCTCCAAAGGTTGTTTTGAAGGTTTCCCTACGAGTATGCTAAAAGCAAGCTTAGATTTTAATGTATCTTGCTTGATCTTAAGCTGCACTTCGTTTTCTTATCTATTTTCATCCTTTTTGAAAGTATTCATGTGGATTAATGGATTGTTTGTCTGATAAGTTAGCTTTAATACAAGCTTGTCCAAAGAAGTTTATGGTTAGCCCTGTCCTTTGGTTGGTTTCAAACAGTTGCTTAAAATGCTTTTCTTGTATGGAAAGTTGATAAATCCTTGTTGAAATTATTGACTTTTTCCACCTTCTCAACACTTTTAATGTTCCCTTCCATCATTTAATCTGAAGGATCTTTTGATATAGATGACTTGCCCCTTGGATCACTCTTGAAATTGTTGCACAATTAAACCCTTTTATGACTCCATAGCCCAATGGACTAAGTGTTGTTTCATATCTATCCTATCAGTCGAATCTTTTTCTGATCATTCACACCTTCACCCCTTTTAAACTCTTTCATTTTTAGGACTTTCCACTCAATTAAAAATCATGCCCAACCATCCAAACAAAAAAAACCCTTGTTCTTAATAACTAGCCTAATATCATACCAAAAGCCTTAAAGATAAATCAATCTTTGCACTTATAGAGAGATCCCTCTCTGGATTTAGGAGGGTTAGATCCTAGAATCCCAAAGTGGTTCATAATGTTGTCTCTGCAGCTTTAGTCTTGCCAATCTGCTAAAATTACAGGGAGCCAACATTTCCGGCGACTCCACGGGGGATCTGAGTCAAATTTCATCTTAGACACCCTTAAAGACCTCAAAAAACCCCTTGAGTACAAGTAGCCCTCTTCAAGCACTACCAAAGCAAATGGTAATCATGATAAAACTTATTTGAGTCAGTGACAAACTAAGGAACCCTTATGATTCTCATGAGAGCTTATCAAACCTTGAAGGAATCAGCTAGCTTAGCCATAAGAGTAAGCTTTCTTTGTCTCAGTGTTGAAACAGATTTAGGACACTCTTAGAATCCATAGGACTGAAAAAACTCAGAAAACCCAAAAATATTTCAGATTGGTTAAATAGTGGTGGACCATAAAACATTTTACCTCCACAATAGCTAAAAATTTCCACCTGGTGACTCCACAATCCTAAACAGACCTTAAGACTCCACTGGGAAACCCATTATCATCATAACATCATTTAAAATCAGTTAAGAAGACTTTGAGGATTAAAGTTTTCTTGTTAAAAGATCAGTTAGCCTCCTAAAGATTGTCATATTTGGTTAAACTTTTCTTGTAAGTTGGGTCTAAAAAAATTCACCATAGTGGCTTCTAAAAGAATTCACACTAGAGCCTATCCTGACCTAAACCCTCCTAAGATAGTTGATAACCCTGAAACAATACTTAGGAAGTCTCCTACGGCCAAATCTTCAACTATTGTCAAATCACTCCATAGAGCTAATTCTTTTCCTGAAAACCTTGCAGCTCTACAAGATTCACAAGTTGACTTTAGAAACCCCTTCAGAATTAGGTCACTTGATGATATAGATTAGATAGATTTTGAGTCTCCACCTTCATCCCAAGATAAAAGTGAATATCCTGGTAGTAGAGAAACTACTCCTCCTGATTTACATTTCATACATAATTTTGGTTTCTCTCATCCTAGATCTGCTCAAAAATCTCTTGCTGGTCCATCCACTTATGTTATCCATACACCCGCTATTCAAACCACCCCATTCCATCAACCTCCTCCCATTTCACATCCTCCACTTGTAAACCCCCCATTTTTTCCACAACCTCCTATCATGGCAACATGGTATGCCCCTCTAGTCCTTCCTTTACCTTTAGTCAATCTTCCACATGACTATCAGTCCAAGATACCATTATATGATGCCAGTGGTGCTACTACTGCTTCACAACATGTGGACAAGATGAATCACTATTTTGACAGAAATGAGATTGATGATGAAACTGTCAAACTTAGATTATTTGCTTAGAGTTTATGGCGAGAAGCAAAAAAATGGTTTAAAGGCTTAACCCCTCACAGTATTAATGATCTCCAAGCCTTCCATCAATTATTCTTAAACAAATGGGAAGTCAGGAAAAACCCTCTCCAAATACTTTTTGATTACAATACCCTCAAAAGAAACACTGGGGAAAGTGTTCAAGATTATTGCACTAGGTTCAATAGTGTGTATAATGCACTTCCCCGAGATTTCAAACCTCCACAAGGCTTAGCTTTAAACAAGTTTCCTGAAGGGTTTGATCTTGAAATGGCTTATCAACTTAGAGAAAGATACCCTCTAACTCTAGAAGATATGCAGAAAGGAGCCTTGGCTGTGGAACTTAATATAATGGAGAAAAGAGCAAGAATGAGAAATGAGAAGAAAATATCCTTTAGGGAGGAATTTGCACCTTCCATATCTAGCTCAAAGATGGAAAGAATGATGGAAGAAATGATGAAAAAGATGAGCATACTTGAGAAAGCACAAGCTAGTCAAAATCAATCAGCTCCTCAAAACAGAAATCAAAATCAAAATCAAAATTTTAGGAGAAACCAACCTCAAAACAGACCAAGGGAGGATGACCAACAGATTACACCTCTTTTTCATCAAAACTACATCAGTGAGGTTGAAGAAACCATTGAAAAAACAGAGGAAGATGACATAAACATTTTGGGAGTAGATAATGATAATTTTGATGTTCATTACAATAGGAAACAAGGTCTATACACACCCTATGATGATAAAAGAGCAAAGGATGAATATTACTATCAAGAGCTAGAAAATGTCATCATAGAAACTCCAAAATAATATGACCTTAGGAGTAAAAAGAATCAGGAAACTCCCAAGACTAAGACCTCTGAAAATTCTGCAAAAAATAGCCCTGTAAACAAAACCAAAGTTACAAAACAGAAAGACAAAATAATGGATGTAAATTCTAATCAAAACAAAGAGAAAGGCACTCAAATTAATGAAAAACATAGTGCAGATCTTAGAAGTGTTAGCACCACAGCTAGTGCTCCTATTAAAGCAATTTTGACCAATGTAAATAGAGGAAATCAACAAACTGATTTTGCTGATAAACTGGTGGTTAATAAGGGTGAAACAAACATTGTAAAGAGTCAGATGCCTTTTAGTTTGGAATAGGAAATTGCCAAGATAAAAATCTCTATTCCTCTTATTGAATTAGCCACCCAAGATGTATATAGATCAAAATTTTTGAAAGCTTTCAATATAGCAGAAAATAATGATACTGTCAATCTTAATGATGACCAACCAGAGCTCTTATTTGGTCCTAAGATTGAGGGAAGGTACTAAGAAGGACTAGTTCCTCCTTTTTATGTTAGTTTGAAGATTCATGACAAAATTTTACACAACGCTATTCATGATTTAGGAGCCTCTCATAACTTAATGCCTAAATCAGTGATGGAGAGCCTAGGCCTTGAAATTACCAGACCATACAAAGATCTATACTCCTTTGACTCCAGTAGAGTGAAATGCCTAGGTTTGATCAAAGACCTTTGTGTAAAATTAGCACAAATTCCAGCCAAGTGTTTAGTAATGGATATTGTAGTGGCTGATGTACCCCCCATGTATGGTATGTTGTTATCAAGATCTTGGGGAGCTAAGTTACAAGAAATAATGCAAATGGATATTGCTTATGCTACCATCCCTGTTTTTAATCAAACAAGAAGACTTTATAGGGAATCTCATATGCAATACATGGTAAGTAGACAAGAAAGACCAGAAAACTCTCCTATCTATTTTGTACATACAGGCCTTGATTCATTTATTCTCTTCAATCATGAAATAATTAATGAGCAAGAAACCTTAACTGATTTAATGGCCACCCCTCACTGTAATATGGTGGTAGACACAAAAGAGGAGGAAGAAAAGACACAATTGTCCAAACAGTTTGCCAAATCAAAAAATCACAGCAAGAAAATCACAGGTCTAGAGCTGCAAATCAGTCATCCATTACTTGTTAACCTTGAGAGTCAAGAGAAGAGTCCTCAACACAATGAAAAACATGAGGAACTAAAACAAATTCAATATAGTGTTGATCTTCAAGAACAAGTTGGAAGCACACAAGATAAAGAGGATAGTGGTAAAACTGCTGAACCCAAAACTAGTCCTCTTTGGAGTATGAATTTTGATGGGTCTTGCACTAAGAACAATGTAGGTGCAGGCATTTGGATTCATAACACTAAAAATAATCATACTGAAGGCCATTCCTACAGATTAAATTTTCAATGTTCAAATAACATAGCTGAGTATGAATCCCTCCTTTTAGGCCTACAATTGTTGAAGAAATTAGGAGCCAAAAGGATAAAAGTTCACGGGGATTCAGAGTTTATTGTTAGGCAAGTGAATGGGGAATATAGTGCCAAACACCCCAGACTTAGAGCCTATAGAAATGATGTCATGGAATTACTAAGAACTTTTGAGGAATCCCAACTTATCTTTGTCCCAAGAGACCAAAATATTCTTTCCCATAGTCTAGCTTTTACTGCTAGAACATGCCTAACTCCTTATTAAACCAAACAATGCACCACCCAAGTTAAATTCAGACCAACTGTCCCAGACAATGAGAAATATTGGCAAGTATTTGATGGAGATAAACAAATAAAAGACTTCTTATAGTCTAGAAATGAATTTGAATTTCCAAGTTCAGATTCAGAGTATGAAGATGACTGTCCTAGTGAAGAAAATATACTTGATGAAGAAGAAAACTCTCCATAGATTGTTGATATAAATCTGTTAACTAATAACTTGAAAATACCACAGAAATTAGTGCAGATGTACCAACAGAAGAATTAGAAACATTGCAATCTAACACTCAAAATTTTCCAAAAGGTCTGGTCCCATTAGAAGAGTTGTTTGATTTCAATGATGTTGCCAAAAAACCAAAGCTGGAGCCTGTTGAAACTGAAGTTGAAGAGTGTAACATAGGCAGTGAATTAAATCCAAAAATGATTAGACTGTCTAAGACTTTGCCAGCTCACATCAAGCTGAAATGCACTGAGCTGTTTAAGGAATTTTCTGATGTATTTGCATGGCGTTATGAAGATCTAAAGTCCTATGACACAGAAATAATTCAGCACAAGATACCCCTCAAAGAAAACCAAAATCCCTTTAAACAAAAATTGCGCAGAATCAACCCTATTCAATTGCCTTTGGTTGAGAAAGAAATCAAGAAAATGTATGAAGCTGGGATTATTGTTCCTATTAGATATTCAGAGTGGGTGTCTAATCTAGTGTCAGTAAGGAAGAAAACAGGAGACATAAGGCTTTGTATCAATTTTAGAAACTTAAACAAAGCCTCATTAAAGGACAACTACCCTTTACCCAAGATGGATCACATTTTACAAAAGCTAGTTGGTTCTAAAAGGATTTCTTTGTTAGATGGCTTCTCAGGATACAATCAAATATTAGTACATCTTGATGATCAACTCAAAACAGTCTTTACTACACCTTGGGGCACTTTCATGTATGTGAAAATGCCCTTTGTTTTAATGAATGATGGTGATACATTTCAGAGAGCCATGGATATTGTATTCTTGGAAGAATTAGGCTACTTCATCATTATTTACTTAGATGATATCACTATTTTTTCTAAAACAGATGAATAACACCTAGAACACTTGATAAAAGTCTTTGAGAAATGCAGAAAGTATGGGTTATCTTTGAATCCCAAGAAAACAATGTTTGGTCTCCAAGAAGGTAAACTACTTGGGCACATCATATCAGAAGAAGGAATAAAGATAGACCCAAAGAGGATTGAGGGTATATTGCAAATCACCCATCCTAGAAACATCAAGGAACTTCAATCTTTTATTGTGAAGATTAATTTCTTGAGAAGGTTCATACCCAACTTGGCTGAACTCCTTAGAAACATAACAAACATGTTGAAAAAGGAAGAAGGAGTTAAGTGGACCTTAGAAACAAAGAAATCATTTGAATTTGTAAAACAAGCATTAACCAAAACACCAGTTCTCATAAGTCCTGACTTTACAAAAGATTTTTTCATTTTTTCATTTGCATCAGAACATACAGTGGTTGTTGTCCTATTACAGAAAAATCTAAAGGGACAAGAGAAACCAATTGCATTCTTTAGCAAGGCATTGAGAGATGCACCTTTGAAGTACAAAATTATGGAAAAAAAAGTCTTTGCCTTAGTCAAAGCCTTAAAAGACTTCAGAGTTTACATTTTACACTCCCACATAATTGCATTTGTGCCAAATTCAGTTGTAAAATACATTTTAACCCAGGATCTAGATGGCAAAAGAGGAAAGTGGATAGCTGTGATACTTGAATATGATTTAGAAATCAAGCCCACTAAACTCATGAAAGGCCAAGGACTATCAAGATTAATGGCTGAATCTAATTTTGAAGCTCTTGATATAAACATGATAAATGCATTAGATGAATAAGAGGAGTTATTAACTCCCATGATTGAAGATCATTTCTTGAATTCATCCTGGTATGCTGATATTTTGTATGTTTTGCTCAATTTGAATACACCTCCTAGCTTGTCTAAAACAAAGGCAAGATTTTTAAAGTTAAAAGTTGTTAACTACTGCATTTTAGATAAATGTCTATATTGGAAAAATTCTAGTGGATTATCGCTTAAATGTTTGCCTGAGAATGATGCAGATAAGATCAAGCATGAGTTCCATGAAGGAGAATGTGGAGGCCACCTCTATTGGAAGAAAACTGCCAATAAGATCCTTAGAGCTGGTTACTATTGGCCCACCCTCTTTCAAGATGTCCATAAAATGATTATTGCATGTCATAAATGCCAACTCTTTGAAGGCAAAATAAAATTTCTTCCCTTACCTTTGCATCCAATCACTGTTGAAGCTCCTTTTCAACAGTGGGGTCTAGACTTCATAGGAGAAATCCATCCACCCTCATCTTCTCAACATAGATGGATTCTCACTGCAACAGACTACTTTACCAAATGGATAGAAGCCATCCCTTCTAGGCAAGCCAATGACTCTGTCATTATAAAATTCCTTGAAAATCATATCCTCTCTAGATTTGGTTGTCCTAGGAAGATTATCACTGATAATGTTGATGCATTTGGATCAAAAAAGATGGTTGAATTCTGTCACAAATACCAGATTACATTGGGTCATTCTCCTTCTTATTACCCTCACGGTAATGGGCTGGCAGAGTCCTCAAACAAAATTTTGGTGAACATAAACAAGAAGTTGCTAGAGGACAATAAGAAATCATGGCACACAAAGCTAGTACATGTATTATGGCCTGACAGATTAACACTTAAGAAATCAATTGGAATGTCACCCTACCAGCTTGTTTATGGAACAGATGCAATTTTTCCAACCAGCCTAGGAGTGCTAGTCATGAATCTAATCCAAGAAGTACAGTCTAAAGAAAATGACATGATCATAAGAATTAATCAGACTATACATCTTCAACAAACCCGAGAGGAAGTCTACAACAGAGCATTACAAAAGTAAGAAAGCATCAAGAAGTTGTTTGATAGAAGGACAAAAGCCAGTGATTTCAGCATTGGTGACAAAGTTTTAAAGTGGGACTCAAGGAGAGAAGATAAGGGAAAGCATGGGAAATTTGATAATTTATGGCTTGGCCCTTATCTCATTCATTCTACTTCTAGTAACAATGCTTATTTTTTACAAGAATTGAGTGGAGCTGAACTTTTTGGGGGTCCTGTCAATGACAGGATGCTCAAACATTATTTTTCTTGACCATATCAGTTTGAAAGCCTTTTTATTTTTTCCTCATTGTGAATATCATATCCATCATTGCATTCAAAGTTATAATATGAAATAAAATACAAAAACAATAAAAGAGAAAAGAGGGCAGATTGTAAAAACAAGAAAGGTACAGCCCCATGCCAAAAAAGAGACTCCAAATCTGAAAGTGTGCAAGCTCAAATGCCACTCCTAAGAAACATACTCCTAGTTAGTCATACAACCTAATCATGACTAATTAGTTTTCAATTTACTGTTGATAGGTTAGTGAATTAGATTTTCCAAACAACTCAATCTTGGCTTATCAGTTAGGTAGATTAGGATAGAATAAAAAGGGTTCAAACAAGCTAAAAATCTGAACCTATGAATTTAAAAAAGAGTAATGGCTCTAATTAAATCAAATCTTGAGCCAAATATAGAAGCAAACTAGTTCTAATATGCCTAAAACTTGTACTAGAGAACAAAGAGAAAAACAGCTCAAACAAGCCTAAAATAGAGCTGAAGAAAAGAGAAGGATGTTCTTAAACTGTCAGATCTTAAGCCTTCACCATTTTGCTTTACTTTTCTGCAATTTTAGTCTATGTGCAGCTTGTTTTTATGCCATATATCAGCAACAAGTTAGACTGTTCAATCCTGACTTGTTTGCTTTTAAAATTCTTTTTTTAGAAATTAAAAATAAACTTTGTCAGACAGTCTAATCCTGACAGAGTGTAGTTAGGTATAGAAACTTATGAACTCAACTGCTTAATCTGAGTTCATGGAGAAAAAAGGGTAGAAATAGACTAGTTTAATGCTTTCAAAAGAATAAAATGTTGATGAAAAGATTTTGCCAATCCAAATGCACTCTGAAAGAAGAAAAAATGTTAGATCATTAGGATTGGGTAGGTAGAAAGCTTGTTTGGATAAAATTCCATTATTTTTAATAGCTGCTAACATTATCAGATCAAAAGAAGATCAACAAAATAAAGAAAGTTGCAGCCCAATGGACTAGGCATTGATCAGCTTCCAAAGAAGACAAGTCTGAAGTTCTTGACACCTTCAAGAAGGTGCCATCCCCATGTGGAGCCACTGTTAGCCACCTATAAAAATTTGTCATATCAAATGGTGGCTAAATCATTTTTAAGCCTTCAAGAAAAAATTTTATGGTCAAAATTGCGAGTTCTTAAAGTTTTATGAAGATAACTTATCCTTTAGTTAATCTTCACTGCTGTTTCCCTCATAATCCAGAAAAATCTACTGTTTTCCTGAAAAAAAATACTGCTAATAAACCCCATTTTCCCCTCATTTTTACCCCTCCTTTCACTCACAAATAAACCCCATTTTTTCCCCTTTTTTCTTCATAATATTCCTCCATTTCCCTAATTTTCCTTCAGTCCCTTAATAAATTCCCTTTGATAAGGCTTAAAACTCCTTTTTAAACCTTATCGGAACCCTCAAAACCCTTCAAAATTCCTTCAAAAATCCTAAAAAAAAGTCTTTTACATTTAGGCCTTAAGCCCCTTTGGCCTTAGCCCCAGCTCCTTTTTTCCGCAATAAAACTGGAGCTGTAACCCGTAATTAAGCCCCTATTGCGCAATCGCAATCGGGGTTTTCTATGTTCCTTATTACCTATTACTTTTGAAAACTTTGATTGCGATAGGCCCTTTTCGTTTAAACACTCGATCCCTTTGCCTTCTTCATATAACCTAAAGCCCCACAACCGGGCACTAAAAGGCTTAAAACCCTTTCCTGAATATAACTTTCCTTTTTTATTTCATAAAACTCGACCTTCATTATGTTTTAAATAAGACCCGACAGTTTGAAGTTTCGGCGAATATCAGCCATTGATCCAAAACCGATCAACGGTTATCGGCAAATCGCATCACAAGTTTTCATTTTACCTTTTGTTCCTTCCCCTCTTGCCGATGCGATCCCACGATCAAATCTCCACTGTTGATCTGCTCTATCGTGCCCATATTCGATGGTCCCAATCGCTCCATTCTCCAAACCCACTCTTCCACCTTTGGCCTTCACGATTAAATCCTGACCGTCGATCAATTTTTTAGATCGACGGCCCTCATCCCATCGCAAATCGGTAATCGCAATTTCCCACAACTCTTTGCCCTTTTGTTTTGATCGATGCCGATTCCCCCGATTGAATCTTAGCTGTCGAAATCCACAGGAACCGATGGCTAAGATTTATTCTCATTACCACTCATAGCTTTCCTCCTTTACCCCTCCGATTTAATCTCCACTGTTGATCTCTAAAACCGATCCAATGGTCAGCACTAAATTGCGCATCGCAAATTTATTTTGTTCTTTCCCTTGCCCTCCTCCGATGCGATCCTGCGATTTAATTTGGATAGTTGAAACCACAAGAATTGATGGCCCATATTCAATTGCACTCAGCTCGCAGCCCTTACCATCGCACCTGCCGATTAAATCTCCACCTTTGAACATCTTTTTTGATCCGACGGTCAATACGTAATCGCATCACAAAAATCCCTTTGTGTCTTCCCCTTGCCTCTGCCGATTTGCGATCCTGCGATCAAATCTAGGCCGTCAATTTCATAGATCTTACGGTCCAAATCAAACCTGACTTCCCTTTGATTATTTAATAAACCCTTCAGTGTAATTCTTCGGTGAAGATCCACCGTTAATATTTGCAGATCAATGGTCCATATTTCGCTCGATCTCCGCCCGACCCCCTGCCTCATATTCCTTTCATTACCCCGAGATTAAATCTTAACCGTCCATCATTCAAATCCCATGGTCCTTATTGAACCCGATAGGCCCAACTCCTTTGGGACCTACCTTCCCCCTCGATAGATCTTGACCGTCCATTCCCGAGATCCAACGGTCCAAATCTAAACCGCCTTAACCCTGCCCACCATTTTCCGCCCCCGCATCTTATCTCATCGCGCTCTCATTCCCACCGTCGGATCTCCCCGCCTTACATCCAATGGTTGCTATCCCATATCACGTAGTTTTGTGCCCGAATGTTAATGCCAAAAAATTACGCGATATGGGCAATATTTAAAGGACATGTGTCAAGCACAGACCCAGATCGCGTTTTTTTGGGAAAATTTCAAAACCACTTTGGAGCAACGCGAAACCAGCGGTTTTTTTAGCCAAAACCACCTTTCCCCATCGCATTACATTTTCTCATTTAAATCTCCACCGTTCGTTCTTTCCATCCAACAGCCCAGATTGTATCTAACCCCCAAGTCATTTCACCCCACCTTTGCTCCCAAAGCATTTCACTGAGCAAGCTCCGACATCAATCTCTGAGATCTGACAGTCTCAATTTAATCTCTCCATTAACTCATTGCCCTCAATCATTCTTCCAAGAGATTTCATCAAAGAATCTCTGTCGTCGATCTCTGTTAGTTGATCTAATCCAACGGCCTAGATCATTCCACAACCCCAAATTTCATTTAAGCCCATTTTCACTTCCGCCAAAGGTTTTCTCTCATTTCTTTTGCAATTTCCTCCATTCTGCTATAATATTACCCCCTCTACATTATAAACTCCTGATTGATCTCAGTCGTTGATCAATTTATTCCAAAGACCCGGACTTAATCTAAATCTCATTCATCCAACCGCCTCCCCTTTTGACCCCAGCAAGCAATCCTGACCATTGGTTAATTTCATCCAACGGTCACGATTTAATCTTGTGGCTAGAAGCTATCTAAACCTAATTTTGTAGGATTTTCTTAACTTTTCTTTGTTTATGCAGGTTTTAACGGTTTCTCAACTGTTTTAAAAGAAAATCAAGGGCTGGGGATGATGACCCCCTAGACCAAGGATCCGCAGGGTTCAGATTATCATTTTATCATGCCTCATGAGCACTGATAACACCATAAAACCCTCTGCGCACCTGCAAAAGAAAAAAAAAACATAGTGAACCTTAATCAGACAAAGAGTATTAGTTTTACAACATAAGATCAAAGTAGAAATCAATGTTTGAATGTTTTAAACACAGTTTTGATGGATTATGGCAATAATTTGACTATCAAAAGCCTAAAGCACTCAGTTGAAGACTGTATGAAGACTAGAAGATAGAAATTAGTCCTAATTAAGCCTATAACACGAGATTAAAGCAAATTAACAGTGTTTTAGGAAAGAATAATCAAATCTATCAGTCCGAGAAGCCTCCACTGCCACATCAGAGGCTAATTGAATCCTCTCTTGCTACCAAAAGCCATCTGTAGTCTCAAATCAATCAAAGAAGGCATAGTTATTGCCTCTTTAGAAGATATTTTCCTAAAGACAATTGAACAGTTATTTCAAAACAAAGAAACTTATTACAAACTGTCAGTGAAGTTATTACAAATATAAGAAAGTGCCCTGAAGTCAATTTTCTAGTCCATTTAAGCCTCAAAATGCAGAACAGAGCTATGAAACAGAGTTATAGGTCGAATGCATTCCTGACTTATGCCTTGCATGGTTTTCAAGGCTAGGAATTGCATTAACTATAGAATTAATGACACTTAAACCCTAGAAATACTTCCACCTCCTCATTTTCTTATAAAATATCCTTGAGGAGCACATTGTAAAGGGTTGGTTGCTGGACTTTGATGTAATACTTGTGCTCGAAACTTTCTACATGTAAATAGTTTTCAGAGGCTCTTGAAGCTCTGTTTGTGATCAAAGAAGTTAGGCTGAGAAGAGAAGATGAATGTTGTACTGAAACATTGGGCCTGAAGTATGTAACTAGATTGACATCAATATACAAGTTGATTCTTCGGATCCTGGTCTATATCATTAGTGAAGTACCCCTTACTGTTATTTTTTTTCTTTCATGTATGACATTTTGTTGACTTATTCTCTGATAAAGAACAACAAATATAGAGCTAGGATTTATTGTCAAAAGTACCCTACTCTCACTGATAAGCTTTATCTTTATGTTTTACTCCTAATTGTGTATTTAAGAATGACTTAAGTTAAGTGTAAACATTGTCAAGGAATGTTGGTTTGTCCATGTCTTGAGGTGCTAAACTCGAAAGGAAGTTCTTGAATGATATTTTCAGTACATGCCAAGTAGAATTAGACTAGAAAAGTTTATGGTTTGCCCTGTCTTCTAGTTTCTTTCTCCAAAGGTTGTTTTGAAAGTTTCCCTATGAGTATGCTGAAAGCAGGCTTAGATTTTATTGTATCTTGCTTGATCTTAAGCTGCACTTCGTTTTCTTATCTGTTTTCATCCTTTCTGAAAGTATTCATGTGGATTATTGGATTGTTTGTCTGATAAGTTAGCTTTAATACAAGCTTGTCCAAAGAATTTTATGGTTAGCCCTGTCCTTTGTTTGGTTTCAAATAGTTGCTTAAAAGGCTTTTCTTATATGGAAAGTTGATAAATCCTTGTTGAAATTATTGACTTTTTCCACCTTCTCAACACTTTTAATGTTTCATTCCATCATTTAATCTAAAGGATCTTTTGATATAGATGACTTTCCCCTTGGATCACTCTTGAAATTGTTGCACAATTAAACCCTTTTATGACTCCATAGCCCAATGGACTAAGTGTTGTTTCATATCTATCCTATCAGTTGAATCTTTTTCTGATCATTCACACCTTCACCCCTTTGAAACTCTTTCATTTTTAGGACTTTCCACTCAATTAAAAATCATGTCCAACCATACAAACAAACAAAAAACCCTTGTTCTTAATAACTAGCCTAATATCATACCAAAAGCCTTAAAGATAGATCAATCTTTGCACTTATAGAGAGATCCCTCTCTGGATTCAGGAGGGCTAGATCCTAGAGTCCTAAAGTGGTTCATAATTTTGTCTCCGTAGCTTTAGTCTTGCCATTCTGCTAAAATTACAGGGAGCCAACAATGGGGAATGACAAGAACAATATTTGGAGTGTTTATGTGTTTCCATTGGGAATGATTTAGGTGAGCAGAGAAGGACCAAGAACGTGCGGCTTCAAGAAGAGGTAGTGTTTCAAGTGAATTAGGTCTATTCATGTATGCTAAAATGAAGCATGTTTTTGTGGGGGAGGCACCTCGAGCATGAGAAACACATCTAAAAACGGTGCAACTAACATTGAGGGAAAAAAAGAGAGGCTAAAAAGCGAGACTGGGAGTTTTTGGAGCATGTGGCATATCTCCTGTGCGCCTATGTCCCGATCGAAAACTGTTTCTGTCAAGAGTTTTTGGATGACATTGAGAACGGACACTGCAGGGTGTGAGGACCGTGAGAGACGTGATAGCATCTAGCGATAACTTTCCGATTTTGTCTCTGCTTTTGCTGCATATTTTGAGATGTAGTTGAGAACAAAATTTTGAGACAAAATTGGTTGCAGTCGATGTTTTCTCTCCAAATGGATAGCATGTAAGAGTTGTGAACATTCAACCTGTCGTCATTTCAGGCTGGGATGAATACCTTTCTTCCATCCCTATCAATAGCCAATGAAGATGTGGGCTGCAATTTCCATGGTGCTCCGTATCGACAGGTAAGAGCAGGGCCTTTCTTGCGAAGGCAGGATGAGGGATGGCATTTTTTATGCCTTTGAACACAATTTACAATTTCTTCATAGTCCTGAATGTGAGAGGATGCAAATATTGATGGTGTTGGCAGGATGCATGGATCATGATATGCAGAATGGTGTAAATAAGGTTCACGTTGTTGAGCAGGGCGAGGGTTCCAAGCTGCTTTGTCAACTTCGACTTGGTCATTCCAGTTGAGGTTGTCGATATCAGGTGCGTTTTCCAACCAGAGGATACCATGTATGTGCGCAGAGCCCCTACGTTGCCATTCATATCTGGAAAGAGGAGGAAGGGTAATTTGTAAGTCGAGTGTATATGTAGAATTGAGAATAAAGAAAAGAAGGATGGATAGGTGAATACCTGCACCAGTAGTATTTTGTGTGGAAGCCTTTTTGCAAGACCTCTTCGAGGAAGATTGTGAAAAAAAAATGAATGTATTGTGCTGCAAGATGCGGGTTCTTGATTATATTGTGGAATTTCCATCGGGATAGCTCAATGGAAGTAGAGGGGGGGTTTCCAAGCATGATCATATGCAAGTCATGCCATTTGGTGTCTGCTGCACTAAGGGTGAAGAAGAAGGTAGGACTACCTATTTGTGTGATCATATTAGTGAGTTCATTTCTACATTTGTTCCAGAAAGAGTGTGTCCCCCTGAGGGCTGAGCCAAAGCGCATAATCTGTTCAGGAAGTATGGAGTTAGGGGTGTCCCGTAGGCGTGTTCGAAGGTCTTCAACGGTTACTGGAAAGTTGTCCTCGATGTTTCTTTTAACAAAGATAGCAGTTGTTGCTTGGTTGCGGTGTCGCAACATAATATTTTACAAGTAATATCGGAATCTTGGGTATTAGCCAAAACGGTTATCATGGTAGCGGATGAGGTGCAAAGCAAATTCTGGCATTTCAACTTTCAGAAGGTGTGGTTGAGCAAGCATGGAAACTCCTGTGGGGAAGAGTGTGGGGAAGGCCATAGAAAAGAGGCCTTCTGTGGTGTATTCATTGATAGCTGAGAGTGAAATAGAAGGCCAAGGAATCGAAGTGGTGGAAGCAGGACGGGAAGAGTGTAAGTAGTCACATATTTCTTCAATTTCAGTATGGGAATCTGGGAGTGTAGATACAAAAGAGGAAGGTTGGAGGTCTGATGTCGTTGGTGGCGTAGGAAGATCGTGATTGACACTAGGAAGGTCAAACACAGGGTTAGGAGAGGACGAGGTGACGTGACAAAGGAGCGAAGAGACATCCATAGGGTGAGAAGGCAAGGCATTAACCGCAGCTTGGTCGATACAGACATCGCTATAGTAGGGATCATGTGCTAGTTTGTAGTCCAAAGCTGCAACAACACGGGCCCTGCTTACGAAGAAGTCATATGCCTTTTGGTCAGAGCCATGTCTAGTAACGACAAGGATGTCTAAGTCGGATATTAGGCGGGGCAGGGTGTTGGCAATAGAAGCTATGTCCTGCGGGAAACAAATAGTATGGTCGGTGTATTTGAATTGGCCACCACGTGCATGGGTTACTTATAAGATTGGGTTAACACGTGCAATGAGCATTTCCTCTATTTGGGTTAAAGAGACAAGGACAAATGGTTGGTCACCGGAGTCCATGTTGTTTGCAACGGAGAAGCGGTGGGTTGACTTTGTATTTGCACATTGGTAGCAACATATGTTACCATGGTAGAACTTTGTTTTCATACTTGGGTAAGATTCTTTGCATATGGAGCGAATATGCAAGGGAGACAGGTCATCTATCCTTGCACGAAATTGGTTGTGTGCATGGTTAAGGGTGGGGTTGAAGAGATTTTGAGGATAGGAGGATGAATTTCCATATGTTGATGGCGAGGTGTGCGAGGCAGATGAGGGGGAGGTGGAAGTGAGGGTAGGAAGGTTAAGGGAAGGAAGATTAGTAGAAGGATTTGTTGAAAGAGATGGGGTTGGAAGTGAAGTGTGAGGATGTTGGGGTAGAGCAACATGATTTTGGGGTATATTTGTGCACATTTGGGGGACAACCCTAGCGCTATACTTGAGACGTCTATGTTTGTTGGAGGTGTCTTTAATTTGTGCGTAGAGGAGCCGCCTGTGAACATTTTTTGAGGGGCCTTCAGAAGCCTCTGGCATGTCCATCCTGATACAAATATTAGGTATGAACATTAGTGCATAAAATGGTTAGTTGAGCAGGACTAGTATTGATCGTAGAGAAAGAGTGCATGGAGTGTATAAAGAAGGAAGAATTTTTAATGAAGGAGCAGGAAGAAGTACATATTTAAAGGGAAAGGAAATAGGAGCAAGTTTGTTTTATATTTTTAATTTGTTTTGTAAATTGCGAGAAAGTGTGTACATCCACATATTAGGTCTACAACATAAAGTAGTGAAGAGGATATGTACAAATTAAGAAGTATAAAGATGGAAGATACAACATAAGTAAAGATGAATTAGATGTAAGGTAAAGAAGCAACAACCTTGTATATTTAGGTAACAAGTATAAATATGCAAGATACAACATAAGTAAAGATGAATTAGATTTAAGCTAAAGAAGCAACAACCTTGTATATATATATTTTTTTCTAAGTAATGATGAATTAGATATAAGCTAAAGAAGCAACAACCTTGTATAGTTACTTTTTATATTTAAAGGTAAAAGAGCGAACATGTAACACAAATGTAGAATTGTAAAAGAGTATGGAGACAAAGATAGTATGTTGATTAGAAGGAACAACATAAGAGCATATATATTATATTTAAAGTTAAAAGATACAACATGTAACAAAAATGTAGATAGATAGAGGAGAGAAGAACATAAGAGCATATATATTATATTTAAAGTTAAAAGATACAACATGTAAAAAAAATGTAGACAGGTAGAGGAGAGAAGAACAATGATGAACTGCACATATAAGATGATGTATATTATATTTAAAGGTAAAATATCCAACATGTAATAGAAATGTAGATACATAGAGGAGAGAAGAACAACGATGAAGTCCACATATAAGATCATCTGTTAATGGAAGAAGAGGGTGGTAGGGGGAAGATATGAAAACGAATGGAGAAACACATAGAAGATGTCGTGTAGATGTTAAGTTGATAACGGGGAGAAGAGGGAGGTCTAAAGGTGGCAAGCAACTGGTGGGCCACAAAGTTTATTTATATCTTCGAGGAGAAGACGAGATGCATCACCATAGTTGATCTCTTTTGAATTGAAGAGGACAACCTTCAAGCGGTCGGTAGCATCGAAGCAGTCTGTTTTGACAGATAATGTGAAAAGGAAATGGCGGCATGAAACCTTTGAACATATCTCATGGATAGCAGTAGGCTCAGTGGAGATTAGGAACAAGTCTTTGGCTGTGATGCCCAAGAGCTCAATTGCGGCATCATTGAAAGCTGTGGCATTTTGAAGCAGGCCTGTGTGGTCATGCATTTCAAGCCTGAGCACATAGCGGTAATCACATTCTGGGAAGTCGCCATCACATTTATTGCAGTGCCACATTCCATCTGAGTGGTGCACAAATTTTTTCATGCATTGGATGCCATCAATTGAGAGAGGGCATGAAAGGAAGTAGAAATCTTGCATGTCAATAGATGTTATGGTTGCACAAGTGGAGAACCATGCTACTTTTTCAAGGGGCTGTAAGGAAAGTAGCTTGGAAATCGTATGTTGTGGGTGTTTTCGTGTGGAAGGACCAGAGAACTTTCTACTCAATGATGGTGAAGAGCTCAAGCGGCCTCGTTCATGGAACCATGTTTGGAGTTGGTGGGTATCTGGAATGTCTGGATTCAGAAGGAGGTTGCTAGTGGAGATGGTCCCTACGGTCCTTCCATTAAATTCTACTATACGACCCCCTTTGATTACAAGAACAGTCAATGTATCTGAAGAGCGAAGCGTTGCAAGGTCCTTGCCTGTAGAGTGGCAATGTTCACCCCAAAGGGTGATGTCAATGCTATACCCAGACATGTCTTCCAAGTTGAGAGTTTTTCTAGGTGTTTCAGCCCCATATCTTCGACGAATGGTGGAGGTCGAAGAGCTGGATCTGACTACACCAATGATGTCGACAAGTGAGCCGAGGTCTGCAGATCCAATTTAACTGATACATTTGAACTGGAAGCGGTGGAAAGGAATATTTGGAGCATCATCTAAGCAAACTTGGACGGTAGAAGCTGTAAAGAGGAAGACCTCCCATTTTCTATTTAAATGATTGTACCTTGGGTTTGCTGGTTTGATTGTGCCATTCGAGACCATGTAAACCTGCCCAACTTGGACATGGGCATGCAAGGAATCTGCCAACTCGTTGAAGGCGGAAATATGGATCTCATCACTAGCACAATCGACAAGGTTAAAGTCGAAGACCTTTCTAGAGCCTCGAGCATTGTTGTACGGTCAAAGCGCTGTTTTTGTAAGAACTCGGCCTTGGATTGACCAATATTTACGATAGGGGCTGAGTGCCATGAATGGAATGGCAGCAGGTGTAGCAAAGGACACCTGAGTTGATGTTGAAGAGGAATTTTTTATCTAAGTGGGTGTATGAATGGAGGGGTTTTGAGACGTTGAAGAACCAGATTGGAATGTCAACGACTGAATAATTTGAAGAAGTTTCGGGTCCCCAATCGAAGATGCATGACGATGGGAAACTTTGAGTTCAAGTAATTTTATAGTCCTGGAGGAAAGAAAAGAAAACAAAAAAGCAATGGGTTATTATTTGTAGTGTAAGCGGGGTAGAGATGAAAAACCAGAAAGAATGCATAAAGGACGGGGTGAAGAGTGTGAACGTACGCATAGTTTTGTAAAAAAGTGCAAGCAGCTTTTCTGAGAATGATAATTGATCCAAGTTGGAGGTCACCGGAGGCGACATGGCCATTGTATGCAGTTGGAAGCAAGTTTTTGTGCTGAAAAGCACCGTCAGAAAGTGATACACGGTAGCATGGGGATGATTTCTTTGTCGAAGGAATAAGGTTGAGTTCGACTATTTGAAGGGATGGCTGGAGTGCTATAGAGCCAGCTAGTAGCAAAGTGATTGCATTCTCTGTTAGAGCAGGCTCCATGATGAGATGTTGCAAAGATTCCTTCAAATGCGAGAACCTGCAAAATGTAGGCATAGGGGTAGGGATGAATGCAATATTTTGAAGAAGGTGTTGAGAAATAATTGTAGAAGTGCTAAGAAGGTGTTTGGTTGTGCACAAGCTGATTTTGCATAAGCAGTTTGGAAATAGTATTTGGCAATATTTAAGACTGCACTGGTTTACAAAGAGTTGTTATTTTTCTATTATAATATTTTACCAAGTAAGGAAAATTAGAGATGATTTTTCCTAACGTAGTTATCTGTAATACATTAATAGATGCACTCTGAAAGCTTGGCATGTTAGAGGGAGCTCAACGGATCTTCGATGACATGCCAGAGTAGAGTCTGAAATTTGATATTTTTCCTTACAAAACGTTGATAGCTAGACTCTGGCAAATTGGTATTAGGGAGGCAAGAAATATATTTCAGCACCTCAGTGATAGTGGTGATGTCCCTAACAGTACTACATATGCCACCATCATGGATGGACGATGCAAGGAAAGCATGCCCGAAGAGGCCAAGAAAATGTTCTATGAGATAAAAAAAAAAGGTTTGATGGCAGCGTTGTCATATATTCAGCACTAAACAATCACTTCTACAAAGAAAAGACAGTTGCATGAGCCACATAGGTACTGCACAAAATTATAGAAGGGCTGCTGTGAGAATGCCATTACATTTTGCAGCTGTAAATACCAAGTTGTCAAAGAAATGTTTGCAAGGGGTTACAACCCATCGAAATCACATTCTCTGTTTTCATGGACACTCTTTCTAGTGACAGTGATTTGTTCTTACTATTGTGAGCTGCTTTCTCTCATTTTGTAAAAGGGAAGAGGACTAATGAAATCACATTGAGGATGTTGAACATCCTCATGGATGGAATGTGCAAAGAAGGATGTTGAAAATCCTATGGATGGACTGTGCAAAGAAGGTAAGCTCGAATATGCTAAGAAACTACTACATAGGTTAAATCCCAATGTCATTGCACAAAGTACTTTGATTGATGGTATTTGCAACAAAGGCATGATAAATGAGGCTAAGGATATTTTTTATGAGATGTGTAAGAAAAATATATGTTCTAATGTTGTCACATACACAGCCAAAAGTCATACACTTTGATTGATGGTCTTTGCAAGAAAGGCATGATGGATGAGGCTAAGGAGATTTTGTATGAGATGCCTAACAAAAATATATGTTCTAATGTTGTCACATACATAGCTAAAAGTCATACAACCACACAGCCAAAAGGCATACAGAACATGTTGGTGTAGATTCTCTTATTTTTAAGATTACTTTGGAAGGCATGCCAGGTTAATGTATTGCACTCCAAGCTATTGGGTTGCATATTATCCATGTTCCCTATGATAGGTAACTATGATACTCTGGTTCTGTGGATATGACGAAATTAAAACATGAACCAATCAAGGCACAACCCAAATACATTTTAAATTTCAAAAATTGAATCTTGCTAAACCTCCCATTGCATCCACTCTAAAATTCTACATAACTCAGCAACGAGTTTATATAGAGGCATCACAATTTGAATATGATAAAGGCAACAAGTTTTTGTTAGGGAAGAAAACATATAAAATGGATATAAATAATTGTCAATGAAGTGGTAGCCTTAAATCTGTTGAAATGTGGACAACAAAACTACATTCAATTTCAAGGAAGCAAGTTTCTGCTAGGGAAGAAAACATATATAATGGATGTAAATAATGGCCAATGAAGTTGCAGCGTTAAATCTATTGAAATTTCCACAACAAAACTACATTGAATTTTAAGTGCAGGGAATTTATTTGAAAATGCAAAAACCAAAGGTGTCAAGAGTTCTAGATAATATTTTCAAAACGAAAACTACTAATATAATTTTAAATTATAATTAAAGTTATGAAGAGATAAAGTAAGTGGACGAAGTGTTGTCTTACTATGACTGTGACAGTGAGAATTGGAAATATCCTCTCTATTGCTTGTATGACAAATTTGTTTCCTGTAAAGCTCACATTCCACCCAATATATCAAGAGATATCGGTAAAACATGAACCAATCAATGCACAACCCAAATACATTTTAAATTTAAAAAATTGAATCTGATACTCTGGTTCTGTGGATATGACGCAATTAAAACATGAACCAATCAATGCACAACCCAAATACATTTTAAATTTCAAAAATAGAATCTTGCTAAACCTCCCATTGCATCCACTCTAAAATTCTACATAACTCAGCAATGAGTTTATACAGAGGCATCACAAATTGAATATGATAAAGGTAGCGAGTTTCTGTTAGGGAAGGGAACATATAAAATGGATATAAATAATTGTCAATGAAGTGGTAGCCTTAAATATGTTGAAATGTGGATAACAAAACTACATTCAATTTCAAGGCAGCAAGTTTCTGCTAGGGAAGAAAACATATATAATGGATGTAAATAATTGCCAATGAAGTTGCAGCGTTAAATCTGTTGAAATGTCCACAACAAAGCTACATTGAGTTTTAAATGCATGGAGTTTATTTGAAAATCCACAAACCAAAGGTGTCAAGAGTTCTAGATAATATTTTCAAAACGAAAACTACTAATATAAGATTAAATTATAATTAAAGTTATAAAGAGAGAAAGTAAGTGGACGAAGCGTTGTCTTACTATGACTGTGACAGTGTAAATTGGCAACATCCTCTCTATTGCTTTTATGACACATTTGTTCCTGTAAAGCTCACATTCCACCCAATATATCAAGAAATATTAGTAAAAAATGGATATGAAAAATATTTGGTGGGTCAACTCAGAAAAATCCTATCCAAAGTTTATTTCATACTAGTTGTCAGAACTGGAGATATTTTTTGAGTTGAGTTGACAAATCAGCAATATTTTTCTAATTCAAGAGGTAGTTCCCAAAAGTTTATTGACATACTCCTCTCTTTTAATGATGGGGAGCAATAAGAAGAACGAGAGGTATATATTTGTATATTTCCATTTAAACTCAACTTCTAATTCCCAACACAGCCAAAGCAAAAGAATCTAATAGCGCAATTTATAGATCATACTCTATACCAACCAGAAACACTGGGGATCAATAGGAAATAACTACTAGATGACATTACTTTGGAGGACCCAAAACTTCAAAAGAAACTGGCTGACATAACTAAACAAGTATTGGAAGAGGCAATAGTAAAGGGAAACCAAACTCATTGATATACCAGAAGAAAAGACTTCATGGGCTCATATGTGAAGTGGTTAATTTTTGGAAACACCGGAGTAGGCCAAGGAAAAGTTTATTGAAATTGTGAAATAAAAAATTATGGTTGATAAAGAAAGAGAAAAGAAACAATCTGAGCATGAAAAGAAAACTACTAACAGTTTCAAGAGTGTATTGTAAGAGAAGGATTTTCAATTCCTCGAAATGGTTTAACTAATTCTAAAGAATTGCTTAATGCATATTAAGAGAAAGGTGATTTAGCATGGTTTAACTAATTCTAAAAAAATTCCTTAATGAATATTAAGAGAAAGATCATGTAGCATTGAAAAATCATAAATTGAAGAATTCATCTTCCAAGATGTTAAAAGAGATTGAAGATTTGAAACAAGAGAGAAAAGCTTGAAGAAGAATATTTACTTGCAATAGAAAAATTAGAACTTGAGCTTAATGAAAGAGCTTCTCATTCTCCAAGTTAGTATATGTTTTCAATATTTTGTTGTAAACAATGATCTAGATATCTCAAGAACTGAGGATAATGTTGATGTAATAACAAACATACTATCTACATTCAAATTTCAAATAATAGTTTTGTAAAAGTAAATTCATAATAAGGATGTCATTTTTAAGGAAACCTTAGCTCAATTGGAGAAATTAGATAAAGGGAGAAACCTTCATATTAGTAGTTTGCAAGAAAAGGTGGATTAGGAAAAAAGTAAGAGTAATTCCTTGATAATATGAAGAGAGAATTTGAAAAAAACACTACAAGAAGCAAAAATGCAAGCTATTAGAAATAAATATTTAATTGAATCCAAACAACAAAATTGATCAATTTGGGATCAAATTATAGTGAAAATAAATGATTTTTTTAATTTTTTTTTAATTTTTTATTGTATTCTATTATTTCACAATAATGACAATGATTAATTCTAAATTAAAAAGAAGAAGAAGATATTAGCGGAAATTAAGGGGAAATTTAAAAAGCCCAATGGATATTCAATTCTTGAATTCAAGTACAAGTGACTTGAATCATCACGTAAAGTTAAGGATATAATGGAGCTAATACTAAAAAAATGAATTAATTCAAACTCTATTAAAATTTGAAGAAGTGGAGAATATTTTTTATGATTTCATACAGATAGCCAAATTCATGGTTCACCATTTGCTGGGGTAAAATCAAGCCAAGATGTCTCACCTGAACATATAGAGTTGACCAACTTGGCATTATACATCGAGATTAAGGAAGAGCCTTCTGAATCTGATGCACCATATGACCTAGCACAAAAAAAACAATAATAGGCAGAAAAGGGGAAATTGTCCATTATTCTACAGAAATCAGAATATCTACTAAGGTTGACTCGACTGATAACTCAAACTCCAGTTTTAGGATAATCAGGTTGTTCAACTGGTATTTGAAGTTTCCAAGGATAAAATATCAACACACACATACCTGCATAAGTTTTTTCGAGAAGTTCAAGCTGTTTGGGAGTTTTCATCTTCTTCTTCGGGTTCTTGTCCTCCTGTGAGGAGGAGACAGGCTGAGGTTGAACCTTTCTTTTTCCTTCCAATTCCATCCCTACAAAAATACAGAACGACCAACCCTCGCCCTCAAACCCTATATTTCAAATGCGAATTTACTGGGAAAACCTGCCCTTGAACTTTGAATACACCGATCAAACTAGGGTTTCAACCGATTGAATCCACTCCCGAAATTAGTGTCCAAGGAATCCTATACCATCATACCTGAGAGTTCGTCTCGCATTCATTCCACTTCGCAGTATGATTTTTTTTTCTTGGAAGAAAACATTATTTGATCACTTTCCATGTCTGACGTCGATCATCATATTCCTTGCGATGTCTAAACTCAAAATCAATTCCACCCGGATTTGAAAATTTCCAACCAGAAAATGAAGGATTTAACGTGCTTAAGTCCATAACACATCGTGGAGTGGGAGAACATATTATAATTTTAAGATTCTTACACCTAATTATTGTTTCCAAATCAATCAATCCCATGTGACCGCCCTAGATTTGGATTTGCATTATATAGTAGATGGAAAAGTAATAAAACTATTAATTAAAAAGAATACGAGCAGCTTCGCTTCCCACCTAACTATGTATTCAAAAAAAACAAATCCACACACATTTTATCTTCGCGTGGAAATCGAAACGGAGATAAACTAACTATGCATTAAATAATTAGAATATCAACTAGAGGGCATGCAATTACCCTGCACTGGAGCTAATGCTATTTCGAGCAAGGGAGAAACGCACAATGAACCGAATCTAGGCATAAATAGTAATCTGAGGATTGTTTCAGGTTTGAAGCTCACCTGGACACAGGCATGGGATTATTGAAGACTGAAGACATGGTGAATGTAGCAGGTGCTTTGAAGTCACCACCCTTGCTTTGCTAATAAAATGAATTTAAACAGATGAAAATGAAATTAGAGTACAGAGTAAACTAGGGCTATCGTTTATAAAAAGTAACTTTTCACTTAGATCTAGGTAGACGTAGCTGTGACCATGTGGCTCGCCAGGTGCCCGACCAACGTGTTTCCATAGCTCCACTACTACTGTTTTCTATTTGGTGGAGGGCCTGCACAAAGCCACCTAACCATTCAGGATTTTCCACAATTTGGTGGAGGGCCTGCACGAAGTCACCTGACCATTGACGATTTTCCATTTGAGAATGTGTAATACAATCCTGCAGGCGGGTTCCTGTTTTTCCATGGGGAATCAAAGCAGAATGGAGTATAGAGTTGTCCATCTACCAAATATTTCTCTGAGAACTTAATCTTCTTCTTTGAGTAGCTAGCAGCGGATCTTTCTGTGTTTAAGGAAGAAATATTTTCGTTTGGCTGTTTGAAGTATTATCTAAGGAATTGGAAATTTAAGTTCTTCTAGTCCATCGGGTTGTGGCTTCCTGTAAATCCAAGTTTATTGTATGAAATTTCTAGTTTGTGCCTGATTTATGGAACTTTTCTATTTGTGCCTGATTTATTTAATCTGCCTATTTTTCTGTGGTCTAAGACCATCTCCCCAAGAAATCACTGCTATTTGAATGAAGCTAAAAACATATGTTCACATAAACATGCAAACAGGACAAGGGAACAACAAGCCCGCATTGCAAAAAAATGAAGAAACCTGTGGAAACAACAACATATTTTACAATACAGAAAGCATATTAACAACCACTAGTGGTACAATTTGTATTTGAATAGCGAAATTTAATTTTTTTTGTAGCAAAGTTATATATGCAACAAAGGTATCTAAGCGGATTTATAAATGCAGCATCCTAACATTAGTGTGATACTTACTTTTATTGCAAGCAGGGATCTTTCGATGGAAATCTGGAGCAGGGATCTTGAAGAAGTATCGCCAACCAACAGGTCATTGCAGTTAACAACGAAGGCATGTAAGAGCTAAGGAAGAGGCAGCAAAGTCAAGCGACAACAAACAAAAAATTTCAAAGGCATCTAACAGCAAAGGCATAAGGTCCAGCAACAACAAATTTCAAAATCACTAGCAACAACGAATATAAATTTCAATTCCACGAGAAGAATAAAGATCTAGATGAATAGGCTAAATAGAAGATTACTCACAGATTACAAAGACAGTGCATAAAAATTCCAATCAGATCTGATTGTGGAAGATCATGGAAGATGATGAAGTGTAGTTGATGAGTCACGTAGTGGTGTTAATGACAGGTTTGATGTCATTAAATTTCTGATTTCATTTGACGGTTGATTTCTGATTTCAGTAGCTCTAATATTGACCAAAGATTAATGTGTTAGCGACATATTTGATGTCATTACAATTTTTTATTTGATTTCATGGTTGATTTCAGTAGCGGTAAAAATATCAAGAATATTAGAGAGATTTGGATCTCTGGGGATTGAGCAGAGACATTGATTTCGCTATAGGGACATTGATTTCATTAGCCGGAGGGAGTAATGGAGAGAGATCCGCCAGAGGGACATTGATTTTAGTAGCCGGAGGGAGTAATGGAGAGATATCTGGATTGAGCGGAGACATTGATTTCAGTATCAATTAGTTAGTTAGTTAATGGTAGGAAGACGTGGATATGCAGGTGAATAGGCAGATGACAAAGGGAAATCTGGTTAGGGACAGCTGTAGAGAACGGCGAATCTCTACAGTGTCGCAACCAAAAACCCCACAATAGAACGCCTATCGGCGTAATTAACAACAGAGGTATAAAAATTAAATGATTCCTAAACGCAAAATGTTGATATTCATTAAAATATCTAATAGTCAAGTCATTTATGTAAGAGGAGAAGCTTCAATTTTTAAACCAAAAAAATAATCTGAAAACTTTGATTTCTTTCATTTAAAAATTGGGTATATAGTAAACAAATATTTTAAAATTATTATATTTAAATTAATTATATGTTTTTATTTGAAAAAAAAATTAGTCAATTTTTTTTAATTTTTAATTTTTTTTATTTATTTATTTAAAAAGAAATTATTATGAGGGAGTTTTTATTTTTATTTTATAATAATCAATAAAATAGAGTTGTTCAGAGATTGATGAGTTGTTAAAGTATTCTTAAATATTAAGTCAATATTTCAATTTAGTTGTTGTTATTTTTGCACATGTAGATGATGTAGTTATTTTAATGTTGAATTTACAAAAAAATATAAAATAGAGTTATTATTTTAAATTTAACAAATAGTTATAAAGATTTTAATGAATAAAATGATTTTTTTACAATAATTTATTTAATCTAAGTCACCATTTCAATTCACTTGGTGTTATTTTTGCACATGACAATGATGCAACTGCCTTAATGCTGAACTTACAAAAAATATAAAATGGAGTTATTATTTTAAATTTAACAAATAATTATAAAGCTTTTAATGAATAAAATGATTTTTTCACAACAATTTATTTTTTTATGAGATTTCCATTTTTTTAATATTTAAAATATGTTTTTAAATGCATAAAAAAATTTCAATTAAAAATCTATACATAATTTTAGCAAAATTAATTATAAAAATACTTAGAAAAAAATCATTTTATTTATTAATAAAACTACCTATTTTTATAAATCAATTTTATTTAAAATTTCAAAAAAATATTAAAAAAATAATTAATTTATTTTAATTAACTCTAAATTTATTAACTTGTAATGTACCTTATCTTAAATTTATTAACTTATAATTATCTAGAGTATCTTTCTTAAGGAAAGGATTCCATGTTTAAAAAAAATTAAGCAATAATGAAAAAAAAGTTTAAATGATAAAACTAAACCACCAAGAAGAGAGTTCAAATCGTCCAAAGCCAAGAATTTTTCTTGAAATCCAAAGCCAAGAATTTCTGTAATTTGGCCATGAACCTCATCTACCTTTTTAACTACTACAATATTAATATTGTTATGTTATTACTTTTTGTCTTTGTATATGTGTGTGGAGTGTTAAGTTTTGGACCTTAATATCATATTATTATTTTTATAGACTTAACAATGATTGAGCGTAATGATATTGAGTGTTTTGGGAATTGATTATTAGAGAATAAAAGAAGAGAATATTTTGTAAAATAAGAATAATATTAAAAATGTTAAAAATGATATTAGCTTAATTTTTAAAGATAAACTGTGGTGTTATAAGAAGTTAAAGGAAAAAAAAATAAAGTAACATATTATGAAATATTTTTAAGGATAAATTGTGGTGTTATAAAAAGTTGAAAGAAAAAAATTAACATATTATGAAATATTAACCTAAAGTTTCAAAATCAAAAGAAACATTTCTAAATAAGAACAAATTCCTGAGCTTTATATTATATTTCAAAATCTCTTTGGGATGAAAGAGTCTCTCACCTTTATAACACTAACAAAATTAAAAATGATCAGCACTTTCTCTTTCATCATCCATCATATACTTACAATGCACATTCTCTTGGATTATCCAAATAATAAATATCTAAAACCTAATAACTAATGGAATAATTTACCTCTTGAAAGTGCTTCCATCCTTAATATCTCTATAAAATTGATTTAAACCTTAAAAACTAAATCATTCACAAACCAAAATGATGAGATTCAATAATACCAAAAACCCAAAAAGAAAAGAAAATAATAAACCTAATACAGTGCCATTAATACAATGCAATTTTAATCATAAATCTTTGGGAAATCACATAAGGAATTTTTGGAACCGACTACCAACTGTAGTTCATCATCAGGATAATGAAGATTAGCTGATCAAACATATACATTTATAACAGGAAGAGAGAGTCATCAGGATAATGAAGATTAGCTGATTAGACATATACATTTATAACAGGAAGAGAGAAACAACGGTTAATTCCCAAAGAATTAAAAACGGTAAAATAAAAATAAATAAATAAATAAAATAATTCAAAATTATAACCAACAATTCCTATTTTTTTCCAATGGTAAAAAATAAAACTACAATTAAAAATATAAAAATACAAAATTACTCGTTCAACTAAATTAACTCCTCCAACAGAAAATAGAAAATTTTAAGTCAAGGCCATAAATTCTTATTTAAAAAAAAATAAAAAATAAAATAATAATAATAATAATAATAAAAATAAATAAATTAATTAATTAAATAAAAATAAAAATAAATAAATTATTTGTATTTTAATTTAATAAATACATAAATTAATATATATAAACTAATAAATATAATACTAAAATAAAATACATAAAATAACAAAATAACAATAAAAGACCAAATCATAAAATTAAAGTCAAAGAATAACGTGACCTGTTAAAAATAAAGTAAAAACAAAGAATTCAAGTCAAAGTCATAAACTAAAAATAAATAAAATAAAATTAATAAATAAATACATGAATGACCCATAAACTTTTTAAACCAAAAAATTAAAATAAAATAAAATGAAATAAAAATTTTTAAATTAAAAATGAAAAATAATAAAAATAAAAGTAAAAGTAAAAATATGTATTTTACTTTAAAAATAATAAATAATTAAAATATAATAAGACCAAAACAAAACAAAAGGAACCTTATAGGGAGTGAAGAGAAGGAATCCAACAACTGCTAACATTCCAACCATCATCCCTATTCAACGTGTGGGACCTCTTTTCAATCTCAATCGCCTCCCTAAATTTCCTGTGATGGAAATGGTCAACCCTAGCAAGGATCCTAGCGTCCTCCATACAGATGTGATGCTTCGTCTTTTCTGCATGCTCAGCTAACGCCGAGGACTTGGTTCTACCATGCCTAATATCCACAGCATGCTCCTGGAACCTCTTATTAATCGATCGACCAGTTTCACCAATGTAGGGAGTCCTGCAAGAGCACAGAATCAAATAAACTCCTTTCACACTTTTAGGGTCCAGTTGGTCCTTAACCGATTTAAGGGAGCCCCGAATAGTGTTTAAAGGTTTAAAAGAAGAAGAGATCTTATGCTTCCTTAAAATCCGAGCTATCTTGTCAGTAGTGCCTTGAATAAAAGGTAAATGAACTTTACCAACATCATCACCACTAATCTTATTTTGTCTAGGACCTTTGCTTGCATTCCTAAAAGCCTTCAGACCCTGACTTCTACTATAACCATTTTCTCCAAAGACTTTAAGGAGATGGGCTTTCTCTTCATCTAAGTGAATACTATCAGAAATTCTAAGAGCTCTATTAGCTAAAGTATTCAAAACTCCAAACTTCTGAGCAGGAAAATGATGAGAATCAGAATGAAGATACTGCTCTGTATGCGTCTTTTTTCGAAAAACACGGTGCGAAAAAGAGCCACTATTATTTCTAGAGATGAGAACATCCAGGAAAGGAAGGTTCCCATCCGTTTCAGTTTCCATCTTGAACTTGATGGAGTCAGATTGACTATTCAAGTGTCGATGGAAGGCCTCTAATTCCGGACGACCATGAGACCAATTGATGAACGTGTCATCAGCAAATCGCTTCCAAACCTTGGGTTTTAAAGGAGCAGTCGCCAAAGCTCTAGATTCAAAATATTCCATAAAAAGGTTAGCCACCTCCGGGGAGAGCGGGGAACCCATGGCTACACCGCAGGTTTTCTCATAAAATTCTCCATCAAAACTAAAAAAGGTCGACGTGAGGCAAATTTCCACCAAATTAGCAGTATCAAGATCAGTGATACACCTGATAACACCTACAACTTCCATGATAGGAATGTTTGTGTAGAGAGAAACAACATCAAAACTAACCATAGAGTCATTAGGTTCACAAACCCAACTATTAAGCTCATGAACAAAAGAAGCAGAATCTTTCATGAAAGAATCTGTCTGACCAACAAGAGGCTTTAGCTTACGGGCCAAATACTTAGCTAGGAGATAGGTGGGCCCACCAATTTCACAATATGGTAAAGAATCTTCCCCACACGCAGTCATTGATCACGTACAGGTAGAGAAGGGTCTTCAGGAAGCAACTACCACATAAATATTTGCCAAAAATGTCAACACACTTTGCACAAAGTCAAAACGTCTCATAAATGTCCAACAAAATTTATACAAAACGCTGAATCTGAGAGCTATTCATTTCATTCATATTCAACAAACTGAGAAGGTGAGTAATGCACAAAAGAAATAAAGAAGGTGAGTATAGAGAAATGAGCGTTTTGGATCGAATCCGGATCCATCTATTCGCGGACTCTGACGGCCAGGATTTCGAATCCTCGTTCTACCTGACGGAAAATAAGTGGTGTGGTACAAGAAAATCGATCCGCCAACGAGCAAACTTCTGGAGCGCATTAGCTTGCGATTCTACCGCTGACAACATGCCTAAAACTCAGTACTCTAAACCTCTTAATGCACCATGGCTCTATTGGGCCCTCAAAAGCCGCTCTCTTAATTTTGAGCAAAATTTAGGGGCCCTACTTTTTCCTTTATATTTTGAAATCACCTTCTTTTGGACTTAGGTTAACCTTGGTTTCTCAAATCCTTGCACCCTAAGCAATGTTCTCTTTAATGCTTAATTCATATGGGCCTCTCTATTTTACGTACTTGATTTTAACTTGTTTTCTTTCCTTCCTTCCTTCTTTGATCTTATTCCTCAATTAGGTTTTGTTTCCTTTCCTTTAAAATGAATTTCATTTGTCATTGATTTTTTTTCCTAAATCATTTCCTCTATTATTTTTTGTTAATGTATATTTCCTTAATACCCTTAATGGGACCCATGTTCAAATTGGGCCATCCTCTCAATTCTTTGAACCCTTCAAATTTCTCCCTTATACTTGATTTATTCATTTTAACTTTTTTTCTTTTGTTGAAAAGTTCTTTCCTCACTTTTGAACTTTGATATTTTTCTTAGCTTAATTGGGAAATTAGGCTTGATGGCCAAATCAAGTACTCTCTACTTCTTAGCCACCTTTTTTTTCATATCATGCTTGTTTTACAAGAAATCTAATTCAAGTTGTCCTTTTAAAGTTTTCAAAGTTAAAGTTTCCTCTCTTCTTCTTTCACTGTCAAGTTTCTCTCTTCAAAATCCAAGGTCGTTTCCTTCCTTTAGGCTTTTGAACTTTGTTCGCCCCCCCCTCCCCCATTTCTAGATTGGGCTTAATCCTCAAATTGGTCCCTTTTTATCTTTGTTATTAAAGTTTTCCACCCAATTTCCCAAACAAGTCCAATCCCAATACTAGGCCACTTCCTCACCTTCCTCTTCAAACCCTTCTGTAATTTAATGATTGGGACCAAGTACCAAATCAGGCCCTCCTATCACCTCTTTAGATTCCTACCAACTTTTCCTTTAGCTCAAATTTTCCCTTTGGCACCAACAAATCGCGTCATGGTCACTTAAGGCACCTATGAACCACTACTTAGCCATCATATGGCTGAGGAGGTGGTGCAACAAAATAGAATTGTTGGGCCTTATTTTCCCTCCATCCACACCTTTCCCTATGATTACCTCCTTGATAATAGGAAATAAAGCTCACCCCTAATGTTTATTGGACTGAATGATATACCAATAGGTCAGTGCAAGCCAAAATACAACGAAATGCTAATAAACATAAGGAAAAACTAAAAGGACAAGAAAATAGGAAATCTCAATGGACCACATGTAGACAGGGGGATTGGATCTTATGACGCTGACTTGAAAATATGAATGCTTGGAACGTCTCATTTTAAAATTTCCCACATCAAATATGCTCATCATCATCCCTACGCATGGCAAAGGTATGACATTCATGTTGCTTTGTTACCTTGTGTGGTTATCATCATCATTGACGTGCAATTGTCCTCTAGTACCTACACCCTCCCTATTCTTCACTTAGCACCGAGGCTCCATTTCCATCCCATGAGTGGCCATGAACTCATTTGTCATCCACTTGAGCTCCCAACTACATGTTATCATGACCATGCATTAATTGTTAGCATTTGACCGCCATGTGGTAGTCATATCAATCATCCCTATTGTCACTCCCTCTATAGGAGTTAAAAACTAAATTTAGAATGAATTAAATGAAGAAGAAGAAGAAGAGAGTAAATTGAATTATTTATTTTTTGGGAAGATAATTTTTTAAATGAATTAGAAAAAAAAAGGTAAGAAAGAATGATTTTTTAAAAAAGAGAGTAAATTTTAAAAATATTTAATATATATAAAGAACAAAGTAAATTTTTAGGCTAAAAACAAAAAATCAATTTACATTATAGATAAAATAGGAATACAACCAGAGCTTGGTGGGTTACTACCTCAAGGAAAATTATTCCCTCCACTAGCTTAATATCCAAAAACAAGGTCATCATTTGGTATTATTGGTAAGCCATTGTATCTAAACTAAATTTTGCAATAAATAGTTTCCTATAGATATTCATAATAACACACAAGCATGAAAATAGGAATTAAGAATACTCTATTCAAGGATCAATCTAGGTGGGGTGGTAGCTACTCCTCAGTATGCACATCATTAGAGCTCTTGGCATTATCTTCCTGGATCTGAGCTTATATTGAGAGTTGGGTACCACCTCAAGGGTTGATCAGGTTGGATTGGGTTCCAATTGAACCGTCCTCTCTCTACTTATTGGTTTCTCCCTAAAGGACCTAGGTGTCAGAGATCTCAATGAAATATACCACCTTGCACATAGCTTGATGGTATTCATTATTATTATCTAAGGCTTAGGCAATGAGGGTCTTGATCATCTAGTATGTTTCGATAATTTTGAAAATTTTAGTCTCTTTGTGCATGAATGAACCATGTCTGATACCAATCCCTTAACCTCCTTGTAGAGAAATTTAATGGTATGTTAAATCTATTTTCATTTAAATATGTTAGCCCAGGGGTTTCGTAATATTAGAAGAAAACCAAAATATATGGGACCTCAGATGAAACTATTGTAGAAAGTTTTTTTAGGATGGAAAGAAAGAAGGGAAATGCATATTACAAATATAACTAAAGAAAACTGCAAAAGAAATCACATGCAAGAAAACTAAATTAGATCCTAAGGGTGGAAGTTAGATTCTAAGGGTGGAATGAATGAATGCCATGCTCTTTCTAAAAACTTATAGACTAATCTTTGAATAACTATAAGAAGCAAACTATGATAATATAGGAATTGGGTAAATGTAGAAAAACTATTGATTTAGTTATCAAGCAAGCAAACTGTGAGAACTATTAAAAAAGAAATTTAATGATAACTAAAGTGAAAATATATTAGAAGCAAACTATGATAATCTAGAAAGCAGTAAATAGCAACTAGTGATTTAGTTGTCAAGCAAGCAGACGAAGATAGCTAGTAAGTGAGCAGTTTAATGACAATCAAATCAAATCTAGGAAATGAAATCACACTTGCGGAAAGTAAAGCACACTTGGATGAAAGGAAATAATATAAATCAAACTATGTTACAGATGCATGCGAATTGTGGTTGATGGGGATCCGTCCATTCCTCAATGAGCACACATGAACAACTACCACTCCTTAAGAATCAAACAACATTCATAACTCATAATTGGAAGAAAATGATATTATTAATGTTGAATGAACAATCATAAATCTGACACTAATGAATAACTAAAAACTGTTAACTTCCTTTGAAGGATGCTCCTCTTATTTATACATGAATTAGGGATATCTTCTCAATAAATGTAAATCCCTTAAATATCTACTAGATCCATACTTGTCTCAACTTAACCCTAAATACTATATACAAATCTCATGACACATCAAGATCTCCATGATCTTTCTCCTTGGAATATGGTCCACCTCTTGAGTTGAAATTCGAATTTGTTCTTGGGAGGCCAAATAAGCCCTTCTAGAACCTCCAAATAAGCCTACACATGTCACAAAACTCATAACACATATATGTATATGAAACCATGTTATTTTCCTAGTTTTTAATCATAAATTCATTTAAAAATACATAAAATAAATAACTTTGGCAAATGATTATTCTAACCCATATGCTCATGAATATGATTACTTAATGTAGGGTTTTAGGCTAGATAATTATGAAATGAGGGCTAAATGGTTATGAGATGATGGAAATATGGATGAAGATGGAAGAAAATTTTGAGACTCGACACTCTTCAATAAGACATGGGCCTCAGATAGGCTTCTCCTTTTCTCCTGCACCTCCTTCTCTAGTTTCTTCATTAATTTTTTTTCCCTATCTGAGGATTGACCATGGTAGAATTTCTCAGCTTCCCACACTTCACTAAAGGACCTCAATGAATGAGTGGTATGACCAAAGGAGGAAGCTCTACTAACCTCCACACTATTTTTTTATTTCCCCCCCTCCAACATGGATAACACATGATCCATACAACCATTGTTAATGAACACGCTCCATAAGACAAATGAAAGCTAGAGAGGCTCTAAAGTAGTAACAACACTCAACAGGGGATGTCAGACTTGAGCCACCCACTATAAATCCTTCTCTAACTTACTGTAACTTCCACAAGCCTAAATAGCCTAATATACCTAATTCTCATTCCTCCTCCACACAAACACAAGAACTAGGAGAAATAAAACAAGGAAAAAGTGGAAAAACCAAGCCATTGATCTACAAAGTTGTGGTTACAATGAAGATAGGATTGTTCAACATGCCACTATTCTTCTTGCCCCTTGCCAACAAACTTAGGATATTACCAACTACCAACAACAAACCAACCAAGGAGGAAGCTAAGACTAATTCCATAAAATATAATTAGTGTATCCTTCAATAACTCTCCCTCATATTGTCATGATGGCATCAATTAAAATATACATATTCTTGCCTTCTAAACTAGTTGCCTCAAAATATCATCATATGTTGTGACGTGTAACATTTTCTAGCAATTTCGACTACAATTACCCTAATTATTTTGACTTAAGGGATTGAGTTGAGGATCCTTCCCATCATTTCGTCTCCCTTTGTACCAAGTGACTAAGGATGGAGCCTACCTTGGGTATGATGAGGATGGTCGTTTATAGAGGTGGTGGATCATTGACATGCATGGATTGTTTCATCCCCACTTATCGACACCCCATCCAAGAGAAAAGAGAGCAAATTTTGAATGAATTATTTTGAAAAATAATGAAAGAAAATTTTGATGCATTGAAAAAAAAAGGTAAAATTTAAATCAATTTAAATTAAAACAAAAAAAAAATTAAGAAAAAAATGTAATTAATTTTGTAATTTAATTATTTAAAAAAAAATATGTAATATTTTAAGACTTTATTTTTCAAATTTAATATATATAAAATAACACTCTCATAAATATTAGTAGTATGGAAAATAAATTAGATATCAAACTCATCAAAAAATAAATGGATAAGCTAATCAAGATGGATCACGAGGGTAATAAAATATCCTTGAATCTTATAATTGTAGGTATAAAAGAGTAGAAAGATGAGGACACCCTAGCAATATTAAATGAAGAGCTAAAAAATAAGTCAGAAATTGAAACAACTTATCTCATAGAAGCAAAAATCTTGGGAAATATACTTGAACATAAAAATAGACTGATTCGTGTCAACGTAAATTGTATTGAAAATAAATTTGGTAAACTTAGAAAATCTCCAAGCTGAAAAATGATAGGAATATTTATAAATGAGGACCACATTCTAATAGACCAAGTTGAGTTACGGAAGGAGGTTAAAAAGGTAAAGGAAACCAAAAAGGAAAGTAAATGGACAGGAATTAGAAATAGGAAAACTATTAATGGGTATAGGGACCAAAATGATAATAATAGATAGAAATATGGAACACTCCATATCCTTTTCTAGAATTATCATGGCTTTAAATGGCATAAAGTTCTTACGTTGGGTTGGATCCCAAGTGAATTTGATATGATTTTTTTGGTTGAGACATGGGAGCATGATGAGTCTAAGGTCCCTCATTTAGATGAATTCATCTTATTATCACCATGGAACAAGAAATATTCTCACAAATGGATTGGAGGAATAACCTATTACATAACAAATAATGTTTATTTTCACACTTGGCTTTATAATATTGACCCCTTGATTCAAAAAATTTGGATAGAAATCTATGACATTAACTATAAGAGGATTTATATTGTAATTTCACACATATTAATTCTATTTTTTTATAATAAAAATAATTTAGATACAAATTTCCCTTATAATACCTTCGAACAATATATTCATAGTCTGAGGAATGAAGGTGATTTATTCTTGTTAGCCTAACCAAGCTATTCAAAACTAAAACTAACCAAGATATTCTTCTAAGTAATTATTCCAATCCTAATCCATTACGGCTAATGAGAACCTTGTTTTACCTAGTAGATACAAAAGAAACTTTGAAGACCTAACCAATAATTTATTTAGTAACGAGCTACTTAAGCTTTGTAGTTGTCAAGATCTAATAATTTGCGATGGCATAATTAAGTGGCCAGTTTTCAACCAAATGATTTTATTCATGGGCTCGATAGTATTTTTATGGGTTACGTGATATGAAATATCCCTATTTTGAACAAAATACTAAATTTTGACCTCTTAAATGCCCATGATCTTGATTCCAACATAAACCTTTAAACTTAATTCTAGACTTTTCCATGCATGACAACCCCATCCAAGAGCATTGTGAAAATTGAAAGACACCTGATTTTTAACAAATGTGAATTTGATATTTTCTTAAAGGATCTAAATATGGATCTACACCTATTAAATTATCAAGACAACATCAAAACCCTCTATCATAATTTTGCTACAACCCTGTCAGCTCACAATAACAATTTCTCTATCAAGGTGCAATGTAAAAATAATTATAGAAAAACCAACCCTTGTATGATGATGATCATTGTAAATTTTCTAAAGGAACAATTAGGGATGCTCCTCACAAATATTTAAAACTTTATGAGTTAAATATTGATCAGGTGATCATGTCCTAAGTTGAAAAAATGCTCAAAATTGGAACTTCTTAGAATTGGTTGAAACCAGAACGAATGGATAGGCCTTGTCGATACGATCCTAATGCCGCGAACGACACTCAAATCCGACAATGTATGTGAAATTTATTCAAGTTTGAAATTCCCAATTTTCTTCAAAAAGTCCAGTTTGACCAGGGTTGACTTTAATTTTTAAAAATATTAAAAAAAGAATATTCCACAGAATATTCTTGGAATATTTCTTCAGCAACCTATCACATCTCGACACTTGTCATTTGCGGATTAGATATTGGGTTGAATTACATTTTTGGTGGCCAATCAGCGAGCGCCACGTGGCCTGCCCGGAGGCCGCCACGTGGCCCCAGGACTGATGAAATTGCAGTGGTAAATTTTTTTGGCACCTAACAAGATTCGACCCCAGATCAGGTGGCCGCCAGCCCACAGGTCCGACCTGCCCGCTAGTGCTTTGATTCTTATCTACCCTAGGTCACACCGCCTACTTAAAGGTTGGAGAATGTATAGTTGGGGCGGAAAGGGGGCCAGCCCTTAAGGGCTAGCCCCCTATACACGGGACCACAAGCCAGAACCATGGCCCATAGACCCTGATGCTGATGGTTGCGGTTAAGTTAATTCAGATGTTCACATGTGTTGTGGCGGAAGTTGTTATAACGATTATGCCACGGTTATGAAACCGTTGGGTCAAACGGTTAGTCCGGCAGGTTCGAACGGTCCATGTGACCGCCGACCCATAAACCGTAAATGCCACATTAACTGACCGTATAAACTGGAGCAGAGCCCCCAATTCTGGCGGTGAATGCTATTTTGGTGTAGCTATCTGCAGTTACTCCAAAGTTGGAGGAGTTTTTTTAGACTAGATTGGACAAAACTTCTTTTGGAGCGATTTTTTTTTTTTTGATTTCGGGTATTCTCAACATTCTGGAGCCATTGGAACAGGTTTCAGAGCCAACAGAGGCGTCTTTCAGCCATTTTTACTTCAAAGAATCTTGGGAAGCCATCAGGGCCTTGAGGGAAATGGAGCTGCATTGGACTACACTTCACTGTTTTAGGTGAAATCAGAGTCATTATTAGCTTCCTTCTGTGTTTTGAATTCATTTTCACAGTTGGTTTGGTTTTTTTAGGCCTTTTTCTCACTGTATTACCAATTTAAGCATCATAATATATCAAGGACATGCCCATTGGGAGCCTTGGACCCGACATATGTAGCCCAAGAGGGGTAAACTGCCTCATCATGTTGTTGTGTGTTTATGGTGAAGTTATTCTACTGTGTTAATCAGATTAAAGTTGTTAAACAGTAAATTAAAACAACACTCCCTCACATCAAAGTTCATCTACAATTATCAAAAATACTTTGTTTCACTTGCAAGACTATCCAAACACTTTGCACACTTAAATGAATGGAAATGAATACTTTGAAAATCAAAACAAATACTTTCATTATCAGATCAGTTGGTATCAGAGCTCAAGATTAGAGCCTTAGAATCTAGAGTTTTTACTCAGCATTTGTTTTGTGCAAAGATTAAGTTATTTGTTTGCAAGTTTTGATGCTTACTAGGCTTAAACTCAAGAGAGGTGAAGGAAACTTGGTTAGTGCACAAACTAATCCACAACCAAGAAGGGTCAAAGAACCACCTCCAAGAGCCCTAGAAGCAGCTTCAAGCATGTCTTCAAGAGAAGGAGAAGCTCCTGAAGAGATGGATCCAAAGGAAGAAGAACGGGTATTCCGGAAAGCTTTCTTGGATATGACTAAGATGGTAAGGATCCTCTATCAAGAAAGAAATGATAGGATTGCTGGAGAAGGGTATAAAAACCAAAAAGTAGGAGAGGATTCCTCAGGAGGAAAGAAGGGTAATGGTCAGTCGAAGAAAGGACATGGAGGAAATGGTGATCCACCATCTCCATCTACATCCTCTTCCTCGACATTGTATTCCTTGACTTCGGTAAATCAGTCACATAAGTCGAAAACCACTAGTAAAAATCCTTTTTTAAAGCTTGATGTCAAATTTGAGTTGCCTATGTTTAACGGTGAAGTAAATGCAGAGAAACTTGAAAATTGGATCAGACAATTGGAAGTTTATTTAAGGATTCATAACTTGCATGATGATGACACCAAGATTCAATTAGCCTCTTTAAGGATGGAAGGAGCATCATTGGTATGGTGGGAAGACAAGACCAAGGATGAAATTTGAAAACATGGTAAGCTTACTTTATCATGGGCTGAATTTATTTATGCAATTAAGAAGCAATTTTATCCTCTTGCTCATTTACAAAAGGCTATAATGAATTGGAAAAGTTTTAGACAACTTAAAGGACAAAGAGTTCAAGAATACACTCAAGAGTTTAGGAGAAGAGCACTGTTGTTAGGAGTAGACTTACAAAGTCAAGATACTTTGCTGAAATATATAGGTGGTTTACATAATTACCTTATACATACTATCCTTATGTTCAATCCTACTAGTCTAGACGAAGTTTGTATACAAGCCACGCATTTAGAGGCTAGAGGGAAAAAATCTCTTGATGGAAATGAGGGTAGTGATTTTAAAGGTAAAGGAAGAAAAATGATTGAAAAATCTAGAAAGGAGAAAGGGAAATTATTTTGAAAGAACTGTTCAAAAACAAGCCACGATGAAGACCACTGTTGGAAGCTTCATCTGGAGCTGAAACCAGAGAAATATAAAAACAAAGACAAAACCAAAGAAAGGGAAAAACTGTTGCAACTGTTGAACAAGACTTAGGGTCTGAATTAGGTGATGAGACTAAAAGTATCACCATGGTATTAAATAACATAAAGGGGAAAGAGGTTGTACAAGAAACAAATCCTAGTTCTAGCACATTAAACTGTCACAAAGAAACTCAAAATGAAAAGAGGAGGATAGAGCTATTTCATGTGAGGATAATCTCAAACCACACAAAGATAGACACACTTGTTGATAGTGGGTCTCAAGCTAATCTCATCTGAGAAGACTTTTTCAAACAGCTGAAACTTGAGACAATTCCACATCCAAAGGCTTATCCACTAGGGTGGATTTGCAAGGATGCTAATTTACAAGTCTCAAGAAAGTGCATGTTGTGCTTCACCATAACAGCTCATTATGTTGATTAGGTTGAACTGGATGTAGTACCACTTGAGATTATAGGTGTTGTGTTGGTTAGTCCATATTTATTTGACAGAAATGAAATCTTCCATCACCATGAGAACAAGTATCATCTGTTCAAGGATGGAAAAGAGTATATTGTGAGAGCACATAAGAAGAAGCTAGAATCTTCTTTAGTCCATGCAGGGCAATTTAAAAGGCTATTTAATGCAAGTCAAAATCTGAATTTGTTGATGGTTAAACAACAACATTTTGTACATTTTCCTTTTCATGATATTGCTGATATAAATGATGATATGTTTCATTCTGATAACAGTTCATCTTTGAAAGAATATTGCAATACGTTGCACAAGGTACCTTTGGTGTCGATCGGTGCAGAGAACGGAGTGTCGGTGCAAAGCGATGCAAGAGTCCATGAGATGGAAAGGCATGCAAGCAAAGAGGGAACGCAGTTCAACAAGGGTCATTGCTGGTTTCAGAATGGAAGATTGGTATGGCAAGAAAACTTGGTCGGGATTCGGCACAAGTACATGGCTCATTCAACAAAAATTCGCCATGTGGACAGTTGGCAAGGTGACTCTTATTTTCAGTCTTCTTTGAAGCTTGACCATTGTAGAAATAGTATGTATTCTGCAAAAAATAGTTGTTGTTCAACAAATTTCAAAAATTTGCATCATGACTCAGTGAATGTTAGCAACAGTCAGTCAATGGATTCAAGGAACAATTTATCTTTGTATGAGAAGCTCAATTTGATAAAGTCAGGAAGATTTTAGTGGTTCAAGGTTGGAAGAGCGGAGAATCAGTCTCCTCATCTTCTTTTTCTATAGTCAGAGAGCTTTTGTGGGTCCAAAAGCTTCCCATTTGGGAGGTGTGATCAGGTGATCATGTCCTAAGTTGAAAAAATTCTCAAAATTGGAATTTCTCAGAATTGGTTGAAACTAGAACGACTGGATAAGCGTTATCGATATGATCCTGGTGCCACGAACGACACTCAAATTCGACATTGTATGTGAAAGTTATTCAATTTTGAAATTCCCAATTTTCTTCAAAAAGTATAGTTTGACCAGGGTTGAATTTGATTTAAAAAAATATTTAAAAAAAAAAGAATATTCCACAGAATATTCCTTCAACAACTTATCACATCTCGACACTTGTCATTTTCATATTGGATATTGGGTTGACTTACAGTTTTGGTGGCCAATCAGCAGGCGCCACGTGGCCTGCCCGAAGGTCGCCACGTGGCCCAGGACCAATGAAATTGGAGTGGTAATTTTTTTTGACACCTAACAAGATTCGACCCCAGGTTGGGTGGCCGCCAGCCCACAGGTCCGACCGGCCCGCCAGCGCTATGGTTCTTATCTACCCTAGGCCACACCGCCTACTTAAATGTTGGAGAATGTATGGTTGGGGCGGAAAGGGGGCCAACCCCTAAGGGCTAGCCCCCTATACACGGGAACATAGGCCAGAACCTGACATTGACGGTTGCGGTTAAGTTCATTCGGATGTTCACATGTGTTGCGGCGGAAGTTGTTATAACAATTATGCCACGGTTATGAAACCGTTGGGTCAAACGGTTAGTCTGGCGGGTTCGGACGGTCCATGTGACCGCCGACCCATAAACCTTAAATGCCACGTTAACTGATCGTCTAAACTGGAGCGGAGCCCCCAATTCCCGCGGTGAATTCTATTTTGGTGGAGCTATTTGCAGTTACTCCAAAGTTGGAGGAGTTTTTTAAGACCAGATTGGACAAAACTTCTTTTTGTCATAACTTCTGATTGACTGAACCTTTTGGAGCGATTTTGTTTTTTTTTTTTAAATTTTATTTTGGGTATTCTCAGCATTCTGGAGCCATTGGAATAGGTTGCAGAGCCAACAGAGGTGTCTTTCAGCCATTTTTACTTCAGAGAAGATTGGGAAGCCATCAGGGCCTTGAGGGAAATGGAGCTGCATTGGACTACACTTCACTATTTTCGGTGAAATCAGAGTCATTCTTAGCTTATTTCTGTATTATGAATTCATTTTCACAGCTGGTTTGGTCTGTTTAGGTATTTTTCTCACTGTATTACCAATTTGAGCATCATAATATATCAAGGACATGCCCATTGGGAGCCTTGGACCCGACATATGTCATCTAGGAGGGGTGAACTGCCTCATCATGTTGTTGTGTATTTATGGTGAAGTTATTCTGTTGTGTTAATCAAAGTAAATTTGTTAAACAGTAAATTAAAACAACACTCCCTCACACCAAAGTTCAGAAACAGTTATCAAAAATAATTTGTTTCACTTGCAAGACTATCCAAACATTTTGCACACTTAAATTAATGGAAATGAATACTTTGAACAACAAAAAAAATACTTTCATTATCAGATCAGTTGGTATCAGAGCTTAGGATTAGAGCCTTAGAAGCTAGAGTTTTTACTCAGCATTTGTTTTGTGCAACTATTAAGTTATTTGTTTGCAAGTTTTGATGCTTACTAGGCTTAAACTCAAGAGAGGTGAAGGAAACTTGGTTAGTGCACAAAATAATCCACAACCAAGAAGGGTTAGAGAACCACCTCCTAGAGCCCTAGAAGCAACTTCAAGCATGTCTTCAAGAGAAGGAGAAGCTCCTGAAGAGATGGAGCCCAAGGAAGAAGAACGGGTATTCCGGAAAGCTTTCTTGGATATGACTAAGATGGTAAGGATCCTCTATCAAGAAAGAAATGATATTATTGCTGGAGAAGGGTCTAAAAACCAAAAATAAGGAGAGGATTCCTCAGGAGGAAAGAAGGTTAATGATCAGTCTAAGAAAGGACATGGAGGAAATGGTGATCCACCATCTCCATCTACATCCTCTTCCTCAACATTGTCTTCCTCAACTTCGGTAAATCAGTCACATAAGTCGACAACCACTGGTAAAAATCATTTTTTAAAGCTTGATGTCAAATTTGAATTTCCTATCTTTAACGGTGAAGTCAATGCAGAGAAAATTGACAATTGGATTAGACAATTGGAAGTTTATTTAAGGATTCAGAACTTACCTGATGACGACACCAAGATTCAGTTAGCCTCTTTAAGGATGGAAGGAGCAACATTGGTATGGTGGGAAGCCAAGAGCAAGGATGAAATTCGAAAACATGGTAAGCTTACTTTATCATGGGCTAAATTTATTTCTGCAATTAATAAGAAATTCTATCCTCTTGCTCATTTACAAAAGGCTATAATGAATTGGCAAAGTTTTAGACAACTTAAAGGACAAAGTGTTCAAGAATACACTCAAGAGTTTAGAAGAAGAGCACTGTTGTTAGGAGTAGACTTACAAAGTCAAGATACTTTGCTGAAATATATAGGTGGTTTTCTTAATTACCTTATACATACTATCCTTATGTTCAATCCTACTAGTCTAGACGAAGTTTGTGTACAAGCTACACATTTAGAGGCTAGAGGGAAAAACACTCTTGATGGAAATGAGGGTAGTGATTTTAAAGGCAAAGGAAGAAAAAGGATTGAAAACTCTAGAAAGGAAAAAGGGAAATTATTTTGCAAGAACTGTTCAAAAACAAGCCACAATGAAGACCATCGTTGAAAGCTTCATCCGGAGCTGAAACTAGAGAAATATAAAAACAAAGACAGAACCAAAGAAAAGGGAAAAACTGTTGCAACTGTTGAACAGGACTTAGGGTCTGAATCAGGTGATGAGACTAAAATTATCGCCATGGTATTAAAGAACGTAAAGGGGAAAGAGGTTGTACAAGAAACAAATACCAGTTCTAGCACATTAAACTGTCACAAAGAAACTCAAAATGAAAAGAGGAGGATAGAGCTATTTCATGTGAGGATAATCTCAAACCACACAAAGATAGACACACTTTTTGATAGTGGGTCTCAAGCTAATCTCATCTGAGAAGACTTGGTAAAACAGCTGAAACTTGAGACAATTCCACATCCAAAGCCTTATCCACTAGGGTGGATTTGCAAGGATGCTAATTTACAAGTCTCAAGAAAGTGCATGTTGCGCTTCGCCATAACAACTCATTATGTTTATTGGGTTGAACTGGATGTAGTACCACTTGAAATTACATGTGTTGTGTTGGGTAGTCCATATTTATTTGACAGAAAGACAATCTTCCATCGCCATGAGAACAAGTATCATCTGTTGAAGGATGAAAAAGAGTATATTGTGAGAGCACATAAGAAGAATCAGTCTCATCATCTTCATTTTCTGTAATCAGAGAGATTTTGTGGGTCCAAAAGCTTCCCATTTGGGAGGTGTGATCAGGTGATCATGTCCTAAGTTGAAAAAATGCTCAAAATTGGAACTTCTCAGAATTGGTTTAAACTAGAACGATTGGATAGGCCTCGTCGATACGATCCTGGTGCCATGAATGACACTCAAATCTGACACTATATGTGAAAGTTATTCAAGTTTGAAATTCCCAATTTTCTTCAAAAAGTCCAGTTTGACCAGGGTTGACTTTGATTTTAAAAAATATTAAAAAAAATATTCCACATAATATTCTTGGAATATTCCTTCATCAACCTATCACAGCTCGACACTTTTCATTTGCGGATTGGATATTGGGTTGACTTACAGTTTTGGTGTCTAATCAGCGGGCGCCATGTGGCCTGCTCGGAGGCCGCCATGTGGCCCCAGGACTGATGAAATTGCAGTGGTAATTTTTTTTGGCACCTAATAGGATTTGACCCCGGGTCGGGTGGCCACCAACCCACAGGTCCGACCGGCCCGCCAACGCTATGGTTCTTATCTACCCTAGGTCACACCGCCTACTTAAAGGTTAGGTAATGTATGGTTGGGGCGGAAAGGGGGCCAACCCCTAAGGGCCAGCCCCTTATACACGGGACCACAGGCCAGAACCATGGCCTATAGACCCCAACGCCGACGGTTTGCGGTTAAGTTAATTCGGATGTTCACATGTGTTGCGGCAGAAGTTGTTATAACGATTATACCACGGTTATGAAATCGTTGGGTCAAACGGTTAGTCCGGCGGGTTCGGACGGTTCATGTGACCACCAAACCATAAACCTTAAATGCCACGTTAACTGACCATATAAACAGGAGCAGAGCCCCCAATTCCGGCGGTGAATGCTATTTTGGTGGACCTATCTGCAGTTACTCCAAAGTTCATGGAGTTTTTTAAGACCAGATTGGACAAAACTTCTTTTGGTCATAACTTCTGATTGACTAAACCTTTTGGAGCGATTTGTTTTTTTATTTCGGGTATTCTCAGCATTCTGGAGCCATTGGAATAGGTTTTTAGAGCCAACAGAGGTGTATTTCATCCATTTTTACTTCAGAGAAGCTTGGGAAGCCATCTGGGCCTTGAGGGAAATGAAGCTGCATTGGACTACACTTCACTGTTTTAGGTGAAATCAGAGTCATTCTTAGCTTCTTTCTGTGTTCTGAATTCATTTTCATAGTTGGTTTGGTTTGTTTAGGCATTTTTCTCACTGTATTACCAATTTTAGCATCATAATATATCAAGGACATGCCCATTGGGAGCCTTGGACCCGACAAATGTAGCCCAGGAGGGGTGAACTGCCTCATCATGTTGTTGTGTGTTTATGATGAAGTTATTCTACTGTGTTAATCAGATTAAAGTTTTTAAAAATTAAATTAAAACAACACTCCCTCACACCAAAGTTCATAAACAGTTATCAAAAATACTTTGTTTCACTTGCAAGACTATCCAAACACTTTGCACACTTAAATTAATGGAAATGAATACTTTGAACAAAAAAACAAATACTTTCATTTTCAGATTAAATATGTACAAATCCCTTATTAAAAAGAAGAAAAGGCACTATATAGACATAAATCAATAACAATTATTACACCTATCTAAATTGGATCCTAAGAATTTTTGGAGGAAAATTTTAACTAAATAAAATAATCTAATTCCATTAAAGGATTGGTATCCCTACCTTAAAATTTTTTATGAATCCCCTAATTCCATGGACACCATTTTGAATATCCCTATAGAAGATGAAATATTTTCTTCGAAAGACAACGAGCTTGGGGTTAAGCGGCTCACAACTGGGAAAGATAAGGATAGTGAAGGCTAGGAAGCTACATTTTTTAAATGATCTGAAATTGATTTTTAGTTAATGTTGTGCTAATATCAGTTTCAGAATTAACATGAAAGTGCTTTGGTTTTCTTATCATACAAGGGTTTATACATGTTCTTATGAGTGACTTGTTGATTAGTGGTTGTCATTGATGTCAACCCAAGCAACACCAGGGGCTACCCTGATCTTTCATGGGAATTTTGACCTATCAAATTTCTATATTCCAAGTCAGGGATATTTTTTATGGTTTCTTCTTGTCGATATGTTTCCGTTGATATATGAATGTAATTCTTCACGGTTTGAGAGATATTCATGTTTGAAGTTAGTAACCCTAGTTAGTGGGCTAAAACCCCATGGGATTTTGGCATGGGTCATTGAAAATTGAATAATTAATAATTTTTAAGCTCCCAAAATCCCTCCCACATTCACTTGTTGATGCAGGAGCATCAAGCTGAAATTTTATTATTCATTTATGTAATTTAAGGGGTGAGGTGTTTTAATTATTTTATTAATTCTTTTGCTCAAATTTAATAAATTAGGAGAGAAAATATAAATGTGAGGATTATTGTAAATATTCCTTAAACAATTAAGGATATGAGTGGAATGGAATTAGGAATTCCATAAACGGGACTTAGTTGAGGCCAAAATAAGATAAATCTAAATTGGATTTTAGTTGAGATTTGTGTGGAGGAATTTATGGAGTGGAATAAATTCATATTTATGTATAAATAGGAGGATTGTGTGAGGATGAAAACCAAGCGAGGAAGTGAGGAATACAGAGAGAGTGAGGAATGGATTGAGAGCTTTTTGTAAAGGGTCGGGAGTCGAAAGGCCATTCATTGTAATATTTGGCTGGGAATATTTTGTGTTATTGTACATCAGTATATTTGTGTTTTTATAGCTCTCTTTATTGTATGTATATTTTAAGCTACAAACTGTTTTCTTAATGAAGAGTTAGATGAGTGTTTTCATGTTAGAGGAAACACACTGTTTTATACGCTAGGATCTGATTTAACCCCATATCCTGGTATCATTTGGTATTAGAGCACTAGGTTTGTAATTGTGTTTGCATTATTTGATTGTGGTGTATGAGGAAAGAGAAGTGGCTTATTACTGAAGCAACGGTCATTGCATGCTTCATTGTGTGATGTTGTTTTAGAATGCTGTCTATACTGCGTTGTTCGAATTAAAAGCAGCGTCATAAGGTAAAAAATGATTTGTGGTGTTGACTGTGGTTGAGTGAGTCACGTGAATCTACATCAGATCTTGCTTGTGGCTAGGTCGTTACCTACCTGTTGTGATGTGAAACAACCAGGGTAGATGATACAAAAATTGCTAACGTAGTTGAAGAGGCAGAACAGGGCGCTACAACTTCTTTGTCCGTTGAAGATAAGATTGCCAGAAGGTGAATTTGTTGAAGCAAAAACGTAAGTGATCGTGAATTAGCTATAGTGTTAAAATGAGGTGAGCATCGAAATCATAACAATGAATTGTCTTATCCTTGACAAAGCCACGGGTTGAAAACCATAAGCCGGCGACAAGTGTGAAGTCGCACCACTACGTGAGGGTCTTAATGCACTTGGCAGAGGAAATATCACATGTGACGGGTATGTGATTGTGAACTCGTGCGGGTGTAATGTCTGGTAGGCAACAACGTTTATTACTGAGGAGAGTCCGTGGCGTTGGTAATTTCCGCCTCAAAGAGCAAGCCATGTGACATATGAGTATGTACAACAGACTATGTAATAAGTTGAACCTACGACTTGGCCATCGTTGCTTGGAAGGTTGCTAGTAATTGTTATGAGTAGACTTAAGGATCTTCGTGTCACGTTTGGTTAATAATGTTGCAGAGTGGCATGTTATTGCGTTGACATTGCTGGGTATATTGGCATAGTAATTGGGTGGAGAGTTTAAATTCTGTGTAAAACATTCACACAGACCCATGGAGGTTGCGAAATGTTGAATGAAGATTACCGTGGAATCGTGGTGTGCAGCCAGTATCAAATACTGTGTTGGAGAGATACATATACCTGTAGTAACAATCCAGAAATAGAGATTGTGTTCACAGCCTTTTAAGTGAGGTATTAAAATTTTTCTAAGGTACCATTTCTTAGATATATATTTCGAATTGTATTGGAACACTATTTGTGGTAGAGTGCCAAATGATATCCAGGAAGTAAATTGTGAGTTAGGGATATAACGCTGAGCAAATATAGTTTGTAGTTTGTGGTATCTGGAAATCAGAATTGGGCATATATATAAAAATAAACAAAGTAACAATTGCAGAGAAGATGAAATCCATCACATGTGGAAAATAAGAAATTTTGACTTTTATGCATAACTGTTGCTTGCTCCATTGAATAGGAGACAACATTTTTCAGGTGAATGGCATTTGCGTAGAAGCATAGCTGGGTGAATGGAAATTGCATTGGCGAATGGTGATTTCCAAAGATATTATTAGATTGTGTATACCTTGAAGGTTTCCAACATTATTTGTTGGAAAAAATTATGTTAGGAAATTGACATTGCATATTCAAACCCGGATGATGGGGTGGAGACAAAGCTCAGGTTTGGAGTTGGATAACTAGGAGTTCATGGTGTTGAAGATGGCAACAAGAAACAGTGAAGGAGGCATCCTGAAACATCTTTCCTGATCCTAGTTGGAAAGTGATCACCTAAAATAGGTGGGGACCACACATGTGATTTTTTTGTCGCAAAATCTATTTTTAGACTATGTCTATTTTTAGACATATGGAGCATGGTCCGGGGATTGCAGTATGAGATTCTTGGAATATGTGTCATGTTGGTAAAAATAGATGGGGCTCTATTTTTTGGACCTATAGGTCGAAGAGGTCGAAGTCTATATTTAGACTGCCTCTCCTTAAAATAGGGAAGTCGAATATTATTAGCTCTTAATAATATTTGGACTCTAAACATTATCTTATTCTCTTGGAGCACTTCAATTTGATGCCTGGATGTGGCACATGCAACTGACAGAAGGAAATACGCTTTTCCTAGGGTTTAAGTGAAGCTATTGCATGATGACTTCAGTTAGAACTCATGTGACAGAGTTTGGTGGAGTTGATTGAGGAAGTTAGTGGAGTTGTATTCAGTTTAACTAATCTAAACATAGTTGAGCTTTTTGTATCCAAGTTAACTAATAGATACATTTAGTGAGAGTGGTGTGAATTAATTATTAATTAATTCACTAATTAGAAACTCATAAATCAACTAAAGAATACATCAGTTAACTTCAGTGCATGGACAGTTTCAGTGGAGACCAGTGCAGAAATAGGTGAAAGAGCAGGTTAACTATCGGTTGTGACTATACTATTGCTATTTGGAACACACAGATGGGTGGAGTAATCAATGAGGATTGTGCAGTTCAATCCAGGTGGTTTATCTATATAAAGAGACCATCCCATAGCATTGAAACACGCAATTGAGGTTGGCTATCAAGTGGCTAAAGGTTGGAGCATGAGTTTTGCTAGATCTAGCTTGATAGTGTGTAGCATGGGAGGTAGTGCATGAGAGCTTGCAAAGAGCTTTGTACTATGATTGTTACATGATCTCCATGACATGTATAATATACAGATAGTTGGGGGTTTTCAGCTTTAAGCTTTCTCATGAAATACTGTGTTCATATGTGTGAATTTTTATGGCTTTAATGTGTGCATGCAATTGATTTTATTTCCGCATGTGATGATCAATGGTAGAAGAGATTCTGTATTATGCATGAAGCTAAAATAGTGTGTGATCAGGAGAATCTCGGTGGATAACATATCAGTTATTCAAATTTCTACACATGGGAGGAAAATTCTGTAGAGGCTTGAATGTATTCCTAAAAGAATACGTGAGAGAAGAGTTGGGTCATTTCAACCACAAGAAGATTCAAGGTAAGTGGTCATTGAATGAATCAATATTCATTGAGTAGAGGTAATTTAAAAGTTGGATGATTAAATTTACTTGCCATACTCATTGCAAATGCGGAGGTATAAATGAATAGGAAAATGTGCTAATCCTGGGTGATATAAAGAGAAACATGCATTTTTATGTAAGAGGGTGGATTCTTCACAGTTTTGGTTAAGTCATTTTGGACCAAAGCTTGTAGTTGGAAAAAGGAGAATTCTTTTGATTTGTGATTAAAAACATAATTGCTTGATGTTGTAAAATATTTGTTTTACCATCATGTGGCAGTATTTAAGGAGGAATTATTCAGGATGGATACAATGTACAAGTTGTACATTATTCATCAAATAAGTTGAAAATATGTTCTCTGTACACAGTTGAAGAGATGTGAATTGATGTTGTATGGTGCATAAAAGTGCAGGAAAAATGTTTGCATTAAAATGACAAGTTTATGGTGTGAAGGGCATGCGAGTATTTACAGTGACAAAGACGACATAGAAGAGTGGAATCCAGAGAATTGAGTTTGTGAAGAGAAAAGGTTTATTGATAACCTTAATGGAAGCATAAGGTATCATACACGATTTTAAAAAGGTATCTTGAATGTTGAAAATTGAATGGTTTATTTTATTTTCACCATAAAATAAATCTTAGGAAAAGTGAATTGCATTTCAAGTTAGAGACTTCAGTATCATGTGAGTAAATGATAAATGTGAGATGATGAAATTGGTGACTGGTGATATTTTCTGAAGAATGGAGTATGAGAGAGAGTGAAGATTTTACATCATAAAATGTATTAGGGGTGTATGTTCATGGGAAGAATGTATAATTTGAATTAAGTCAAAATATCCACTATCATAATTTGGGCAAGCCTTGAATTCAAATAGATGTTAGGGTCAAATGAAAGTTTGGATAGTTTTGAGTATTTTTCATCCAAAATGAAGAGTTGATGTAAAGTCTGAGTCAAGAGTCGTAATCCAAGTTAAAGTTTTGAATGTAATTGGGTGCATGATCGGCAGAGCCTGACACCCAAAGAATTTGTCATTGTAACACACGCATTACTAAAGTGTTGTTTGCAGCAGAGAGAAGTAAAATAATTTCCAGATACTAATCCCAAGATAGAGAACTGAAAGAGGTCGAGCGCCAAAAGAAAGCTTGCATTGTTGAATGACAAGTGGGGAGACTTGCTGAAAAGTGGATTGAATGAAATCCACGCGTTAACAGATGAAGTTCACAAAGGAGGAGAAGATGACTGTTGATAGTCATTTCATAGGTTTTAAGAAAGACCTCAATCGAAGACAGAAAAGGGAAAGTGCCAAGGTAAGTGGCATATGTGAGCAACTGACTGATGAATATTATGAGCGGGAGAAAGCTGAGATAAAATTACTTCTTGAGTTATTGATGGAAATGTTAAAAAGAAGTAAAGTAGAGAAAAGATCTAGATGGAGTATAAGGAGGAAAGTCAGATGGCATAGATTGCAAGTGAAGTGGAAGCATAGAGTGAATGCTCAATTGAAGGAAGAGTTACTCAGTTTAAATGAGTATATAAAGGAAGATTTGATATGTGAGCCAGAATATGGTCCATTTCTTTCTGAAAGTAATGGTGTGAAAGAAGAGAAATATACAGAGGAAATGAATCAAATGAAGGATTCAGAGCAGCGAAGAGATATGATGACTGAAGTATCAAGTGGGAACACAAGGTCTATTGTTTTTGAAACTAATGATTTGTGTGTGATTGCAGGTACATCATAGGATGTTGAACAAAATTTGAAGTTTGTTAAGGAGAAGAATTTGATTTTGAATTTTTTTCAGAATGATGTTGAGATAGCAAGATCTCAGAAACAAAAGGAGACAGAAGGGTCTCATGGGAATAACCAGCAGAGTATTGAAGCAGAGAAAGAAGGGCCATCTGATGATTGGTCAACAACAATTGAAGGTATGGAAAGTTGTGTAAAGTTTCCAAGTTCTACTCCAATTGAGATTGTTGAGTTATATAGAAAGTTAGATCTTCAAAGAAGAAAGTTAGAAAATCAGAGGATCTATGCTCAGGATGAGTTGCTGAAAGAGAAAGAGAAAGAAATTGTCTTGAATAATAATCAGGAAGCAAAGGATAAGGATGTAGGAATGATTCAGAAAATCAAAGAAGTTCATTATTGTGAAACAAAACAGGGAGAAATTCTTGAAACATATGATATGGAGGAGGGACTAGTTGATAGTCTCATAGAGGATTTAAATCAGCATACTGATGTGCTGATGGAAGAGGAAATTTTAGAGCAACTTACTAAAATGTTGCTAGAGGATAACGATTCATTGAGGTCTTATTTTTATTTTTATTTTAATGATTGTTTTGTGAGTACAGGTTTTATCGCAGATGCTAGAGGAAATTCGACACAAGTGAAAGAAAAGGAAGAATTTTCTGTGGAAATATGTAATCCATGGAACCGAGAGATTCGATTGTTGGAAACTATGCTGAAGAATCAGGATTCAAGGCATGAAGAGGAATCTCAATTTCAATATTGGGAAATGAATAATGTGAAGGTGCAAGACAACAGTAAACAAGAGGGCAAGGATGAAAGGGCAACAGTAAGTATAAAAGTTCAACAATCATGAAGAAACAGTAAACAATAGATAAAATATCTAATGAACAGAGAAATTAAACTGATAAGGAGGATAATGACGAAAGTATCCCAGAAGAAGACAACAACAGTAAAACAAAGAAGTAGCAGCAAGAGGAAGATAGTAGAAGACTGTGAAAGCATAGCCAGTAGGTCAATGCAACATAAAGTCTGGAGACCTAGAGAAAAACAACAAACAAAAGCAGCAACAATTGGGAAATTGCAGAACAAGGTATGGGATCCAGGAAGAAAAAGATCCGAAACCCATGATCAGGCGATCATGATTATTTTCAACCTTGGGAGTTTGATGCGGGAGCATCACGCTTAAATTTTATTATTCATTTATGTAATTTAGGGGGTGAGGTGTTTTAATTATTTTTCTCAAATTTAATAAATTAGGAGAGAAAATATAAATGTGAGGATTATTGTCAATATTCCTTAAATAATTAAGGATATGAGTGGAATAGAATTAGGTAGATAATCTAGGGATTAGGAATTCCATAAATAGGACTTAGTTGAGGCCAAAATAAGATAAATCTAAATTGGATTTTAGTTGAGATTTGTGTGGAGGAATTTATGGAGTGGAATAAATTCATATTTATATATAAATAGGAGGATTGTGTGAGGATGAAAACCAAGTGAGGAAGTGAGGAATACAGAGAGAGTGATGAATGGATTGAGAGCTTTTTGTAAAGGGTAGGGAGCTGAAAGGCCATTCATTGTAATATTTGGCCGAGAATCTCTTGTGTTATTTTACATCGGTATATTTGTGTTTTTATATCTCTCTTTCCAGTATGTATATTTTAAGCTGCAAACTGTTTTATTAATAAAGATTTAGATGAGTGTTTTCATGTTAGAGGAAACACACTATTTTATATGCTAGGATCCAATTTAAACCCGTATTCTAGCATCACTTGTTGAAGTCCCTCTCAACCTAAGCATTTATATAAATTGTGATCCTCATATCCTCCTCATGTGGGGATTTCGCTACTTGGAACATGTCATTGTGGACTTTGCGCTATAACTCTTTTTCTACGAAGGTTCAGAAGCTAAAATTTTTATGAGGCGACGCCAAAAAACTGAGGAAGCTCCTGTAAATATTTCAGAGCATGGTGCACAAATTTTTTGGAGATGTGATCTGTGGAAGTTAGGGTTTTTGCAGGCTCTTGAACTTCATCTCAAAGAGGTGGCCTTGGGAAAATCGTCATAACTCTCTCTCTGAGCATCAGATTGGATTTTTGTAAAAATTGTCGGATAGTGCACGAACTGTAGTTTTCACTGTATCAATTTTAGAGCCGAATGAAGAAACAAGGACACGTGGAACGTTGTAAAATTTCTCTCTATTGAACTAGTCCATAATTAGGTCATTGTGAGAGATTGGGCATAACTTTTCCTTGAAGAATCCAAATTGGGTTAGACCTATGGCATTGGAAAGAAGACTTAGAGGAATACTACAGGACCAAAAAACACATATTGGGGATCTGAAATAACAAAGATACACCAGATTCAATATCAAGCTCCTAGAAGGAAAGAAAAATCTAGATCATGTGTTGTCAAGGGTTGCAAAGGACCAGACTTTCTAGGGCAACAAAGCAAAGCAAGGTGCAATAGAGGTAAGCTCCAGAATTTTTGCAAGTATTATATATTCATCAAGATAAGAATCAATGCATGATCTAATTGTATGAAGAGTGAGAAAGGGTAACATGACAAGAGCACCAATAAAGGTGCATAACAACAACAAGAATCTCATCACATGAAGTATTCAACTGGGCAGCACTGCATACAGTCATTGTAAAGGTATCATTGTACTAAGTCATTGTAAAAGCATAATTGTAAAAATTGTACAAGTTTCTATCTGACAAGAGTTGGAGAGGTAGTGTCCGGAGGTCTAGGATCATCATTAGGTGGTTGTGTCATAGTTGGGGTTATGGTATCATGTGTTTTCTTCTTCTACATCATTCTATATCATTTTAAAGTGGACCATTTGCCCTAGTACAAGAGTCCATTCTTCTTTCATTCTTATATAGGGTGGTAGGGTGGTGCTAGGCTGGTGCATGAAGTCACCAACAAGTTCAAGCTTGTGAAAACTTTAGGGTGGTAGGGTGGTGCTAGGGTGAGTTGTAGCTAATTGGGTGTTGACTACTGAAGAATATCAGGTGTTGGAGCGTCCATCCTGTGGGAGCTGGACAATAATGATTTTATAGATTCTAGGAAGTTGGAGCTTTATTTTCAAATGGAGTTGAATATTAAAGAATTATTAGAAAAGCATTCAGGTGAGGTAGTTTTTGTCCTGAAGAGGGTTTCCACCTTAAAAACTGTGTGCAACTGTGTTCCTTTTGTTTACTGCTATCATTGTATAAGTACTGATAATAATTGAAGATTAAATAATGATCTGAAATATTATTAATAATACTAATTGAAAGGAATACTGATTCACTCCCCCCCCCCCCCCCCACCCTCATTATTTCCAACAATTAGGATTAGATCTTGGTTCCTTCAATAACAGTCTAATATCTGGAAGGAGGTCATGGAGCATACCAAGAATGGTGTACCTCTGTTTAATGAAAATAATTATGCACTATGGAAAGGAAAAATGGACGTCTATCTCTTGGCGCAAGGTTACGAAGTATAGGACACTGTTAAAAATAGATTTACATCAATAAAAAATGAACAAGGTAATAAGAATTTGGTAAATGATGAAAAAGAAAAGAATATTATTACCAGTGGACTTATTGAGCCTTCTTATCATAAGGTATTGGGTTGTAAAATTTCCAAAAATATATGGGACAAGCTTGAGAATATATATGCAGGTGACTGAAATGTCAAAGAAGCAAAACTTCAAATCGACAGAGCAAAATTTGAGCAACTCATAATGAAAGAAGATGGAAACATTGTTGCATACTTCCAACACGTTGATGAAATAACCAACACTCTGGAAGGATTGGGAGAGCCTGTTGATGAGAAGACTATTATACGAAAGTTTCTTAGAACATTACCAGGGAGATTCAACCCAAAGTTATCGGTCTTAGAATATAGTGCAAATCTGGACAAAATCAGCAAAGAGAAATTACATGGAGTTCTCATAGCATATGAAATGAGACTTGATGAAGAAGAGGGTGCTTCACATCTAGAAACTGCGTTCACTGCATATAAGAAAACCAATAAGGAAAAACAACCTTCAAAGGAAATGAACTGCACCTACAAGTGTGAAGAAAAGGAAGATGATGAAGAAGGTCTTTTAGATGGAGAATATGCTTACTTTACGAGAAAACTAAAAATTGGTAAGGGAAAATTCAAAGGTAAACTTCCATTGATATATTTTTGCTGTGGTGAGGTTGGAAATTTCGCAGAAAAATGTCCGAACAGAAGTGATGTCAACTCAAAAGAAAAGAAAGACTTTAAGAAATTCAACAAGCAAGGAAAAATGAAAGGATTCAAAAGAAACTTTCTCTCTAAAGAAGATAGCTCATCATCCGATGAAGACAATGACACCGAAGAAGAAGATAATGAGAGAGTATTGTTTATGGCCAAGCACAATAAACAAGAGGTGTTAAACAACGAAGAAGAAGGGTTGACCATAGAAGAATTTTCTAAGGAGGCAATCAAGCTTATAAAAGAGCTCAAGGCTGAGAAGATTCGTTCCAGTACTCTTGAAGAACAAGTTCAAGGTCTCAAAATTTAAGTTGAAGAACAAAAATGTATTGAAGAGTCACTTCAAAAGAAGTTGGAAGAAAGCAACCAAGAAAGGGAAGCATTAGAAGCTGAAGTAGTCTCATTGCATAAGGAAGTGAAGAAGGGAAAAAATGTCCAAAACTATGTTGACAAATTAAGGGCATTGGAAGAATTCATCAACAATCAACGATCTTACAACAACAGAACTATCCTCGGTTACAAAGAAGAAGAAGAAATACCTTCTACAAAAAAATATAATGAACCTATGAGATATGACATGCATGTAGACTTCATTGGACAAGATTCACAAGAACAACCTTGGAAGACAATTCCTCGACGAAGATTTCCATCCAGGTACCAACATATTTTTGATGGCTATTGTTACTCATGTGGAAAATTTTGTCATAAAATTGTAGAATGTCGCACGTACCCTAGAAACCAATACAATTTCAGGATATTTGTCAAATAAGAACCTCCCAGGGCTCAACGAAACATCAATAGATTTGACAATTTAAGAAATAATATTGAATGTTACAAATGTCGAAACTTTGGACACATAGACAGAGACTGCAGACTTGAAAATCCTCAGGAAGAATCTTTGAAGCCACATAACGAACGAATATGGAAGAAGAAGAAGATTGATAATTGTGCTCTAACTCTCAAGGTTCAAAACAACAAATATGTGTGGTATGTTGATAGCGGTTGCTCAACGCATATGACTGGAGATAGAAATAATTTTGTATCTCTAAAAGAGAAGAAGGATGGAACCATGTCCTTTGGAAATGATGGATCTTCAAATGTTATGGAATTAGGTACCATCACTCTCGGAAGCAAAGATTCTCTAGCCAAGAATGTTCTATTCGTTGAAAACATGAATCACAATCTGCTCAGTGTTGGACAAATGTGTGATCAAGGACACACAATACTATTCAACTCCAAAAAATGTGAAATCAGGAAAGGCAGGTATGGTAAAATTGTGGCTACAGCAAGTCTAGCTCCAAACGACATATATGTTCTGGATGAAGCCACTAAAGCACATCTACTAGCTAAAGAGGATGATATAATCTCTGGTAGCAATGATGGTCGACTAAGTAAGAACTTTTCTACAAAGATGCAAAGAAAGTTCGAGATGTCTTTACTTGGTGAGCTGACATACTTCTTAGGGATTAAAATATCTCATCAAGTGAAAGGAATATTTATATGTCAAGCCAAGTACAACAAGTAAATTCTCAAGAAATTCAAAATGGAAGATTGCAAACCCGTCCTTACTCTGATGGTAACAGGTTACAAATTGAGCATAGACGACTCATCTATGGATGTGGATCAAAGGTTGTACAGATCCATGATTGGTAGTCTTCTATATGTAACGGCCTCCCGGCCAGATGTAACTATGCAAGCAGTTGGACAAGTAGAAAGATTCCAAGCAGCACCAAAATAATCACATATTATTGTCATCAAAAGGATTCTTCGATATCTAAAGGGCACAACATAATATGGCTTGTGGTATCCCAAGGGTAACAATCTCATTATTCAAGACTTTACATATGCAAATTGGGAAGGAAGCATTGATGATCGTAAGAGTACTAGTGGAGCAACATTCTATGTAGGTGGTTGTCTCGTATCATGGTTGAGCAAAAAGAAAACCTCAATCTTGTTATCTACAACGAAAGCAGAATACATTGCAGCGGAAGCTTGTTGTACTCAAGTCCTTTGGATGAAACAAACTTTGCAAGATCTTCAAGTACAATTGAGTGAGCCTATTCCCATCTTCTGTGATAACACCAGTGCCATCATCATCTCTAAGAATCCTGTCATGCATTCAAAAAAAAAACACATTCCAATCAAAAATCATTTAGTTAGAGAACAAGTCGCTGAAAAGAATATCAAACTTGAATATGTTGGTACAAAAGAACAAATCGTTGATATCTTCACTAAACATTTACCTCATGAAGCATTTGAATATCTTCACCAGAAGCTTGGGATTCTCCCAAGTTCTCATTAGATTTTACTTATTCATAATATAAAGGGGGAGTGGAAGTGTGTACAGGTCCACAGGATGGTTGTGTGTCAGGGGGAGTTTCCCTTTGCCATTGATGTCAAAGGGGGACATGATGTTGTAGGAAGAGGTGTCATGATCGCAGGGGAGTAATTGTGTTGCCATAAATGCCAAAGGGGGAGATTGTTGATCAGTGGTTGTCATTGATGTCAACCCAAGTAGCACTGGAGGCTACCCTGATCTTGCATGGGAATTTTTACCTACTAAATTTATATATTCCAAGTTAAGGATATTTTTTATGGTTTCTTCTTGTCGAGATGCTTCCATTGATATATGGCATGCCACATAATTCTTCACGGTTTGAGAGATATTCATGTTTGAAGTTAGTAACCCTAGTTAGTGGGCTAAAACCCCATGGGGTTGTGGTATGGGTCATTGAAAAGTCAATAATTAATAATATTGAAGCTCCTAAAATCCTTCCTACGTTCACTTGTTTAAGTCCCTCTCAACCTAAGCATTTATATAAATTGTGATCCTCATATCCACCTCATGTGGGGATTTTTCTACTTGGAACACATCATCGTGGAATTTGCGCTATAACTCTTTTCCTATGAAGGTTTAGAAGCTGAAATTTTTATGAGGCGACGCCGAAATCCTGAAGAAGCTCCTGTAAACATTTAAGAGCATGGTGCACGATATTTTCTGAGATATGATCTGTGGAAGTTAGGGTTTTTGCAGGCTCCTGAACTTCATCTCAAAGAGGTGACCTTGGGAAAATCATCATAACTCTCTCTCTGAGCATCGGATTGGAATTCTATAAAAGTTGGCAGATAGTGCATGTAATTTAGTTTTATTTGTATCAATTTCAGAGGTGAATGAAGAAACATGGACACATGTCACGCCGTACAAGTTCGCTCTACTGAACTAGTCCATAATTAGGTCATTGTGAGAGATTGGGCATAACTTTGCCTTGAAGAATCCAAATTGGGTTAGAACTGTGGCATTGGAAATAAGACTCAGAGGACTACTGCAGGACTTAAAATCACATATTGGGGATATGAAATAACAGATATACACCAGATTCAATATTGAGCTCATAGAAGGTAAGAGAAAGCTAGATCATGTGTTGTCAAGGGTTGCAAAGGACCAGACTTTCTAGGGCAGCAAACAAAGCAAGGTGCAGTAGAGGTAAGCTCCATAATTTTTGCACGTATTATATATTCATCAAGATAAGAATCGATGCATGATATAATTTTCTGAAGAGTGAGAAAGGGTAGCATGACAAGAGTAGCAATCAAGGTGCAGAACATCAACAAGAATCTCACCACATGAAGTCTTCAAGTGGGCAGCACTGCATACATTCATTGTAAGTTTATCATTGTACTAAGTCATTGTAAAAGCATCATTGTAAAAATTGTACATTTGTCTATCTGCAAGAGTTGAAGAGGTAGTGTCGAGAGGTCTACAATCATCATTAGGTGGTTGTGTCATAGTTGGGGTTATGGTCTCGTGTTTCTTCTTCTTCTACATCATTCTATATCATTGTAAAGTGGACCATTTTCCCTAGTATGGGAGTTCATTCTTCTTTCATTCTTCTATAGGGTGCTAGGCTGGTGCTAGGTTGCTGCATGAAGTCACCAACAGGTTCAAGCCTGTGAAAAATTCAGGGTGGTATGGTGGTACTAGGGTGAGTTGTAGCTCATTGGGTGTTGGGGCATCCGTTCAGTTGACTACTGAAGAATCTCGGGTGTTGGAGCATCCATCCAGTGGGAGCTAGAGAAGAATGATTTTCTAGATTCTAGGAAGTTGGAGCTTTATTTTCAATTGGAGTTGAATATTAAAGAATTATTAGAAAACCATTCAGGTGGTTTTTGTCCCGGAGAGGGTTGCCACCTTAAAAACTGTGTGCAGTTGTGTTCCTTTTGTTTACTGCTATCATTGTAAAAACACTGATAATAATTGAATATTAACTAATGCTCTGAAATATTAATAATAATACTAATTGAAAGGAATATTGATTCACCCCCCCCCCCCCCCCCCCTCGTAGTATTTCCAACATGAGTCTTCATTAAAATTGATGAGATTAAGTGTATTTCATGAACTTAAAAGCATGGAAATTCAATGCCGAACAAAAAAATAATAAAACATAGCAAGCACAAATAATAGAGAAAAATACACAATTTTTTGATGAAGGAGTTCACCCCTCCTAGGCTACATCTCCTTGGTCCAGCTTCATAGTGTGGGCCTTTATATTAGCTTCAATTATGCAAAAGGGTTGTTTAAAGTCTCTTGATGCCTCTGCAACCTACTCCAGTGGCTCCAAAACATCAAAATAATCCAAGAATGACTCTTCCTGAGCCAAAATTGGTCGAAAATTTCCTCAATTATGGAAAAACCTTTTTTTCCTAGTTTTTCTCCACTAATTCTGGAAGTCCGCTAGTTGACTCCACTAAATGTGGAGATTCTGCAGAAATATGGCAGGTCCGCCAAAAATACCACCATTTTAATCATGCAGTTAATTAAATATAAACACATGATTAAGGTTAAGATAGGCAGATTTTTAATGCGCTAAGCGCGTTTTGTTTGGAGCTCTGGCACTTGGTCACAGGCCACGGTCTCGTGGTGAGGGGGTTGGCCCCCTCCTCTGCCCATTGGCACATGGGTTAAACTTAAAATATGTGCGTGCTCCATTATATAACATGCAACATATGGTGGTTCAATGGTAATACTTGGCGGTGGTATGGAGGAGGTCGCAGGGTCGACCCCGACCTCCACCCCTCCTTACACAAAATAAATTTTCCCAGAAATTTAATAAAGATTCAGAATTTGTAAATTTTTTTGACTATAAATAAAATTACATTGCGCCATACATGCGATGGGGAGGTGGCACATTGCAGCCCCTGGCTGTGCCACGTGGCCCGTTCCCATTAACCAAAAATTCCACCATTAATAAAAATTAACCATGCACCATTAAAAATTTAAATTCAACCTTAGAATAAGGAAAACAAATTTCAATTCATAAGAAACATCGACGAATCTAGCTGTGACACTTGGCACAGTGTCATTGGACGAAATTGGAGAATATTCCCTGAAGGTTCCTGAGGTGCTGACTGGACTGCCAAGTCATCAGTTTGTCACTGTTCTGCACAATTTTTCCCTCTTTGGGAAAACGAACAACAGACCATAACTTACTCATACAAACTTGAATTTTTATGAAACGATTTGTGTTGGAATCCTGGTGATGAGCTCTATCAAGTCATTTTTTCTTAATCATTTCTGAGAAATTGATTTTTTTAGCTAAATACTGAGCTCCTGATCATTCCTCCCCACTCGAAGCCTTTTGGACCCCAAAATATAATATCAGTTGTTCAGCATGTGAGGGTGCAACTCCCTCACCCTTTCACTCTCCATCCATTTGGCCTTTGAAGGATTTTTTCCCTTGAGTACTACTCTAAGGTATTCGACATTCCCTCTTCTTGAAGTTCTGACTCTTCTATCAAGTATGAGATCTTGCTGAAGTTCGTCAAGATATTCTGGTGAGAAATCATCTATTGATGGTAGCTGAACATGCTCTCCTTGATCATCAATCAAAGGAGGCTCAAACAATCTCAAATTCTCAACATTAACGATAGAATATATTTACATATAAGGAGTAAAATCTAGCTTAAATGCATTAGTACCAATATTTTCCATAATTTTAAATCGACCATAACGAATTGACTGGAGATTTTTACCTTCCCCTTACAGTATTTCTTTGCTGATATACAACTAAACTTGATCTCCAACCTGGAATTTGTGATCAACATGGTGTTTTTCATGCCTTGCCTTGTAGCTTCTTTGACTCTTTTCAAGTTTCTCTTGCATTGTGTGATGTATCAATTGAATTTTCTCAATGAACATCCTTGCCTTATCTATCTCGCTATGACCATCTATAGCGACATCTTTCTCAAATATGAATTCCAAAGGCGATCTTGGAAAGTACCCAAAACATGCCTCAAATGGTGATGTGTTTGTGGAAGAATGCTTTGCCCTATTGTATGTATGCTGAATGTAATGCAATTGTTCATCCCACAACTTGGGATGCTTTCTGCAATAACCTCTAAGAAGATGAATAACTATCCTGTTTACCACCTCGGTTGGACAATCTGTTTGGACAATCTGTTTGTACTCTTCTTCAACTTTGTGTCCATCATGTCCCATAATTTTGACCAAAAATTCCCAACAAAATAGGAATCCTGATCACTTACAATAGAATTAGGAAGACCAAAATGAATCCATACATTTTGAAAGAAAATATTACTGTTTTTTTCAGTTGTAATTGTTTTCTTACTTGGCATCAAAAGACACATTTTGTTGAACCTATCTACCACAACATACACGTAATCATGACCTTTCCTTGACATAAGAGTACCACCTACAAAATCCATTGAGATACTCTCCCAAGGATGTGAAGGAACTGGAAGTGGAGTGTACAATCCAATTTTCCTATTACTAGGCTTACTTATTGCACATAAAAAACATCCTCTAATAAAACGAGATTCGCTATCAATCATGCGTGACCAATAAAAATACCTTTGGATATTCACTACTATCTTGCCTACACCAAAATGTCCAGCAATCAATGATGTGTGCGTCTCCCTTATGATACTGGTTATTTCTCCCTGTGGTATACATAACTTGGCCAAGTGATACAACAAATTTTTCTGCACATGATAATCTAACTCTTCATTTTGGTTTCCTTCACTCAAGCTTTCATACACATCTTGAAAATCACTATCATATGCATTTTGTTCAATGTAAATTTTATGAATAATTGGATTGTGCTTGAGTATAATAGATGAATTTACAATAGGCCTAGAGAGAATATCAACTATCTTATTGTGATTCCATTTTTGTACTGATAACCAAATGAAATTGTTGTAGAAATCCCATCCATCTGAAATCTCTTGATTGCTACAAATTTAACTGTGATTGTAATTACTGCAATGGCTAATGGTCGGTATGGATAATGGTCTCTTTCCCCATAAAATAGTGCTTCTATTTCTTTATACTTTGTACCAATGCATATAAATATTTATCATAGGTGGGATAATTAGTCACAACTCCATTAAAAATTTCAGAATGAAACGAGATAGGCTTACCATGTTGCATGAGAACTGCTCCTATAACATAATCACTTGCATTTGTTTGGACCTCAAATGGCTATCTAAGATCTTGAAGAGCCAATACCGGTGCTGAACTTATATTTTGATTTAAAGCATCAAGTTCTTTTTTCTGCATATCTCCCCAATGGAATACTTTCTTAACACTTGCCAATGCATGTAGCAGAGCTGCAATGGAAGAAAATATAGCAATAAATTTCCTCCAATACTATGCTTCCCCAAGAAAGCTTCTTACCTCTGTAACTATATTAGGCTTGGGCTAATTAAGAATGACCTCTACTTCGGAAGGTTAGATATTCAACTCACCTCCTCCAACAACGTGTCCCAAATACACGAAAGAAGTCTTGCCAAACTCATAGTTCGACATATTTAAAAATAATTGCTCTTTTTTCAAGATATCAAGTACCTTGTTCACATGCATGAAATGTTCTTCTCTTGATTTGTTGAATATAAGTAAACAATGACGAATTCATCTAGAAATGGTCTAAGTACATCATTCATGACTCTCATGAAAGTAGCTGGAGCATTTGTTAGACCGACTGGCATAACTAACCACTCAAATAATCCTTGTCTAGTTTTAAAAGTAGTTTTCCAAATTTATTCTTCAGCTATTCCAACTTGATGATAACCACTTCGCAAGTCTAACTTAGTGAAATATCTTGCATACTTTAACTTATCTAGAAAATCATCAATGCGTGGGAGTGGGTAGCAATTCTTTACCGTGATTTTATTCACTCTATAGAAATCTATGCACATGTGCCAAGTCCCATCCTTCTTTGGTACCAAAATAATTGGTGAACCACATGGTGAAGTAGATGGGCGTATGATACCTTTTTTCATTAATTATTGAATTTTCTTCTTGATTTCCAAACTCTCCATGATTGACATGCGATACATACCAATGTTTGGAAGTGGAACATCCTGTTGCAACTGAATCTCATGTTGAATTGCCCTTTTGGGAGGTAACCCACTTGATTCTTGAAACATCTCTCTGTGCTAAATTACCACATCAAACAAATAATATTTTAATTTGTCATCACATCCTTCAAAAGACTCATAGTCAACATCATCCTTTTTCTTGATCATGAGAAGCAAAAAATTTATACTTGCATTAGCTAGCCTCTTCATTTTCTCTGCATTAACTAAAGAAATATTCAGTTTCTTACGATGAGCTCTCACAATATACTTCACCCCATCCTTAAGCAAATGATATTTTTTCTCATGGTGATAAAACACCGCTTTCTTGTCATACAAATATGGACTTCCCAAGATAATCCCAGAAATGTCAAGTGGAACCACATCTAACTCGACTTCATCAACAAAGTTTGCAGTAATAGCAAATAGAAATATGCATTTCTTTGTAACCTGTAAATTTTCATTCTTAACTATCCAACCCAAAGGGTATGGTTTATGATGTGGTAAGGTTACAAGGTTAAGATTTTTGACCAATTCTTCTGAAATTAATTTTTCTTGTGACCCACTATCAAACAATGCATCAACGTTTGTATGATTTGAAATCATTCTAACATGGAACAATTATATCCTTGTGTCTTCATTTGGAGTGTTGTTGTGACTATTTGAGGAACTAGTACTTGTTATGGCTTCCTTTGCCTTGTTAACCATGGTGACAATCTTGGTCTCATCTCCTGAATCAGATTCAAGATATTCTTGTGTGATGGCAGTCATATTTTGTTTCCATTTATTATTCGGTTTCGTTAGCCTTAGTTTAGGATGTAGTTTCCAACAATGGGCTTCATCATGCCCCTCTATGGAACAATGTTTGCATGTAGTTTTCTCCCCTTCTTTCTTGATTCTTGCATTCTTCTTTCCCTTCCTTTTCCCTCCCTTCTCTTTTCCATTACCCTTGAATGGATTCTTCTTACTACCTTCTTCCTGAATGTTCTTTCCCCTTACTTCAAGATGTGTGGCTTGCACACATACTTCATCTAAGTTGTTTGAGTTAAACATAAGGATAATATGTTTCAAGTAGGAATGCAAACCCCCAATGTATTTCAAGAGTGTGTCTTGTGAAATCAAGTTTACTCCTAACAACAAATCCCTTTTTAAGCTCCTGAGTGTACTCTTGAACAATTTTGCCTTTGAGTTGACTAAAGTTTTTCCAACTCATTATTGCTTTTTGCATATAAGCTAATGGATAAAAATGTATTTTAATGGAAGAAATGAATTCAACCCAAGAAATGGATATCTTACCATGAATTCACATTTCCTCTTGAGTCTTTGCCTCCCACCAAACTAGTGTTGCTCCTTCTAGCCTTAATGAAGCTAACTGGATCTTTATGCCGTCCTCTTGTAGATTCTGAATTCTGCAGTATACTTCCAGTTGACGGATCCAATTGTCCAACTTCTCTGCATTTACCTCACCATTGTACATGGGAAGTTCAAACTTGATATCCAACTTGAGTAATGGAGTTTTTCCTTTTGGGATTTTTCAATGAGTATGGGTGGTTTTTGTGGTGGATGTGGAAGATGAATATGTTGATTAAGATGATGAGGATGAGGATGGTGGAGATGGAGGTGTATTTCCTTCACTACCTTTCGAACTCTTCTCTTCATCCTTCTTACCATATGAAGATCCTTCTCCATGTGGAGGCTTAAAACCTTCTCTTGCTATTTTTACAGTGAATGCATCAAACATGATTTTAACCATTATTTGTATGTCTTTGAAGTATCTTTTGACATCCTCTTCTTCTGAATGTCCATGAGTCTCTCCAACTCCTGAAATAATGGCTAAGGATTCAAACTCAACCTCCGATGCTTGTACCTCTTCAATCAATTCAACTTCTTGTGCAATTTGTACCTCTTCAATCTCAATTGCTGGAGATGGAACTTGAGGTGCTTCAAGTGCAGCTTTGAATGGAAATTTGGGTGAAGATGATGCTTTCTCAGCTCTCTTTCTTCTTGTCCTAATCTCAGGTATAACAACCAATAAATTCCCTTCTCCTCTCTGCAACTTCAACCTTGTAAGCATCACAAAATTGCAACTATTAAAACCCTTCTTGCACAATCTCACTGAGCAAAGCAAGAAATAAAATTTTAGCAACCTTGTGCTTTGATACCAAATTGATCTGAAATTTATTGTTAGTTAATGTTGTGCTAATATTAATTTCATAATTAACATGAACATGCTTTGGTTTTCTTATCATACAAGGGTTTATACATGTGATTATGAGTGACAATTCATTAAACTTGATGAAATTAAGTGTATTTCATGAACTTAAAAGAATCGAATCTCAATGTTGAAAACTAGCATAAAAAGAAAAATCAAGCACAAATAACAGAGACAAATACATAAGTTTTTGATGAAGGAGTTCACCCCTCCTAGGCTACATCTCCTTGGTCCAACTTCATAGTGTGTGCCTTTGTATTAGCTTCAATTGTGCAAAAGTGTTGTTTACAATCTCCTGTTGCCTCTACAATGTGCTCCAATGGCTCCAAAACATCAAAATATTCCAAGAATGACTCTTCCTGAGCCAAAATTGGTCAAAAATTGCCTCAGTTATGGAAAAACCATTTTTTCCTAGTTTTTCTCCACTAATTCTAGAAGTCCGCCACTTAACTCTACTAAATGTGGAGATTACGCCAAATATGGCGGGTCTGCCAAACCTAATGCCATGTTAATCACACAGTTAATTAGAGATAAGCATGCGATTAAGGTTAATATAAGTGGAGTTTTAATGCGCTAAGCACGTTTTGTTTGGAGCTCCGGCGCTTGGTCACAAGTCACAGTCTCGTGGTGAGGCGGATGGCTTGCTGGGCAGGCCCCCTCCTCTGCCCCTTGGCACATGGGTTAAACTTAAAATATGTGTGTGATCTATTATATAAAAAGCAACACATGGTGGTCCAATGGTAATACTCAGCGGTGGTATATGGGAGGTCGCGGGGTTGACCCCGACCTCTGCCCCTCCTTGCACATAATAATTTTGCCTCGAAATTTAATAAATATTCGGACTTTGTAAAAAAATTGGGCTATAAAGAAAATTACATTGTGCCATACATGCCATTGGGAGGGGGCATGTGTCAGCCCCTGTCCACGCCACATGGCCTTTCCCATTGGCCAAAAATTCCACCATTAATAAAAATTAACCATGCACCATTAAAAATTGAAATTCAACGTTACAATAAGGAAAAAAAAATTCAATTCCTAAGCAACATCAACAAATCTGGTTGCGACACTTGGCATAGTGTCATTGGTTGAAACTAGAGAATATTCCCTGAAGATTCCTGAGGTGCTGACTCAACTGCCAAGTCATCAATCTGTCACTGTTCTGCACAATTTTTACCTTTTTGGGAAAATGAACAACATACCATAACTTCCTCATACTAACTCAAATTTTGATGAAACGAGTTGTGTTGGAATATTGGTGACGATATTTATCCAGTCGTTCAGGTCTGAAGCATTTATGAGCAATTTCATTTTTAGCTAAATACTGAGGTACTGATCATTAAAATAGGAGGGCCTATCCCCATCCATCACATACACAAGATCTTCAAGTTGGATGCGAAGTCTCATTGTATATATCTTTAAAAGTGGTGATAAAAAACATTCCCTCTACTTATATGCCCATTATGATTAGCCCATTTTAGCCAATTTGTATGGAATTATTTTAGAAAAGATGATTAACCTATGGATAGAAAGCACAAGGAGCTTCACTGAGGGAGAAATACCATACCATGTGCATTCATATTGGGGGATGTATATTGAGGAAAAAATTTCATAATATATTGAGCATATAAAAGGGGGTAAATGGTTTTTATATGTTGTGTATAAAAAATAGAGCTCAAATTTAATGAAAAAATATAAAGGGGTATAAAACATGTTAATGAAAAAATGGATACTTACAATATCTAGTCAAAGTAGGGGTTTTTTAAATTAGGAAGGTGTATTGGGTTTGTATTGGTAGGAGGTTAAAGAAAATTATTTTTAGAGGTATTTTCCAATATTTAGTCAAATTAAGGATATAGTTTAGTATGCCACGAATGCACGTGCTATGTCATATGTTCATTGAGTGAAGCCCCCATGAAAAAAATCCATGATAAAATAGCTAAATTCAAATCTAGTTTAATGATATACCATTCGACTATGGATCAACTTGTTACTCTCAATATCATTACAAGGGAGTGTCATGATTATAAAACTGAACACTTGAGTTGCTTCATCAACTTTAGAAAATATTTTGACTCAACTCCTAGAATAAACCTATGGAAGAGGTTGGAAGAGGTAATGGTTCCTCTTGAGTTTAGGGTTGTTGTGACAAGGTTATTTGATAATGTTATTTCCAATATTAGATCCTTTGAGGGTCGGTCATAATAAATTAGTTGCAATATCAAAGTCAGGCAAGGGTGTACCTAGTCTTCTACCCTTTTTGGTAGATACATTGATAAGTTAGAAAAATGTTTGGAAGATGTAGGTTGTGTTGGCCCCATGATCACCAATATAGTCATAAATATTATCCTTTATGTTGATTATATTTTTATTTTTGTAATGAGTCATTATGATCTTGATCAACAACTAAGAATACTCCAATATTTTTGTTCCAAGATGGGTATGATTGTTAATAATGACAAAAGTAAAATCATGATAATACCAAATCCAAAAATATCACATATGATACTTTTATATATCAAAACAACAACATGGAGGAATTTTGAAGACAAATATATTTTAATTTATATCCATCACAAGTTCAACAAGAGTTATAATATTAATAAAATGATAAATGGATGACATAAAGCTTATTATGAACTTGAAAATAATTGTGAGTCAATATATATTTGAATATGGGATAAAAATAAAATCCTCTTTGAGACTCTCATCAGCCTATTATTTTATATGGATGTAATATTTGGGGATAACTATCTTCAAAGAGTCATGGAGGAAGATAGAATAGATCAAAACACAATTTATAACCTACACTCTCAAGATTAAACGAAATATACCCTATGACATCCTCATTGAAGAAAGCCTTGCCCCATTGAAATCATGGCTATGAATATATATCTTACCTATAAGTAGAGGTTAAACACCATCGAATACAAGAGGTTCCCTAAAATTGCATCTAACTCTAGCCAAAATCACAACCTTCGACTAAAGGGAGGATGGCATAAGGATGCCCAGTCTTGATTAGAACATTCATGGTTAAATTATGAGACCATTTTTTAGAATAAGGATACTATCACTAGCACATTTGGTCCAATTTCTGATGGCAAAAATGTCGCTATTGCGACACATAGGCATCCTAAGAGCGACACTTCGTGGTTGGGAAAAATTTCATTTCCTGTGCCATCGCAAATGCGAAACTTCTAATAACTATTAGAATAGCGACACTTGACATGAAACATGTCTTAATTATGGCACCGAAATAATTTTCGCAATCCCGATGGAAAGAATCGTTGCAATTCCAATGGAAAAAATCGTCTCAATTCCAACGGAAAGAATCATCGCAATTCCGATGGAAAGAATCGTCGCAATTCTGACTGAAAGAATCATCGCAATTCCTGTTTAATCAATTTAATGTCTTAAATTTCTGTCGTAAATTGTTGACCAAGGTTAGTAATCTGATGAAGTGTGGTGCACTATATATTCTTAGATGCCCTTCTTTCTTACTTCATTGTGTACCTTTATATATTTTTTTTGCGGGTTTGTATTTTATGCCTAATGTTAAGAACTAAAATTTATCTAAGGATTGAAATCTAAGCTTTTAAATGAATTTAAATGCTAAGAAACAACTAAATCTGAAAGAAATTTAATGATGAAAGCTTAATCTTTAAGAAGGAAGAAAAGGAAATGTTATGTTCACTCTAAGAAAAGAAATTGATTTACAAATTACTCTTAATGAAATGAATAAAATCTAAAATCCTAAAGAATGAAGAAAAGAAAATATTATTTAACTACTCTATTTTCATAAAAATAAATCAATCTTTGGATGGTTAAAATCTGAGCTATGTGAGACTACTCTATGCCAGGAAAAAAATCTATGAAAAAAATATTATTAAACTGATTCTACATTTAAACAAAGCACTGTTATAAATCTCATTGAATTCTATTGATCTCTAAATGATGTTCTATCTATCAACATAATAAAAATAAAACCATATCCTAATTTATCAATTGAGAACATTAATTCTATGAAAAAAAAGCATCTGATTTGATTTTAAATCTATCTGAAATGATCAAAATGTAATTCTAATCTAATTCTGTCCTAGTTTTAAATCTATCTAAAAATAATCAAAATATAACTCTAATTTAACCCTATTCTACATTCCATGGAACGAAAGCATAACATCTATTACTATGAAATTGAACTGATTGTGCTAATTTAATTTAAATTGAACTAAGGCAAGAAAATAATGACAAATTATCTATTGCGTTAATGAAATGTCTAATATAAATCCTATGATTGATGTGTAATCAAATGCGAGAATGATTTTAATTGGAGGCTGACAGAGTCATGACAATGAAACAGCTCATGAGAGCATAAGATACAATCAACTTGTGCGTGAATGTAAACAACTAATTCAGAAAACATTTAGGAACTAATTAACATGAAATTAAACTATGAATCAATGAGAAATTAAACTACAAATCAACGAGAAATTAACTATGAATCAACGAGAAATTAAACTATGAAAATGAAAATAAATTAAACTATAAAATGAATATAAACGCCTCCTTTCTGTGTAGGGGCCCTCTACAACAGAATGAGTGTAAATATACTTAGGATATCTGCACATCAATGGTATAGAACTGGTCTTCTTCATTAATAAAACAGAGTTTAAAACGTATCATTGTATTATCACAAAATTAAGCTTATTTCCGGTTTCAAGGGACCGATATTTATACGAGTTTTTGAATTAACTGTTTGAGACAATTTCGCCTATGGAAAGAAAAATAAGGCTAAGACTAGAAGTCTATTCAGAAGCAAAGTCTTCATGGCTCTTTCTCGATTTTCTACATAAGAGAAAATCGAGAACCTTCGTCCACTGATCTCATTCCTCCTCTTGATTGATCTTTGACCGCGAGTGTTGGCATAATCCTTCTCAAATTTGAATAGGTAAGTAGGATATGATCCATATATGGACCATTTCAAAGCTACCCATATGACTCTCTTCTTCATTTTCTTCTCAAAACCTGTCAAATAATAACGGTGGCTGTAGAAACAAAGGTTAGCTACAGAATTTCACGAATTATGTAGCTAACTACAGAAATTCATCTAAATGATAATAAACATTATAATATAAAATAGAGATCATCTAAATGCCTTCTCAGATGTAAAATGTGTCAATTATCATTGATTGAGTCTATGGATTTAAGAAAAAGGAAGAAATGATGGTGGAAAAAGATGTCAAAATAGGAACAATTTTGAGGTTCAACATACCCCCACTAAGAGGCCATTGCATGTGCTCATGCAATTTCCAAAATTGTGACCCTTCACCTTTTACTGCATTTTTTCTGATACCTCTGATGGTACATCGAACTTCCTCTTCTTCCTTTATTTGAAGTGAATACCATTCTTGGTTTCTTCATGAGGAGTTTGTACTTCAAACTACTGACTTTTCTGTTCAGCTAGCCATTCCTTTTCTTCAGTTTCCTGTTCTTTTTATACCATATCCCCAAATGTAGAATAATATTATCACTAATGACCTTTTCTAAGTGGTTTTGTTCCTTCAGAGATTCATTTTATTGCTAGATGTGCTTGTTCAATATCTCTAGTTAATAGAATTTCTTGCTTCAAAGTATTCACTAAAGGTTCTTATGGACTGGTAGGCTGCTCTTTAACACTTGGATTTCCTTCTGCATGTCTCTTTTCTAAGGACTCCATGTAGTCATAAATCTCTTGCTACGCCGAGTCAATTTCTGGGGTTCTTCTGCTTGGATTATGTATAGGAGAGGCAGTAATAGGCGATGGTACTTAGGGATCTTCATATAAAAAAAAAAACTTTGATTCCTGTGGGGATGTATTCTTCAAGGGCTTACAAAGTCTGGAAATTCTCCTTGGCTATGGAGGGCTTAAGATTTCTGAGTTTATAACTTTGCCTTTTTCCTTTACATTACCTTTGTTTTTGTAACCACTATATTTCTTCAGTAATTCTGCAATGGTGATTTATTCTTCTTCCTGTTGTGCTTGAGGTGAGGGTTTGTCTTAATTCGGGTATCAAATTTTCTCCTCCTACTTCTTTTGGTCTTATCATCATTAGGTTTTTATTATGCTTCTTCTTAAAAATGGTTCCTAATTAGGAGAATTTCCTAGAAGTCTCCTATACTCTTTAAATGAAATTCAATGAGTATCTTTATCAGTCCATGATGATACATGGTATTGGCTATAAATTGGACTCTTTTATGCACATTTCCTGACATTTTCTTTAAGTTGTTCAATAGGAATTATGGTAGGTTTATTTCTCCGTCTTCTAGGAATTTCATTAACAGTATGGCATGGTAGACAAACATACAACTAAATCTATCCTCACAAGTAAAAAATTTTGGAATAACTAACAACATGTTCCTCCATTTGTTTTTAAGTGTCGTACTGGGAATTCCATTCTTAAAAATAGTAGTTTCCATACCTGGATTTTTCAGAAAAATCTTCCATTCTTCTCCATGAATTTCCCTGTTCTTAAACCATCTTTCACTGATTTTCGGAAGTTCTGTGGCTTCTGCTATGAAGGAATCTATCACTGAAAACTTTATGTTCCTAATTTATACCTCTGCCTCATCGAAGGCCCTTGCAAAGGATTTGTTAACCTCTTTGTGGAACCCATCGAAATTTTCTATGAAATTAAGCCATTGTACCTTTTGTAGCATTTCCTTCATCTGTGGATAATCTTCCATGAATTTTCCTCCCACGGGCTCAGTTCTTACTATTAGACCCATATCTTTTTCGTAAGGAGTTTTCACCTTCAAAACTATTCTTCTTCGACCAGGTGGATTGAGGGTTTGGCTTTGAGTTAAGGATGGAAAAAGGATATTGTAGAGACATGTAGGTGAAATAGATATTTGACCAAGGGTTTAGGAACATGAGTAAGTGGGTTACGGTTATGAGATATGACTGTTAATCATTAATGGATGAAATCAGTATTGATCATTATGGGATATGATACAAATGAAGTAACGAATTATGGATTTGTGATGTGAACTGAGTACAATCAGTTTTAATGATGCCAATTTTTGAGGTGGCAACATATGATCATATAAATTATATACACTAATTTTTTTTAACCTTATTATTTAAACAAATTTTGTAACATACCTTGTAACTAACCTTTGTTAATCTTGTTTCTGTCTTGATTCCTTAGGTTCCTTTTCAACATGATCTTCAATGGAGTCTTCAATTGCTTATGTTCAGTATACCCTGCTTCAATAGGCTGCAAAAAGTATAGCAGAATGTGATGACAGCTGCAGATTATTCTGAGAGCTACATAAATGTAGCAATTTTGTAGCTAAATCTTTTATTTCTTTTGGAAAAGAAAGGGAATAAAGAATTTGGGATTTTTTTATGTTGCATATATGTTATATTCTTTCCACGACTAGTCACGCGCGTGGGGGGGGCAATAGCTGCCCTTGTACGTTGCGCTGGGTGCAGTAGGTGGGTCACAGGGGGGGCGACAGCCCCCCTTGTTCGGGGTTTGGAGCAGCAGCCTGAGAAAAAAATTTGGACCCTATTTTTCGGTGGGCGGACCTGCCCATGGTTTTGTGCATGAGTTTGCACATGGTTTTGGGGCATGATGGTTTTCGGCCCCTGGTATTTTGTAGATCTGGTCAAGGGAACTACAGTTATGTTCTAATCTAGGGTTAATGGATTGGGGTTTATGTATGCTTCGACATGTATATATATGTGTTGTAACACTAAAAGGAATATAATGATCAAGCTAGTCGTCCCGATTTGGGATCCAAGGGAAAATCTCTGTGTATATCTTTTTTATGTTTTATGCTCTCGCTATTGTTTATTTTTCTGTGTTTAAGATTCGTTTACAGATAATTTTTGTACAAGGTTAAAACCTACATTTTAGAATGGAAAAAAATATAAGATGTCAGAAATAAGCTTTGATTTTCATCTTGTATTTTCTGTATAAGGATGCCAATCATTGATTGGTTTTCATACCTATACATTTTTTTTTTTGAATCATATATATATATATATATATTATTATTTATTATTATTATTATTATTGTTATCATTATTATTATTATTATTATTATTTTAGATATGAAAATTAAAAAGAAGACTAAGTTGGAGAAGAAGAAGGATTCTTCTTCATCAACTTCATATCAGCATTGCCTTGAAATTTTTTGATAAATTCCTCCTTTGTAATTGGTTTATGATAAACCTTTATTTGATGTCCATTCACAAGAAGAGGTACCTTTTCTTCATCAATTGTCCTTATCCTGATTGCCCCATTGTCAAATACTTTTTCGATCTCATAAGGCCCAAGCCAACGAGTCTGAAATTTTCCTTGGAAGTCTTTGAACTTAGAATCGAAAAAAAGTGTCCATTCTCCTGCTTGAAAGTTTCTTTATTTTATGTATTGATCATACCATCTGGACCTTTATTGTTGAACTAAGCTGGTATTTTGAATTGCATCTTGCCTGATCTCATTAAGCTCATTGAGTTGCTCCATTATATTCTTTTGGGCTTCTGATAAATCAAGTCCCAATCTGACTGCTGTCTTCAAAGTTTTGATCTGGAATTTTATTGGAAACAAGACTTTCTTCCCATAAAGATTTTCATAGGGAGTATGTCCTATTATATTCCTCCATGTAGTCTGGTAGGCCCATAAGGCTTCAGGAAGCCTATCTGCCCAATCCTTCCTATGTAGATATATATTATTTGTGAGGATTTCTTTGATCATTTTATTGGTGGACTCCACTTTTCCATTTTCTTGTATAATTTCTATGTTTGATCTTATATTCCTCCACAATATTTTGCACCATCCTGGGTGTAAAATGAGATCCCCGATCTGTCACAATTTCCCTTGGGACACCAAAATGAGTGAAAATATCCTCAAAGAGAAATGAAGCTACATCATTTTCATTAGCAAAATAAAGTGCTTTAGCCTCTACCCATTTAGTGACATAATCAATGCAAACCAAAATGTACCTCTTTTGTTTTCATGGGGGATTGATTGGTCCAACAAAATCCAGAGCCCATTTTTCAAAGGGTTTGATGAGTACTTGAGGTTGTAAGGGAATTTCATTTGTAGGAACATGTTTCCCCATTCTCTGAAAATTGTCACACCTTTTGACATACTCCTTGGCATATTTAAAGATGGATGGCCAATAATATCCTAGATGAAGGATTTTATAAGCAATCCTATTATCAACAAAGGGTCCACCACAAGGTTCATCGTGGCATGCCTTCAGAATTTCAGTTATTTCATCTTCTCGTACACATCTTCTGATGATGAGATATGGACCTGTTTTATACAATTCATCATTTACCCACGAGTATAATGCACTTGTTTGAATTATTTTTCTCTTTTCTTTAGGAAACAAGTATGCTGGTAATTTTCATGTAGCTAAGTAGTTAGCAATGTCTGCAAACCATGGAGATTTAATAGATATTGAAAAAATATATTCATCTGGAAAATTATCCTCTTCTGGAGTATCATTATTTTCATTTTAAATTATAGACAAGAAATCAGCAACTGTGTTTTGTTTTCCAGGTCGGTCTAGAATGGTGATGTTAAATTCTTGCAGGAGTAATAACCATCTTGTGATTCTACCATTAGTGATAGGTTTATTCATTAAATACCTAATTGCAGAATGATCTGTGTGAATAAAGGTTTCATAACCAGTGATGCAATGTCTAAACTTTTTAATAGCATGAACAATAGCTAGAAACTCCTTTTCATTAATAGTGTAATTTAACTCAGTAGGAGTCAATTTTTTTTCTTGTGTAGTAGATGGCATAGGGGGTCAAATATTTTTGTCCTAATATAGCTCCCATAGATGTATCTGAAGCATCTGTTGAGATATGAAAAGGTATTTTCCAATTTGGTCCTCTTAAGATGGGTGCCTTAGATATTTTTTGTTACGTCCCTATATTAATAGTGTAGTCCCTTATTGTTGTTACTATAGCCCCCTTAATGTTATTTTTGTACCCCTGTAACCCCAATATTGTTATTATTGTGACCTTACATTATTATTGTTAGGTCGGCTAGGATTATATTATGACCCCATGGACTCCTATACATAGAAGGAGGTTTTTTCATTTGTATTATCCAAGAATTTTTCATTTATGTAATGTAAAGGAGGTTTCCCCCTTGAATTGGCTAAATTATAAGGTGTTTATCTCTCTTTTCTTCTATTTTTGGAGCTGTTTTCATAACATTTAGTATCAGAGCTTTGGATTCTATGGTTTCACTACTCCAAACAGGTCATCGTGGAATTTTTTCTATAAATTTTTTTCTACGAAGGTTCAGAAACTGAAAATTTTAAAACACGAAGCCAAAATCCTGAGAACTTCCTGTAAAAATTTCAGATCTTTGTTCGTAATATTGTCAGAGATATGATCTGTGGAAGTTAGGGTTTTTGCAGCCTCCCGAATTTCATCTGAAATAGGTGACCTTGGTAAAATCGTCATAAATCTCTCTCTCTGAGCATCAGATTGGAATTCTGTAAAAAGTGGTCGAACGTACACGAGATGTAGTTTCCTGTGTATCAATTGCAGAGCTGAAGGAGGAAACAGGGACACATGGCACATCGTACAAGTTTTCTTTATTGAATCAATCCATAATTAGGTCATTATGGGAGATTAGGCATAACTTTGTCTTGAAGCATCCAAATCAGGTCATATCTATGGCATTCGAAAGAGGATTGATAGGGATACTACAGGACCAAATTTCAGATATTGAAGATCTGAAATTACAAAGATACATCAGTTTCAATATCGAGCTCCTAAAAATCAAGAAAAAGGTGTGTATTTTTTTTCAAATTGCATGTCTTGTTTGAAAAATCAGTTTGAAGTGATTCCAAGGGAATATTGAAACATAGATATTAGTATTGGGTTCTAAAATTCCACCTAAAAATAATACAACACCCATTAAGCCTTCATAAGGATCTACTATGACTCATGAAGAGGAAGAAGTGCAACATGACATATCAACATTACATGAGCAAGTGCACTAAATTTCACTCTCGCAAAGAGAAACAAAAATGAAATGGAAGTTTTAAAGAAAGGCGTGGAATCTAAGATGGATGGTTTGAAGAAAGACGTGGAAGCTAAGATGGATGGTTTGAAGAATGGCATGGAAGCTAAAATTGATGGCATGGAAACTGGCATTGAAGCTAAGATGGATGGCATGGAAGCTAAGGTCGATGAAAAAAATGAAAGACAACATGGAAGATATGTAGAATGATATAAAAGCAGGCATGGAAGGTTTGAAGAAAGGTTTGGCAAGACTGATAGAAGAAATGATTCATAATGGCGGAAAGATAGTAGAACTCATGATGAGAAAAAAATAAATGTTAATCGTGATTTCATAAACTCTAATGTTGGATTGAAGACCCACCATATTCCAAAGATCGATATGAGGAAGTTTGATGGAAATGATCCCGTAACATGGATACTATAGATGGAGCAATATTTTGATCTTAATAATGTGAAAAACACACAAAAGGTACACATTGCAATTTTATATTTAGAAAAAAATACATTTGTATGGTATCAATGGCTTTGCTCCCATAAAAAGATTGTCACTTGGTCAATTTTTATGGAGGAAATGGTAGCACATTATGAGGATAAAAAGAGTAACAACTTCTTTATCCAACTGATAAATCTAAAAAAAAAAGCGTTCCGTGGTGGATCACATTAAGGACTTCCAAAAATTAAATATAAGGGTAGCTGATATTCGAGAGGAACACATGATTGATGTATTCATAGAGAATTTAAAGGATAAAATAAAAACATGAGGTTCGAATTTGGGAACCTGATTCATTGGATAAGGCATTCAAGTTGACAAGAAAAATTGAATGTAAAATTATGGTGATAATGAAGCCTACTACTCACATTTATAAAGATGGAATTGTTGCTACTCCCAGACTTCCACAACCTACAAGGTTGACACCACAACAATTGGAATAAAAAAGAGAAAAAAGGCTTTGCTACAGTTGTGATAGAAAATACACTAAAGGCCATAAGTGTGCTGAGAAGAAATTATTTTACATAGATTGTGAAGAGGAGGAAGAAAATGAACAAGAAACTTCAAAAGAAGAAGATATACACCAGGAACCAACCTTAGAGAAAGAAGAAATGAGTCTAACCATTTCGTATAATGCATTGGCAGGAATTACCACTCAAACTCTCAAGATAGGACATATCAAGAAGAAAAAGGTAATAGTGTTTATTGATTCGGGTAGTACCCATAATTTTATTCATTGTAAGGTAGCCAAGGAATTGAATTGCTTCCTATACCCAATACCAAAATGTCAAGTAATGGTTGCAAATGGAGGAACTATAAATTGCTTTGGAAAATGCCATAATATAAAGCTATCCATGGGAGAATATGTATTGAATAGTCCAATGCTTTCCATTCGAATGGGAGGTGCTAATGTTGTACTAGGAGTACAATGGTTACAATCATCGGGGACGTTAGATTTTAATTTTCAAGAACTTTTCCTGAATTTTTTTTTGAAAGGAAAGGAAGTTGAATTACGGGGTATAGTAGGGAAGCCAGGAAAGGTAATAAGCTCTAATGTCATGAAAATGCTTCTAAAGAAAGAAAAACGAGGCGTAATTTCACAATTATGACCACTATAGCTTCCAACATCAAAATCATTTATTTCTCCAGATCTCCAAAAATTCTTGGACAATAATTCCAAGGTGTTTGAAACTGCCAAAGGACTCCCACCTATTTGTGATCATGATCATGCTATTCATTTGATTCCAAGAAGTGTTCTTCCAAACATCAGGCCTTACAGATATCCTTATGTCCAAAAGAGCAAAATTGAACGTATGATTACAAAAATGTTAGAGGGTGGTATAATTCAACCTAGTCAAAGTTCTTTCTCTGCTCCAATAGTATTGGAGCACAAGAAGGATGGATCATGGCACATGTGTTTGGATTATAAGGAGCTTAATAAGCTCACTATTAAAGATAAATTTCCCACTCCTGTGATTGACGAATTATTGGATGAATTACATTGAGCAATTTATTTTACCAAGTTGGATCTTTGTTCAGGATATCATCAAATTAGAATGAAGACTGAAGATATTCCGAAAACAAAATTTCGAACTCATGAGGGTCATTATGAATTTTGGGTCATGCCTTTTGGCTTTACCAATGCACCTTCTACATTTCAAGGGTTGATGAATTCCATTTTCAAAGCCTTCCTTAGAAAATTTTTTTTAGTAATTTTTGATGATATAAGAATCTACAATAGGTCTTGGAAGGTGTTGATGCCTCAAAATTCGCTGCAACAACATGGAGGATAACCACCCGGTCCGGACCTTAAAGCGGTTCCTTTTCCTTTTGGAATGGTGGTTCCGACTGGTTTAACTAGGTCCAGTTACTATTATTATTAATTTGTTGGAGCCTTCTCATTGATTGATATCTTCTTCTTCTCATCTCTTCAACTTTTTTTCCTGCAAAATCAAAAAACAAAATTAAAATGCAAAAATAAAATCAAAATGCCAAATCTAGAAATTAAAATAAATCCAATCAAATATTAATTAAATAAATAATTGAAAAGGAAATCTAAGCTTTATTTTGATGTATGTGCTGATTTAATTGGTCAAGGAAAACATAGAAGAATGGTTCTACACTCAGAAGAAGTTGTAGCAAATGAAAATACAAAAATAAAACTCAGAAAATTAATTTTGTTTAAAAATTTGGAGCTTGATATTTTGTTGAATTTTAGACTCAATAAATGATCAAATGTGGAAATAAAACCACTTCAGGAATAATATCTATGATTTTATCTTTCTAATGAGTTGTCGTGGGCCTCATTTTTTCAAGTAAAACTCCATTTATGAGCCTCTAAAGTTGGTATATTAAAATTACCAAAAATCTGTAATTTATGTTGCTTGGGCTAAAAAACTCAGAATTTTTAAATTAAATTCTAATCCTAAATTAGATTATAATATTTTATTAATTAATACTAATTAATTGCAATTATATTATTAATCTAATTTGGTTACAATCTAATTCTAAATTAAATTATAATTATCTATTAATTAATTATAATTACATTATTAATTTTAATAAAAACTAATTGAAAAATAAAATAAAAAATGATTTATCGATTAATTAAAATATTAAAATATTATATTAATATTATAATTTAAATTATATTAAAATTATAATAAAAATATAATATTAATTATATTATAATATAATATAATATAAGATATATTATAATTAATTCAAAATATATGATAATTCGAACTAGGTGAGAGAGAGAGGAGTGGAGTGAGAGTAATAGACAAACCTTTTGAATAGATATGGAAGCAACATGGAGTAGAAATGGTGGAAGATAGCAGAGGGACTGGCAGTAAGAGCAAGTGACGTGACCGGCATAGGTGGGTCCAAATCGCAAATTGCAAAGTTAAAGGCTTATCACAAATCGCAGTTGGAGATGGTTAGCGATAATTGTTTCGCAATAAAACAATAATATATGTGATGTACGATGGGAGTGATGTGGTGGTACGCAGGTAAGGATCTGACATGATATCGCATCCGCATTTCGAAAGGATAACACATGAATGTGGTGAAGATTTTTGTGATTTACGATATGCGAAAAGGTAAGAGGTCCTACCAAAGGTTTTAAGTGGCAGTTAGTTATATATATGATATGTAATATATAATGTGGTTGTTCGATGGGTGGGCAGAGCTATAATCATTAAAATGGACAAGTTAACTAGAAAAATAAAAAGTTTGGATATTGAGAAAAAGGTGAAAATAGTAAAAACGGATTAAAAGTTTAACATTTACAATAAATGACTATTTTAACTACAAGAATTAAAATATTGGTACACTTTATATATGTTTTTTAACCCAAGTGACAAAATGATCAAAACTTCAAAGGAGTGCCATTTGCAAACCAATTGACCAAATGGAGTGATAAAAATATCGTTGGAAAGTTTATGAAAAACCAAATTCAATGAAGCAATCAAAATAGAAATCCTATAAAAATGAAAAATGAAAAAATTACAAAATAATTAACTTAATCAAAATCCTAAAAGGTGTTTAGCCAAAAAAATTGTAGAAAGGGTCCCCATTATTTGAAGTACATAAGTCAAAAATGAGGGGGGGAGGGGGTGTTGTGTTTTGTCACAACAATGGTGACATGTGAGAGAAGAACCAATTATCTTTGATTAAATAAAATCAAACTAAATTTACCCAAAGGTTTAAAAATAATGAAAATCACGAAATCGTCTAACAGTAAAACATTTCTATAGGTTCCACATAAATAGATTAAGCAATATGAGTTTGTAAAGATAAGTACTTAAAACAGACTAGAGTAAAAGTGATGAATCCAAATTTGGGGATATTTTTTTTTTAAATTTTCCTCATGTGAAAAATAGAAGAAGGTAGGGAAAGGATTTTTTGATAAAGCATATATCCATTTTGTGATTTTCTCTGACATCGCTTCGCTGCTAGTGAGCCTGAATAGTACCTAGACAAAGTTGTCTTTTATGCCATACAAGCCTAGTCTCGCTGCCAACGAGCGTCTATGGCCTCGACGGGTTTACTTGTATTTCCCATGCTTCCTCTTTTTCACTCTTTTGATAAGCGCATTTGCAAGATTTTAGTTTATGATGTATTTGAGTGAAAGAGGTGATATGGAAAATAGAGATTTATGTTCAATGGAAATAATAATTTTATAATGTTTACTCCAAATTCTTTGCTAAACTATCAACCAGAGGCTTTTATGTGGAGGGATGGGAGGGATTCATTGTATTAAACTCAAATAAGTGCATTCCTTGAAAAAGTAAACTCAATCACATAGAAAGGATGTGTGTTCCTCCATGAAAAATATTTAAAGCAATATGACTTTATGGTTCCATAAAGATATGTCTTTAATGATAAATGAAATTCATTTAAATGGATAGAGTAAAAGATTTCCCATGTATGTCAACAACTGTAAGGTATGAAAATTTCCTTTCACATAATTCATGGTAAAGTCACCAAAATCAAATAAAAACTGAAAGTAAAAGAAAAATAATTCTTAAACCAAAGTAAGAAAAGAAATCAACGAATAAAAAATGAAGAAATAAAACTAAGAGAAAAATGAAATTTAAAAGCTAAACTCTAACAAGACTTCTTATATGAATTTCTCAACAAAGGACTATAAAAGAAAATAGGCATATGTACGTTCATTCCTATGCTGAGATTTAAAATTTTTAACTTGCTGAGTTATAAGAGATGAGACTCTCAAAATTTAGAGGGTGAACAACAGTGTTGATAGATAATACGTTGAATGAGAAGTTTCCGTCTATTGAAAATTTTCCTTCTTCCAAAGAAAAACCTGCATAAAATCATCTTAACTATTTTCTAATAAAAAAAATGCTTAAAGAAATAGACTAGAGGTTCATAAACTCCCCAGTCTAGCTGATTCGATGAGGTTCATTACTAATTCTCTTTCAAGAATCTCATAGAGCAGAAATAAATTCTGAAAATTGATCTAGTAGAGGTGTGAAAAGTTTATGAAGACCTGAAAAACAAAGTTCGAGATGAACAAAAACTAAAACGAAAATGAAGAAATGAAAATAAATGAAAGTGGACACATGAAACTTAACATTGGAGAACTGTATTTAATCTTACCTGAGAAGGAGGATTTTCTCCAATGTAAGTTAACTTTTTTCTTTTATTAAAATTAAAATCATGAAGAAGTTGAATTAATTGAAATCTTATTGACCCAAAATCATTATTTATTAAATCTAAAGTAAAACAAGCAGTGAACTAAAAGAAAACAATGTTTCATGTTCAAGGAATCAGAAATAAATTGAATCCATTAGAAATGAGGATGAAGATATACTTCTTTATGAATTGTAGCGATGAATGTTCTTTTACTTCTTCCATTCTGAATTTATTTTAGTCCCAAAGTATTGAAATTGATTCAAAATCCCAAATAATGTAACAGTTATATAAAGAGGATTTGAATCGTTATATGATAATTATGGAGGTAAATTCATAATAAAAGAAAATTAAAATATAAATTAATCATCAGTCTGTTGCCTTGCTAAATTTTTCGCATCGCGAGATTCTTTGCCATGCATAACTTAAAATCTGCTACTTCCACTTTTATCGATATGTGATTCATCTCTTTCCATAATAATTTAAAAGAAAATAGTGGAAAGTCAAATGTCAAAGTTTATCGCATTAAAAGATCTTGAAGACAAAGCTTCATTTGAGTTTAGCATTGCGATATAATTATTGTGATGGCAATGTCGTGAGATGAGCATGTGCGATGGTAAACTTCAAAGAGATGAGTGCGATATCGGAGAATAGTCATATCGGAAGATTAAAGCTTGTGAATGAAATGAAATGCTGATATAATTCTTGCGATAATGAAAATGAAGTAAATGAATAATGTAACGTGACTGCAAATATCATAATATATGCGCATAGCTTTAGTTTTATGGCCCATACAAACAGTGACCAATCACGCATGGTTTCACTTCGCATATTTTATAACTTACCTTTCTGCAGATTTCACAACTTAAAACTTTTGCGATTTTGCAATTTCGCAATTTGCAGCGAACTCCACACCACTCGTTGCAAATTTCAATCGTTTAACATATTACTTATCTCGTGCAATACGCGATATGCGTATCATCGCATCACAATCTCCTTACCTTATCTCTTATCGCATCACAACTAATATAATTTAACGGGTGAGGTCTTAACAATAACCACTAAAATTGCCGATATATGAAACCTTGCTAGGTGCGATTTAAACTCCACCGTTGATCTCACTCAGATCTAACGGTCCTCATTGCTTCCTTACTCTTCAGCTTCGCATCGCAATTCAAACAATTTATTATGTGTTGATATGCCGATTGAGAATGGACCCGATATTTTTATTATATGGATTTAATCTCATATCGGTTCTGAGACATCAGGGTTTTTAAACCTATGCCCCTACCATTATTGCGATTGAATGGATGCGATATTTTTATGAACTTGATTTAAATTTTCTATCGGGTCCAGAATTGTGTGATCATCGCAATATTTGGAGAAATCAACTATCGGATTTATGAAATGCGAAATGCAATATGCTAAGTAGCATTTTTCGAGAGAATGAGTGAAAAATAACATCAAAGGTATTGCATCAGCAATTTTTATCAGTAAATGTTAAGAGTCCCTTCTGATGGAATATTGCGATACCAATATTTGTGATATGGATGATGCAATATCAGATAAAAAGATCATCGGAGATCGAAGAGAATGAGAATATCAAGAGATCGGAGATATGTAGTGTATGCTCATTTCAGAGCCTCCAATATGTGAATTGTGATACATGATGAGGCATATGTGGGTCTGATGATTTATTAAAGTATTCAATTCAAAAAGAAGTGATTGATTTAACTTTGCAACCCTTTAATATTTTAATTAACTGTTGGAATATCTAATCGAATTTAATTTTATCATAATTTTCTTATAAATAAAGTTATGAAATATAATGATATGATATGATTGTTCCGAGAATTTATTAAGATTAATCAGGATTTCAATGAATAAAAGAAAAAATAGATAATCTTCAAATTTAGACGAAATAATAAATACTTCCCTGAACATGTTGCGGGTTTGAAATATCTGTCTACTATCTTATCTCAGATCTACATAATCAAATTAATGAGGACCTGCACAAAAAAAAAATATAAATAATAAACAACCTTCAAAAGAAAAATAAACAATAGATGATGATAAATCTGTAAACACATACCTGGAAGAATTTTGACTGTAAGTTTACCTCATGAATCTTCAAGTTCCCCCAAATTTTCTCAAAATTTGCATAAGTTCAACATAACCTTCTTATTTTAATCTAAAATGCTAAGTAATGTTTTTTTTCAAATTGCATCATTTCCAAAATTACATCAGAAGACAAGAGTGGTAAAAATGAGTTCTTAGAATTACTTGTGAATCGAAAATTGTCAAGTGGTAGAAATTCTTGGAATTTCTTCATGTATGATCAATGTTATGAATTGTGAAAGACAAGAAAATTGAATGTTTGAAAAATCAATATGATCTGATAATTTAAGAGCTTTTAAAATTATATAGTATGCTTTTCTATAATTGAAATGGGATGCCCAAAAGAAATTGGATTCATTACTTGTTTTATTGAAAATCTTAAATAATGAAATAAATGCAAATAGAAAAGAAAATTAATCTATTCCTATTTCTAACTTAATGAAGGAAACATGACTAGGTATAGTCATAATTCCAATGTAACCATGTAAGCATTTTAATTCTTGCATGTATGTACATGTCAAACATTAATAAAAATGCAAATATAATTAATCTAAGAAAACTAAATCTGAAAGCAGAATGTATCTTTATTGTTAGTAGCTTATTCACAATTACCTTCTCTTGAAACGCCATTTCCAACTGAATTTCAATTGGATCATAGAAATCTGGATGGATTTCCATTATTAAGCAGGAAAGGTTTAAAAGAGAAGATGATAGGCCAAGTTGTAGAAATGATCTTTCAGAAACAATGGCATGTGTGATTTTGTTAGTGTTATGTTCAAGTGCTAAATTATTAACAATCTTCCGTGAAGGAAAACTTTCCAAATGTCTTTCAAATGGATCAATGAAAAACGGATGGAAGTTCGATAGATCCAACAAAAGATTATTAATTGAATTAGATTTTTGGTCCTAAACTGAAAATATACTCTCTTGTTGGCACTGCTCTTGAGAAGTAAGAAGTAATTGATAAGGAATGAACATTAATTGAAATTGGAAGTTTAATAATTCTTGAAGTTCACAATTATAATTTGAAACTTCATTTTTCCATTGAGGCAATACATCAATTGAGTGTTCAAAATTGAACTTATCAATATGCTAGGACAAAGTATCTAAAGTATAAAACTAAAAACAGAAAATAAATCTGAAGTTAAAAATAAATGTTGAAATAATAACAAAATTGAATCATAGTTTACACTAGTGTTACAATTATTGTTACAACACGATTGGGATGAACATAAAACAATTTCCTCTTCACAAGAATTGAGCAGAATCATGAAATTAGAATTATTGTTGATGCCAACTTGTGAATTAGAGAGAAGGCTATGAATTTGAATGGGAATGCGATTTTGATCATTATATAAATCATAGATTGGAATAGTTTCTTGAATTCTGAAATCATGAATGTGATTAATTGTTTGAAAATGAGAATTATTTGAAATAATTTATGAGTTGGATTGTTCTTCATTTTCACATGTGATTCGGCTTTGATTATGAGGATTGAATTGTAAAGACGACAAATCAATATCCTCATTGTCAAAGTAGCTATCATAAATTACCTCATGACATTCATCAGAATTCTCTTTGATTTCATTCAATTTATAAAAACGAGAAGGAATATTAAGCTCATGTTCAATAATGCCAAAAGAATGATTATTAATTAATTCTTGATCCTGATAAAAACTAATTGGGAATTTATTCAAATCAGCCTCACTGTTTTCTGAAATATCTTTAATGTGAAGAGAGGATAAATTGTTATTAGAAAAATTATCAAGATAAAGGGAAAAATACGAATCTGAAAGAATGCATTTGAAAATATCTCTATTTGAAAACTCTAGTGCATTTTCTTCATTGAAAATTTTAGATTTAAGATCATTTACTTGGCTACTTATGCTTTCTTGAAGAATGTTGCTTTGTTGATCTGAATTTGGAATTTTCTCATCATGAAAGAATTCATAAATTTTTACAGTAGATTGCGTATTATTAGAAACTTTAATCGCTGCTGGTACTTTCCGGATTATGCTATTATTTTCTAATTCTAACTCATATCTATTTTCAGTTTTTAAAGCAATATTTTCTTCAAGAGTATTTCTAATATATTCTTGCAGTTGATTAGTGAATTTTTCCAAGATTTGTGATTGAGATTCATTGACATGTGAAGGTGCACCTTGATCTTTATCAACACTGTAGGAATTGTGCAGTAATTGAAGAAATTGATTATACACAGTAGAGGCCTCTTGATCATCATTTGTTTGTATCTCCATATTGGAATTCTTTCGTATATCAATGAAATTAGAAGGAGATTGATCAAAGCTTGAAATAATTTCACATGGATTATGAATGGAAGGAAGAGAGTGAATATGTCAAACCAATCTAATAATTCTTCTTTCGAAAGCTTATCTTCAATTCTAAATTTTAAACAATTTAAATGAAATCTGATACTAAAATCAATTAAAGACTCACCTTCAAACCCTCGTATATCTTCAAAATCATCACGTACCTATTCGAAGATATATCCATCAAATTTACAAAGGAAGATTGTAATAAATTGTTCCTAAGTGTGGATTGAGGCAACTGGAAGTGATTGACACTGGCTTCTGGCTTTTGCCAAAAATGTAAGAGTAAAAATCCTGCATAAAATATATCCATCAATTTTATGAAAAGTAGAATTTGAAATTTTTTTAATGAATTGTAAAGTATGATTAAATGCAGAAGTATTCCTCTTACCTTTAAACTTTACCTGAGACAAGAGTGTTACTATTCCTGGTGGAGTATTGGAATATGCACGTCCATAAATACAACTCCAAATTGGAAGTTTAATAGGAGCCATTGTAATAAAAATAAAATTTTAAAATACAAATACTCCAAAGTAAAACAAGTCTCAGGCCCTCCTTCTAGTGCAAAAATGTTGATACCTCGAAATTCACTGCAACAACATGGGGGATGAACACCCTGTCTGGACCTTAAAGTAGTTCCTTTTTCGTTTGTAATGGTGGTTCTGACTGGTTTAATGAGGTCCAATTACCTTCTCTCAATCTTCATTGGCTTAAAATAGGACTTTTGTATACCAATGAGAAAGAGACATCAGATCATTTCTCTTGCTGATCGGGCAAGAAAGTGATCCTTAAGCTAATTTTGGCTTAGCCAAGCCACAATTAAAGTTTTTCCTCTCTGGGAAGAGGAATTTTCAGAGATGTAGAATTTAAACTATATGCAAATTAATTCTAAGAATCTGCAAACAAAAGGAAATTTATCCGAATCCTATCTCAATTAAGTAGATATAAATCTAACCCAAATGAGAGCAAGATAATTTAGATGATTGAGATTTAAACCCAAACACATCCTATCTAGAGACCTCTTAACTGAAATAATAAATCAACAACACTCAGGAAGTAGTTCTCAAAATGATATTGATCATTTAATCAATAACTTAAATAATTAAACAATAATATGCATAAATAGTTCACAACATATCACTATTCAATAAATCAGTTTTATAAGACAGATTTCTGAGTAAATAGTTACTTAGAAATAAGAATTCAGCCCATAAGAGTAGAGATAAATAATAACATAAAATTGAGGAAAATTACTCATACCGACAAAAGTGTACAAGTATGCGAGTAAATTGACACATTCATATTATCATAAAATGAAACCAGCATTTAAATTAATATTATTATAAATACCAATTTATTAATTCCATTTCTTCAACTCCGATCTCTAACAGTGTTTTATAATGCCTGAACTTCTACTTTCAAAATCAGAGCTACAATAGTGCAAGACTCGTTTCATTATACATAACTTTAGAATGTAAAAGAAAAACCTAAATAATCTCCAGACCTGAGATTCCTCTCCTCCCACCTAATACTCTAGATTCCTATTACACAAGTGCTTTTAGAATTCCAGAATCACAGAGGAGAGAAGCCCTTTCTACATTCTGTTGGGGTTCCCATGTTTTGGCCAGGTTGACAAGACCAAAAGATGAGACAACATAGAACCACTTTCAGACCTTAGGATCTAGCCCTCCTAGGCCCAGAGAGGGATCTCTCTATATGAGTCAAAGGGTATGTCTTTGAGGCTCCAAGTTATGATTTTAGGCTAGTTATATGCACAAGGTTTGTTTTTTTGTTTATGTTTGGTTGTTGGGAATCAGGAAAGAAGGGTCCAATATAAGACAAGGATGAGCAAAGAAGGCTTGGTAGAATAGATAGCACAAAAGAGGGTTTATCGAAATGAGCAGTAGAGTCGAAAAGGGTTACTTGGCTAATGTGCAAGATTTCGGTTGGGCGAATTGTCTGAAACATTTATAGATCTTAAAAGATGGTTGATGAATGGAACATTAAGGAATGAAAATGAAAGAGGAGAACACGTCAATTTTGTCTATAGATCGAGACGGAGGTCAGGTAACTCCAAATTGTGGACAAGGTGGGGCGGAGATAAGGGATCTCTTCGAAAGGCTTAATGGGATGGGAGAAATATCCCTGGTGCGGTGAAGACGGGGTTCTAGACCTCCCGGTCGCTACTCAACTCATCCCAACTAAATCTGTAAGAACATATAAACATAGATTTCACTAATTCATACATCATAGAGCAGGAAATAACATCCACTACACTGGTTAAACCAATTGAAATCAATATTCAGATACACATATCAGCAGAAAACATAAAAGGTTGGGAGAGCAGCAACATAAGGTACCTATCAAGGGTAAATCTTATGCCAAACTTTTGATGCGAGCCTGTAGAAATGGAATGAAATGGAATCAAACACAGAGATAAGAAAACATCACCAGCTGCTTTAGATCAGGATCCAAAGAAATGTGCTTGTCATATTAAAAACAACACCAATCAGGTACATCATTGCCCACAGCTTGAACATTCAGTCGGAATACATCAAATCTCAGCCTATCTTACAATATTACACAGAGAACTTGTCTCAAGAGGAAAATGCTTGCAATCTACTGATATCCAATCAACAACCTTTACAATGTTTCCCTCTGTGTTTTATAGCAGAATATGAACAGAAGATCGACTGAGGAGGTAGGTGAACACTAAATGTAACATTAAACACAGAAAAGAATAGAGGGCCGAAACCCATCCTGTTTTAAATCTCTGCATTTATCCCTGGTATGGCTTAGACGTTCTGACTGCAGTACTGTGTGGTACATGTGGTGAAATAACATAAATAAAATAAGAAACAGTGAAATCTGCCCTACTTGTGCAACAAATGCTCCTGATCCTGTAGGACTGCTGTCAGGGTAGGAAACTTCAGGGACACGATACATAATCAAACCTGCATGGGCACTTTTTCCTCTGATGAAGAAAAAAATTCTGCTGCTATAGGAAACTTGGTAGTACGATTTCTCGTGCATTAAATTTCTGATTGACCTTTGGGGTTTTCAAATTGGTGCTTTGCTTCTTAAATTGCTGCATTATGGATCCAAATCTTCAGTCCTGAGCACTGAAAACTATAGTCATAAGCTGGTTTTTCCACTGCTCCATAAATGTTTCGATTCTGCAAGATCTGGGCTTTAATGGCGCCGGATAGGGTTGCGGATTTTCAAAACCTGTCCTTTGATGAAATTTATACCTCTGCCACCTTTCTTGACATCTCACTGGAGTACCAGCTCCCATATCAGCTCTCTATCTGCACAACACACCATTGAAGAGGTACATATGCATCATGGCGGTTTTCCGCCTCTGATAACCCTGAAAAAACATGAAACCTGCGAAGAAAATCATGGACGGGGGCAATGGATGCAGTGTGGATGGAGGAAATGGCCGTGCAATCGGTGACATGGCGGAAAAATGCAGAGGAACAATGGAAATTCGCTCTGGTGGAGGTGGTGGTCTGCAGAGCGAAAAACGAACGAAAAAATGTTAAAAAACACGAAATGAATCAATTATATGCAATGGAATGGGAGTATGTATGGAGGATGCATGTGGAGGTGACGTGGCGGGACTGGGGACAGTTGAAAAGTCAGCGGCGGGTGAACAAATCTGGACCGTCGATCGCGGCAGAGATCAGCAGCGGAGGACGACGGACGGCGGGCCATGACCTGAGCTATCGCGTGCGCAACTGGATTATCCATCGTGCATCTTCGATGAGCGATAGCCGTCAGATGGGCCGCTCTAGATCGGACGGTATTTGGAAATTTCGCTGGGCATCCATGTCCGAACAATAACGCGCGATGGATGGAGTTAACGGGCAGGATGGGCGGTTTTGAAATCGTACAGGGGGACAGGTGTCAGGCGCTGAGTGGAATCGCTGGCCGATGGGGGAAAACCGCCCTCCGCCCAAAGGCGGTGCGATGAAAACCACATGGTTTGGAATAGTGCGTGGCGGGGTCCACAGGGTGGATGGGCTCCGCACCGTCGATCTGATGGGAAAATGAACAGTGGAGATGCGGCGACAGGTGATGAATGGGGAAAACGACAGAGGCTGCGGGGGCGGCGATCGCCGTCCGATCTGCACAGATCGACGACTATAATCGCGCCTGATGAAACACTGGGGCAAGCGCCTTTGGGGTTAGCGCTTGGGTCACGGTGCTGGGTTATATGGAGAGAAAAAAGGTGCAGGGCTATCAGAGAGGGGGCTGAGGCCTATTATAAGGTCTGAAGTGGGGTTTTAACTCATTTTCATGTATTTTGAGGCCCAAAGGGTAACGATAGGGGGATGGAGGGGGAATTTGGAAAAACAAAGGGTGTAGGGATTTTTAGATGGGATTTAGGGGGTTAATAGGGAAAATAAAAAGGGGAAAAGAGGAACTTTGACAGAAGGAGGAAAAGGGGGGAAAAAGGGGGCATTTTGCAGGGGTACAAGGGGTAAATGCAGGCCTTTAGGGAAAGGAACCAGCGGAGGGGACTTGTATAAGGAAAAGCACAGAGAGACCTCAAGGACGATGTGTCTTCAGGAGAGATGCATTCCTTGAAGGTCTCCAAAATGATATAGCCCCCAGCTTTCTTGTCAAGAATTTCATAGGGGGGCTAACACTGGCTCCACATGGGGATGGCTTCTTCTTGAAGGAGGCAAGAAACTAGAAATGATCTTTGGAGTAGGCCAGCTGCCTGCTGCTTGGCACATCCCTTTCTTTCTTCCATTTTCAGCTGCCACAATATGTTAGATACACAAATCAGCAGAAACATTTTCCCAACCAATTTACCTACCCAACTACAGTCCTAGAATTTTTTCTTCTTTAGGGTGCATTTGAGCTAGCAGACCCTTTACATCATTTATTTTTGAAGCAGAATACAAACCTATTCTAAATCTACCCTTATTACTCCATGAGACCATATTAGACTGTTGGCCTCATATGCTTCTCTACCTAATCTAACATCTGTTGGGATTAAACTATCCAACATATTTCTTCTCCTACATTCTAAGACAGGAAATTGAAAAGCAGCCAAGCCAGGATTAAACTGTCTGACTTGCTGTGGAGTGAAACAAAACTTTGAAGGCTTGAAATTTGAACTTTTGAAGTATCCTTCTCTGTTTGTGACTCAGATTTTGAGCATATTAGAGTCACCTCTTTTCTTTGATTTCAGCTCTGGTTTTGGGCATATTAGAGCTGATTCTTATTTGTTCCTTGCTGGTCCAGATTTTGAGCATGTTAGGACCGGCTGTCTTCTCTTCTTTGGCTCAGGTTTTGAGTTTATTAGAGCCAATCTCTGTACTTCAGAGGTTCATGTTTTGAACATATCTGAACCTCTCCTTTCTTTCTATTTTTTTTTTTTTTTGGAACATTTTTCTCTTTCTCTTAAATATGAAAAACTGCAATGGTATGTACAATGAAAAATGAAATGGAATTTAGCAGAAGTAATGCTTGAGCATCCTGCCATTGACAGGACCCCCAAATAGCTCTGTACCATCAATTTCTTGTAGGAAAAATGCATTTGGGCCCACAGTAGCTTGGATAATGTATGGACCTTTCCATAAGCTGTCAAACTTGCCATGTTTACCTTTGTCTTATCTTTTTGAGTCCCACTTCAGAACCTTGTCACCAATTTTGAAATCAGCAGCTTTGGTTCTTTTGTCAAATAACTTTTTAATGTTTTCCTGAACTCTGACAGCTCTGTTATATACCTCCTCCCTTGTTTGCTGAAGATGGATTGTCTGATTTATCCTTCTTATCATGTTGTCTTCCTCTGATTGGATCTCCTGGACAAGTTTGATTACGGGAACTCCAAGGCTGGTAGGAAATACTGCTTCTGTCCCATAGACTAGCTGGAATGGTGACATGCCAATGGATTTTTTGGTAGTAAGCCTGTCAGCCCACAAAGCATGTACCAACTTGTTGTGCCAAGATTTTTTGTTCTCTTCTAATCACTTTTTGATGATTTCTACTAGCCTCTTATTTGATGATTCAGCCAAGCCATTACCTTGAGGGTAATAGGCAGTTGAATGACCGAGTGTTATTCCATACCTGTGACAAAAATCGACCATTTTCTTGGATCCGAAAGCAGCAGCATTGTCAGTGATTATTTTCCTTGGACAGCCAAACCGATAAAGGATGTAATCCTCTAGGAACCTAATGATGACAGAATCAGTGGCATTCCTAGTGGGTATGACTTCTATCCATTTGGTGAAGTAATCTGTAGCAGTTAGGATCCATTTGTGTTGTCCTGAAGAGGCTGGATGAATTTCCCCTATAAAGTCTAGACCCCATTGCAGAAAGGGACCTTCAACAGTGATGGATTGTAGGGGGAGGGGGAGGAGCTTTCTTCTGCCTTCAAAGATCTGACATTTGTGGCAGGTGAGGACCATCCTATGGACATCATTGAAGAGTGTAGGCCAATAGTAACCAACCCCGAGTATTTTATTTGCAGTGGCTTTCCAACTCAGGTGGCCTCCACATTCTCCAGCATGGAATTCTTGTTTGATTCTTTCAGCTTCAGGTTCAGGCAAACATTTCAGCAATAGGCCATTTGTATTTTTCCAGTATAGATTCTTATTCAAAATGCAGTAGTTTCTAGCTTTGAGTTTTATGAATCTGGCCTTAGTTTTGGACAGTTCTGGAGGGGCATTGAGGTTGGTGAGGACATAAAGGATATCAGAATACCATGGAGAGTTTTGGAATTTATCTTCTATAGTGGGATCAAGTAGGCTTTCCTGCTCATCCAAGGCATTCACCATGTTAATACCAAGAGCCTGCAGATTTTATTCAGCCATTAATTGGGCCAGGCCTTGACCTTTGATCAGCTTGGTGGGTTTTATTTCAAGGTCGTATTCCAAGATTGTAGCAATCCATTTGCCCCTTTTTCCATCAGGGTCCTGGGACAAGATATCTTTAACCACTATATTTGGCACATAAGCAATGGTGTGAGAATGTATAATGTACACCCTAAAATATTTTAAGGCCTTTACCAGGGCATAGGCCTATTTCTCCATAATGTTGTACTTTAAGGGTGCGTCTCTCAAGGCTTTGCTGAAAAAGGAAATTGGTTGTTCATTACCTTCTGAATTCCTTTGCAGCAAGACTGTAGCTATGGTGTGCTCTGAGGCAAATGAAAATATCAGAAAATCTTTTGAGAAATCAGGGCTGATCAGAACAGGAGCTTGTGTGAGTGAAATTTTTACAGATTCAAAAGATTTTTTAGCTCTTACAGTCCATTTCACTCCCACACCCTTCTTCAGCATGTTAGTCATGTTCCTAAGGTGTTCAGCTAGATTGGGAATAAATCTCCTCAGGAAGTTGATTTTCCCAATAAAGGACTGTAGCTCCTTGATGTTTCTTGGGTGCGTGATTTGGAGTATTCCCTCAAGTCTCTGTGGGTCTATCCTGATCCCTTTCTCAAAAATGACATGGCCTAGAATTTTACCTTCTTGTAGCCCAAAAAAAAATTTCTTAGGATTTAAGGACAGACCATACCTTCTACATTTTTCAAAAACTTTCCTCAAATGTTTCAAGTGTTCTTCTTCAGTTTTAGAATAGACAGTCAAGTCATCCAAGTAGATAACAATGAAGTGTCCTATCTCCTCTGAGAAAGCTATATCCATCGCTCTCTGGAAGGTGGCGCCAGCATTCATCAATCTAAATGGCATCTTCACATACATGAAGGTGCTCCATGGAGTGGTAAATGCTGTTTTGAGTTGATCTTCTGGGAGTACCAATATTTGGTTATATCCTGAAAAACCATCAAGCAGGGAGATTCTCTTAGAGCCCACTACCTTCTGTAAGATGTGTTCCATTCTAGGCAAGGGTGAACCCCAGCATCTTTCGGGAGGCTACGACGAGTTTAAAATTGTAAAGCCAGTCTCCACAAGCACCTTCCTCCGGCCCATGAATTTGACACAATCGAAGAAACCTCACGGGGAACTGTGTACACGTCATACATCTTAATCTCACTATAGCTGAGGCAATTGTTTTATGGTTGATCTAGGAGTTTACGTACGAAGAGCTTGATTTTCCTTCAAGAGTGTCTTGTGTTGTATGATGTTGGTGTCATAGGCCTTTAAGTCTCCATAGCTCCATGCAAACACATCTATGAATTCCTTAAACAGGTCAATGTATTTCTTCTTCATGTTTGCAGGTATAGACTTAGCCAATTTGATCATTTTGGGTTTATCTTCAGTGCCTATGTTGCATTCTTCAACATCAGAGTCTGCATGTTCTATAGTGGGCTTCTTTGCTACATCATCAAAGTCAAAAAGGTCTTCCAAGGGTGCTAGGCCTCTGGGTATATTCTTGTCTTTGGCCTGCAACACCTCCATTTCTTCACTATCTGCGTTTTCACATTTTTTGGTTGGGTTTCCAGTTTCTTCAGAAAGGGCATTTATTTTTATGTTACAGGGTGTTTCTTGTTCATCTGGGGAATCTTCACTTGGGCAGCTGTCATAAGATTTTGAGTCAGAATAAGAAAATTCAAACTCATTTCTGCCCACCAAAAAATCTTTGATCTTCTTGTCTCCTTCAAAGACCTGCCAATATTTTTCATTGTCTAGCACTGCAGGTCGGAATTTGGTCTGAATGATGATTTGTTGGTTAGGGGGAGTCTTAGGATATGAACTAGCTAGGCAAGCTAATCCATTAGCAATAATATTTTGATTCCTGGGAACAAACACCAATTCATATTCAACAAATGTTTTCAATAAATCTAGAGTGTCGTTCCGGTATGCTCTTAACCTGGGGTGTTTGGCTGTATATTCACCATTCACCTGTCTGATAACTAACTCTGAATCTCCTTGCACAGCTATCCTACGGGCTCCCAACTTCTTCAACAGATTCAAGCCCAGGATAAGAGCCTCATACTCTGCAATATTATTTGTGCATTTGAAATGCAGATTTACAGCATGGCTCTCAGCGTGTTCACTCTCTGTGTTACATATCCACAACCCTACTCCAGCAGTTTTCCTAGTACAAGATCCATCGAAATTCATTTCCCACAGGGGTTCATTTTCCGTTTCATCATTGTTTCCTTCCCTACAGCTGGGTTCGCCATTATGCTGCGTTACAATGTCTGTACTAGGCTGTGGGTTGTTTTGTTCTTCACGTGGTGTGTTAGTTTGAAGGGTGTGACTAATAGGCTGACTGCATTGTGTTCCTGATTCACTCTGAGTTTCGTTTTCAGCACCCTGCCCATGGTTTTCTTCATCGTATTCTTCTAGGGTAGCCATTATGCTAAAGTCCATGGGCTCTGTGTCCGTGCTTGTATTTCTGCATTCAGACTCTGGCTCTCCTAAGGATTGGTCGTTATAAAGAATGAAAGAATCCAGGTCCATGTGTACAGAGTACAATGGTGAATTTTTATGTTTCTCGGGGCTACTGACTAGGAATTTCATTTGAGCTTCTCTATACAGTCTTCTAAGCTGGCCAAAGATAGGGATAGTGGCATATGAGCCATCCATCTACATTGTTCCTTGCAGCTTGGCCCCCCATGATGTCGAAAATAGCATGCCATACTTAGGTGGCACATCTTCCACCACCACATCCATGACCATACACTTAGCAGGAATCTGGGTCAAGCTCACACATAAGTCTTTGATTAGGCCTAGGAATTTTACTCTGTTAGAGTCAAACGGATATAGATCTTTGTAAGGTCGTTTTATCTCCAGGCCTAGCTTTTCCATTACTACCTTAGGCATTAAATTGTGTGACGCTCCAGAATCATGCATGGCATTATGAAGGATCTTGTCATGAATGTTGAGACTGATATAAAAAGGTGGAACTACCCCTTCCTGAAACTTTCCCTCAATCTTTGGACCAAACAGGAGGGCAGGTTGATCATCACTTAAGTTCACAGTGTCGTTGTTTTCCCCCAGATTCAACGCTTTCAAAATTTGGCCTTTATATACATCCTGAGTGGCCAGCTCAGATAATGGTACAGGGATTTTGATTTTTGCAATCTCACTCTCTAGATTGAAAGTGGACTGGGTCTTTGGAGTGCTTAACTCTGTTTTATTAGCCACCTTGGTGACCGAATCAGTTTGTAATTTCTCATTATGTACAGGGTTAGGAACAATTGTATCAGGAGTACTAACTGAAGTGTTGGTACTGCTAGCGGGCTCACCTTGTTTTTCATTCTTCTGGTTGTCTTTTCCTTTGTTTTTTCCAGAACTTTCAGCCGCTGATTTGCTATTTACAACAGATGCTTTAGAAGTTTTGTCAGGTCTCTTCTTGATGGTAACCTCAGGAGTCTCGGTTTTGGAATTTTCTTGGTTCTTTTTGCTCCTAAGTTCATATTGTTCTCTGACCTGCATCATGGAATTTTCAAATCCTAATCTGTAATCTTCAGTTTCTAACCTTTCCTCATCCCAGTATGAAGGTGAGGGTTGGTCTTCCCCTGAATCACAGTTAAGGACTGAGTCTTCTGTTTCAAACATGTTTATTGTATTCCCTTCAGACTCTTCTATGATTCCCTCATCTTCATCTAAAATTTTTTCTTGGAATGGGGGAATTACTTGTTGATCTGACTCTCTCTGTCTGTTGGGAGCATTGTTGTTTCTCCTAAAGTTCTAGTCCTAATTTTGGTTCTGGTTTCTGTTCTGATTGCTAACTGTGACAACCATTTTTTCCATCATTTGTTGCAGCTTATCCACATTTTTATATAGTCTGTCATAGTTTGGGTCTGATGTGGAAGCTATAGTGTCATCCCTATATGTTACCCTCTTCTCAGATCTTAGTCTTGCTCTTTTCTCAATCAGGTTTGCCTCTATGTTCACTTCTCCTTTCTGCATGTCCTCCAATGTGGTGTACTCTTTATCCCTAAGCTCATAGGCCGTGTCAGCATCAAACCCATCAGGGTACTTTGCTAGGGCCATGCCTTGTGGAGGTTTCATATGTGGAGGGAGGGCATTGTAAATGCTGTTAAATCTTATTGTGTAATCATGGACACTCTCTCCCACGTTCCTTTTAAGGGTCATGTATTCTGCTAGGAGCTAGCGAGGGTTTGCCCTAACTTCCCATTTGTCTATGAAGGTCTGATACTGCCAGGAGGTAAGCTTTTAAACCATTTATTTACATCACCCCCTAAGATTTGGGCAAAGATTCTCATTTTTATTGTTTCATCATCAATTTCCATATAGTCAAAAGAATCCTCCATTTTATCTACATGTTGCTGAGCTGTTATGGACTCTTTTGCAGTGAAGTGTGGGATCTTTGATTGATAATCATTTGGTAAGGGTAACAAAGGCTGGGGTAATGCTAAGGGAGCATACCAGGCTGCCATGATGATATTATGATGAGGTAAAGGATTGATTTGAGCAGCTGGTATATGGATGACACGGATACTGGGACCAGCAGCGGTTTGCTGAGCAGATCTAGGGTGGGAGAGCCCCAAGTTTTGAATGAAATGGATATCAGGCGGTGTAGATGGATGGGTTCCTCTGTCCCTAGTATGTTGACCACTATGAGATGGTGTATTGTGAAGCTCAAGGTATGGCTGGTCTAGATGACTGAATGACCTAGCTCTTGGTAAACTGTTTGGAGGGTCTAGGTCAGGGAGAAAATGTGATAGAGCTGTCAGGTCTTCTGGTGCATAATTAGCTCTATGAATGTGACTGGAAATAGTTGGTCTTTTAGGTGTAGGAGCTCCCTTGAGGATACTCTCCGGATTGTCAACTATTTCAGGTGGGTCAGGGTTAGGATAAGCTCTTGTGTGAATGGTTCTGAAAGCCAGAATGTTATACTTCTAACTAAGCAGCTTAACCCTACTTGTTACTTCTGTCATGGTTAATGTTGTTTCAAAGGCTGGTCTCCCAGTGGAGTCTAATGTGAAACCAAGACAATCAGCAGGCCTACTGATCACCAGTGGAGTATTTTCATTTAGGAATAATGGAGTCACCAGGTGGAGGGTTTTTGGGTATGTCTAAGGGGCTACACTGTCCACCACAGTTCTCAGGCACTATCACCTTTCAGGAATATCCTCAAAAATAGCAAACTCCAACCAGAGATTGACTGGGAGGGCATTTACGAGATATGTCACCTCCGAAGAGGGTGAATCGGAAAGAATCACGGCCACAATAGAATATACGCATCTAAAATGGGAAACCACAGAAAATTAGTGCAGTTCGAAAAAAGGGGTGACTTACGCCAGCTATTTGATTGAAGAATTTTCTGAATTTTGATGATGGGAATGAAAAATATTCGAGAAAGTACGATAGGTCACCATTGTGTTGGGGTTCCCATGTTTTGGCCAGGTTGACAAGACCAAAAGATGAGACAACATAGAACCACTTTCAAACCTTAGGATCTAGCCCTCCTAGGTCCAGAGAGGGATCTCTCTATGATAGGCAAAGGTTTCATGTCTTTGAAGCTCAAAGGTGAAGGTTTCAGGCTAGTTATAGGCGCAGGGTTTGTTTGTTTGATTATTTGTGTTTGGTTGTTGGGAATCGGGAAAGGAAGGTCCAATATAAGACAAGGATGAGAAAAGAGGAAACTAGGCAAAGATAGATAACTCAGGGAACATCAAGGCCATTGGGCAATGGAGTCAAGAAAGGGTTTACTTGTGTTCAATGTGCAAGCTTTCAGTTGGGCTAGTTATCTAGAGCATTTGGATCTTAAAAGATGGTTGATGGAATGGAACATTAAGGACTGGAAATGAAAAGAGGAGAACCATCCAATTCTGTCTATAGATCAGGCCAGAGGTCATTTAACTCCAGACCTGCTTGGACAAAATTAGAGGCAGGACAAGGGATCTTAGAAAGGCTTAATGGGATGGAAAGATCCTAGTGAGGCAGAGACAGGGTTCTAGACCTCCCAGTGTTCTCAACTCATCCAACTAAATCCTAACAAGAACATCTAAACATAGATTTCACTAATTCATACATCAGAGAGCAGGGAATGACATCCACTACACTGGTTAAACCAATTGAAATCAATATTCAGATACACATTTAAGCAGAAAACATAAAAGGCTGGGAGAGCAGCAACATAAGGTACCTATCAAGGGTAAATCTTATATGAACTTGGAAATGTGAGCTCAGCAAAGTGGAATTAAATGGTGAAATGGAATCAAACACGGAGATAAGAAAACATCCACGATTTAGCTGAATCGGGATCAAAGAAATGCCATATGTTAAAACAACACCAATCGGGACCCCACATCCAATTGCCCAGAAGCTTGAACAGTCGGTCTCGGGCCATCCGTATAGAGCACTATCTTTAATATTGAGAGAACTTGTCTCACCTGAAGAACTTGTCTCAAGAGGAAAATGCTTGCAATCTACTGATATCCAATCAACAACCTTTACAATGTTTCCCTCTATGTTTTATAGCAGAAGATGAACAGAAGATCGACTGAGGAGGTAGGTAAACACTAAATGTAACATAAAACACAAAAAAGAATAGAGGGCCGAAACCCATCCTGTTTTAAATCTCTGCATTTATCCTTGGTATGGCTTAGACATTCTGACTGCAGTATTGTGTGGTACATGTGGTGAAATAACAGAAATAAAATAAGAAACAGTGAAATCTGCCCTACTTGTGCAACAAATGCTCCTGATCTTGTAGGACTGCTGTCAGGGTAGGAAACTTCAGGGACACGATACATAATCAAAACTGCATGGGCACTTTGTCCTCTGATGAAGAAAAACATTCTGCTGCTATAGGAAACCTGGTAGTACGATTTCTTGTGCATTAAATTTCTGATTGACCTTTGGGGTTTTCAAATTGGTGCTTTGCTTCTTAAATTGTTGCATTATGGATCCAAATCTTCAGTCCCGAGCACTGAAAACTATAGTCATCAGCTGGTTTTTCCACTGCTCCATAAATGTTTCGATTCTGCAAGATCTGGGCTTTAATGGCGCCGGATAGGGTTGCGGATTTTCAAAACCTGTCCTTTGATGAAATTTATACCTCTGCCACCTTTCTTGACATCTCACTGGAGTACCAACTCCCATATTAGCTCTCTGTTTGCACAACACGCCATTGAAGAGGTACATATGCATCATGGCGGTTTTCCGCCTCTAATAACCCTGCAAAAACATGAAACCTGCGAAGAAAATCATGGACGGGGGCAATGGATGCAGTGTGGATGGAGGAAATGGCCGTGCAATTGGTGACATGGCGGAAAAATGCAGAGGAACAATGGAAATTCGCTCTAGTGGAGGTGGCAGTCTGCAGAGCGAAAAACGAACGAAAAAACGTTAAAAAACATGAAATGAATCAATTATATTCAATGGAATGGGAGTATGTACGAAGGATGCATGTGGAGGTGACGTGGCGGGACCGGGGACAGTGGAAAAGTCAACGGCTGGTGAAAAAATCTGGACCGTCGATCGCGGCAGAGATCAGCGGCGGAGGACGACGAACGGCGGGCCATGACCTGAGCTATCGCGTGCGCAACTGGATTATCCATCGTGCATCTTTGATGAGTGATAGCCGTCAGATGGGCAGCTCTAGATCGGACGGTCTTCAGCAATTTCGCTGGGCATCCGTGTCCGAACAATAACGCGTGATGGATGGAGTTAACGGGCGAGATGGGTGGTTTTGAAATCGTACAGGAGGACAGGTGTCAGGTGCTGAGTGGAATCGCTGGCCGATGGGGGAAAACCACCCTCCGCCCAAAGGCGGTGCGATGAAAACCACATGGTTTGGAATAGTGCGTGGCGGGGTCCACAGGGCGGATGGGCTCCGCACCGTCGATCTGACGGGCAAATGAACGGTGGAGATGCGGCGACAGGTGATGAACGGGGAAAATGACGGAGGCTGCGGGGGCAGCGATCGTCGTCCGATCTGCGCAGATCGACGGCTGTAATCGCGCCCGATGAAACACTGGGGCAAGCGCCTTTGGGGTTAGCGCTTGGGTCACAGCGCTGGGTTATATGGAGAGAAAAAAGGTGCGGGGCTATCAGAGGGGGCTGAGGCCTATTATAAGGTCTGAAGTGGGTTTTTAACTCATTTTCATGTATTTTGAGGCCCAAAGGGTAACGATAGGGGGATGGAGGGGGAATTTGGAAAAAAAAAGGGTGTAGGGATTTTTAGAGGGGATTTAGGGGGTTAATAGGGAAAATAAAAAGGGGAAAAGAGGAACTTTGACAGAAGGAGGAAAATGGGGGAAAAATGGGGACATTTTGCAGGGGTACAAGGGGTAAATGCAGGCCTTTAGGGAAAGGACCCAACGGAGGGGACTTGTATAAGGCAAAGCACAGAGAGACCTCAAGGATGATGTGTCTTCAAGAGAGATGAATTCCTTGAAGGTCTCCAAAATGATATAGCCCCCAACTTTCTTGTCAAGAATTTCATAGGGGGGCTAACACATTCTACAATATGCTATTTATAATATTTACAAAAGAATTCTCAATAAAAAAGTTTGTTCAAGAGTGGTTCTACTCAATCAATTTTCGTTGGTTCAAAATCATATTATTCATTTGTTGGAGCCTTCTCATTGATTGATATCTTCTTTTTCTCATCTCTTCAACTATTTTTCCTGCAAAATCAAAAACAAAATTAAAATGCAAAAATAAAATCAAAATGCCAAATCTAGAAATTAAAATAAATCCAATCAAAACTTAACTAAATAAATAATTGAAAAGGAAATATAAGCTTTCTTTTGATGTCTGTGCTGATCTACTTGGTCAATGAGAACATAGAATAATGGATCTACACTCAGAATAAGTTGTGGCAAATGAAAATACAAAAATAAAACTCAGAAAATTAATTTTGTTTAAAAATTCGGAGCTTGATCATTTGCTAAATTTTAGACCCAATAAATGATCAAATCTGGAAATAAAAGCACTTCAGGGATAATATGCATGATTTTATCTTTTTAATGAGCTTTCCTGGGCCTCATTTGGCCAAGTAAAACTCCATTTATGAGCCTCTAAAGTTGGTATATTAAAATTTCCAAAAATCTGGAATTCGTGTTGCTTGGGCTAAAAAAATCAAAATTTTTAAATTAAATTCTAACCCTAAATTAGATTGTAATATTTAATTAATTAATAGTAATTAATTACAATTATATTATTAATCTAATTTTGTTACAATCTAATTCTAAATTAAATTATAATTATCTTCTTCTTTTTTCTTTTTTTTTGTGACTAGGAGAATCGGCAACTGCATCGGTATCGTACTCGCGTTACACGGGGTCGAATCCCGCTGGCTACCCCTATACTCCTAGGAGGAAACTGTTGAGCCCGCAACAACAGCCCCTCGGGTAAGACAGGACTTGAACTCGTGACCTGCACCACGGCACGAACGCCTTAACAACACACTCGCTTGCCACTAGACCAAACCCCGACGGGAA